>JAUZTG010000008.1:0-470228 GCA_030734395.1 Sarocladium kiliense | reverse complement strand
GGGGGTCGAAACCTTCTCGTTTTCTCCATGTGGAAGGGGGCGGCGAACGGGAATGCTAGGAGAAAGAAGAAATGGCTGCTGATCACTTTGGTTGATCACACAAAACGGTTGGAACTAGTGATGCACGAGGTGCATTTCCGGCTGGCGGCGCGCATGCATGCATGCATGCATGCTGGGTGAGAAATGCAAACGATGGGCCATTGAGTTTTCAGTATGGAGACGTGACCCGGTCACCAAAAGAAAACTTGGTTCTCTTTCTCTGCGAAAGTGGGAAAATGTGATGAATGTCCTGCAGCTCTTTGGTGTCCTGTAGGGAGGGAATATGCGCGCGGGCGGGTTTGCGAGAGCGGCGGGGAGGCGGATCCATTGTCCTGCAGGCAGCTTTAGGGCGATGAGGTGCATACAAGAAGGCAATGTTGTTGTTCCTTCTCGGAGCAACAAGCGGGTATCGAAAGGGCACGGACGGGGTCTGTGGCATTTCTGACGGGTGCTGGGTGATATGGGCATTGTCATGCACGGGGAGAGAGGCATGACTTACACGGACTCACACCGGTGAGACCGAGTTCTGGCCTGGGACTATGAACGAAGTGCCTATAGTAGACGAAAAAGGCTATGGACCGACCCCCAAGCCTCAAGGTTTTGCTCGGCTGTTGAACTAGGAAAACAACTAAACACCAAGCTTGAAACTCAACCATGCGGCTGTCGTGCGTGCGCATATAGGTACCCTGGCCTAATCTTCATAGCAAGCAGTCCAGGCAACTGTTTTGTCGCACCCATTATTCTCAGTAATAAGCAATTTCTCATTTGCGCGCGAACGCTCCAGCGATAAATAAGAAAATCCCACAATAAATTAGAGTGACAGGAGGAGGACCATGCCTCTTTAGCCCAGGTGTTCCCTGAATCTCGGGTCGTAAGCCAAGCCTCGTCTCTGGAAATGTCAAAAGGGCACACCCGGTTTAACTCAATACGTCGAGGAGTTCGCGAAAGGCAAGGACAAGCAAGCAAAGTATAGTTACTCTACTCGTCACAAAATGGAAAGTCGGGATTTGTTACAAGCATCTTCCCTGTTGCGGTTGCTGAGGCGCCACGTGGAGAAGGGAACCTGTTGGATGCACAATGTGTCTCTCCTCCGCTCTTGTGCTTTGCTGCTCCCTCCTCCTCGGCTTCAGCGGGGCCCAGCCATGTCTCACCTCACTTTACTTCTGCTTGTTGTTCGTGGGTTTTGTTGCTTCCTTCTTCTTCCTTGCCCCCGTTCTTCCTCTTATTAAGTGACGTCTGTCTCAGCGCTCGGCCCTAGTGTTCCTCTACACCCGCCCGTCAGAATGTCTCTCTTTACTTCTGTTCCTTGTCCGTACAATGTCCGCATCGAGCCGGGGGGTGACCCAGCTTTTTTTCTCCTCACTGCGGCGGGCCGAAAGAGAATCGACCCTTTCCAACCACCGCCACCCCACTTGAGGCGGCGGCGGCGGGCTTTTGCTTTTGTCTTATGTAGGTTTTGCCAAGGCACGAGGAAGCGTCAGACGGCGGCGGCAGCGCACGTTATTGTTTAGCTTCCATTCTACTTTCTGCGCGCGCACGCGAGAGGAGAGACCAGCCGGCTGGCGGAGGGTGCGGCTCACAGCATGTGACAGGGCGGAGACTCAGAGAAAGGGTCCTGTGGAAGCTTGGGCCTTGCTTATTTCTCCCCTCTCCCCTGATAGTGAATGCGTTTCCTCTTTCGTCCGATTTCTGGGGCTTTTTTGGCAGTCAATGGGGTGATAAATAAGTAAATGTTGGAGACAAGACTATTTGCTCTACTAAAGTCCATGGCGTATCCGTATAGGTGACAACAATGCAGAAAATGGTCTGTTCGCAAACTCCAGCCGAGGCGTCTTTTGTGGCGCTACACGCGATTCCGAATTGGCCAGCAGATCGCATTTCTTATTCCGAATCTCTGCCACGGAAACCCCATGCATGTTGAGTCCTCGTGTTGCACATTCGTCCTGGCGTCCTTTTAGTTGGCTTGAGGGCTTGAGCCAGATCAACAATGCAGCGTTAGTGTAGGGGCTCATGCTTGCGTCCGCATGAGGCTGAGGAGATTATGTCAACGGCTGAATGCGCGCTTGTGCACAGGCTGGGCTCTTTCTGTTATGCCCCCCCGATGGCTAGCAATGTCTGTCTAACGAGTGTAAGCAAAAGAGCGCACGTACGCACGTACCAAGCTGCATTTGGACGCATGGTCAGTCCCTGAACACGATTTGATTGCGGTATTATGGGGAACGCATGCGATGATCGTCGACGCTTCTCCAGTTGTGGTAGTTAATTAACCCAGTGATGGGCGCCCCGCCGTCCTGTCACAGACCAAAGGCAACGGCGTCCGAAGGAAACACGCGATATGCAGGATCCAGGCACACTAGGTAAGTGGAAATCTTGGTCTTGGTCTAGGCGAAGTGGGCAGAACTCCGGTCCTCAAGAGGAAAACGAGAGACGCCAGCGCACGGAGGGTTTCTGGAGGAGCACTGTAGCACGAACTCTACTTCCCTCCGCCCCTACAAATCCTCCTAGTGCTTTAGGTAGTGTAGTTCGCTTGTTAGGCTAGGATTGCGTACTATTCGTGTTCCTCTGGCCGACGGAGTTGGTGCCTCCGTTAGCATTCCAGCTACACCGACTCTACAGACTCTGTACGGGATAGGAAAACAGGACCGCTTCACTTTGGGCCCCGGCGTCGCGCTGACGCCACGAGGATCTGGTGGAAAATAGAGCAAGGAGGGGCGATCCGTGGATGAGATGAAATCAATAGACTGGAAGCCTGCAGGACGATCACGTCCTGGGTGCGCAGCCAAATGGTGTCCTACCTAGTACTAGGGCGCACTGCATGTCTCTGAGAACCCGTTGCTGCATACTCGGCCATGCATAAAAACAAATGCGCAGTGCAATCAATAGAAAGACGAGTTTATCTCCGCGGCAGAGAAGCGAAGAAACTAAACTTGTCGAAATGAACAGCCGCAATGCGACCTCCGAGGACGCCTCCATCTGCCCTACGCCATCTCGACCGAGTAGCTGGGATTGCCGCCCGCGATCAGTGCTGGCAGTTTCCGAGTCTGGGTAGGAGCTCATTTCGTCCCTCTCTTCTCTCGAACCTCCCCCCCGGTCACCTCGGTTAGAGCCCAAGGGGGGGTGGTGGGTGTCTGTCAGAGACCGAACCCCGGGTGTCTCTAGTAAGGCTAGGATCTGGATCTAGTCTGGGTTGGTGGAGCTGCGACTAAACTGTGAACGTTGATGACAGGCCAGGGAACCATGTTTGTCTCCATCCAAGTCGACAGAGGTACGGAGTATGAACGAACAGGAATAATGGGACGCGCATGCACTCCCCCAGGGATCGCACTGGATGCTAGACCCGGAGTCTAGAATGTTGCGACGGCCGGCACTCCTCCGAGCCCACCGCCATCGCCCTCTCAGACATGATCCGAACGCACATCCTGCCTGTCCCTAGCATCTTGCTGGATCGACCAGACTGCTACGCTGCCTGCAGGGTCGTTGTGAATCACGAGAATGTGAGACACGGGTGCCCTGCAGGCCAGCCTTTCTTCTGCTATGCCTGCATGCCCCGTCCTGCGGCACGGAACCACCTCCTTGCGGTCTGATACTGAGAAACAACCTTCTGTCGTTCTCTCCCACTGTTGTTATTCCCCACAGACCATACCCGTTGGGTTCCCTCTTATCTTTCTCGCTTGCTAGCGTAGGCCCCTGCGTCGCCCTCCTCACTGTTGGTGCTGCTCTCACTTCTTGTCCTTCGTTATTGTGCACAGACGACGCTGTCTCACTTGCACCGTTGGACGTGAATACCACAGACCATTGAATCCCGGGATCCTGGCTTTCGATGTCGCTTACGCGATGCTGACCCAGTCATTCGGGTCCACGGGCCTGACGACCGCCGTAGGATTGTCAAGGCTATAGTCAAAGCTTTTCGTTCGACTCGGGATGGCCGCTGTCGTCCTCCGTCATCGTGAGAGATAGAGAGACAGAGTTCAGTTAACTGGGCCCAAGAAAACAGAGAGGGCTGGGGTGCCTGACTCTGCCTGGGGCTTGCCGGTATCTCTTGTGGAACTAGGCAGGAGTCAGGGATAATCCTTGCCGTCGCTCTTCCGGATTGAGGTGACCCAATTGCCGTTGAGGGCCAGCAAAACGCAGCGACTCAGTCGTGTTCTGGAAGTGGAACGTCAGCAGCAGATCTTCGGGGGCCCATCCCTGAACACAAACCCTCTTCTGTACAAACAAGGATGCAGATGACATTTAATGCTTGAGCATTGGCATACGACGAGGTTTTCTTCTTGCCAGTGGGGATTTCATGGATTCTTCTTGCCTTCCTGCGGAATAGACCAACGGGATGCGAGGAAGATCTTATTCGGAGTCGCCAGTCATAATACGACGGCAGCGAGGAGATCGTCGATACAAACAAAGAGGAAACTAACTTTCGTGAAGGTTCCTCCCGCTGACGCAGACCAGTTACATCGTGAGAACCTTCCAGCTCCTCGTGATAACCTTTGAGCCATCGTCTGCGCCAGTGCCTGATCACCATGTGCGCCCACGCCGATCCTAGGCCAGCTGGACACACTTTCCAGATGACAAGCCCCATCCCATACCCGCCTCCCGCAGCCGGTCCGCGCCCATCACATCTCCCTCCTCCATGGAAATCCTGGAACCCTCGTGCAGAAGCAAACGCAGGGCCAGCCCAGGCCCATAGCTGGGGAAGCACAGCAGAGAACCACCAAACCACCCTCAAGGATCATGAAACGCCGGCGCTGGCCTGCTGGGGTTGGAAGAGGGGAGAAGTGCCCGGCACTTAAAAGGCGTCAACGCACCTCTGGCTTGTGCATTAGTGGCCAGTCGAGGGTGCTCGTTACCGCATCCAGACCTTGTGTCCGAAGCTATGATCTTCCTTTTCGTTCCTTTTCGTAGGCCAAGCTTGACAGGGAAGATGGCCTCTGTCAGTTGTCAGCCTCTATTGTTTCTTCCTGGCCCTTAGAGCAGTTCTGATATCCCGAGCTACGGTGATGAGCTGATTACGAGGGCTGTGATGATTGGCACCTAAGACCCCTTCATCTTGTTTTCACTGTGCTTCTACAGCAGAGCATGTGAAGAGCATACCTTCCTCGGAGGTCATCAACACTCCGATCTTGCCTTTGCAGATTCTCGCGTGGCTGGAGAGCCTCCTGTCACACACACCCCCAAGACATTGGTTCAACTGCCCATGTCGATTTCGTCCCGATACCAACCTTCTTTCCCGAGCGCATGTCGGAACAAGTATGAATGTTGGCCTTCACCGGAACCTTGCCTGTTACGTTTCAGGTTGACCTCAGCGCGGGAGCCCACATCTGGGCGTCCACCGACCGAATCGGACGAGGTTTGCAGAATTACCCCGAATCGGACTGATCACGTTCGGCGCGAACGAATGTAGTGTTCGATAGTTCTTCACACGGGTTGCCAGCCACCGTTACATCGAGCATCGCGTATCGTGGAACTTGAAGACTAAGGTGTTGCGATGGTGGCTGCGTGTGAACAGACTTTGACTCTAATTTCCATCTACCCGCTCGCGCGTTAAGCGATAGATGACAGAGCTTAATACATGGCAGGCAACTTACGAGATGGTCTGTCATCTGACTGCACTGAGACGTAGCCTTCCTCACAGTGACTCAGCCTGGTGGCAATGCTCGATTCCGGTCTCGACACGCATAGTATGCGCCTCAAGGCTTCCGGGACAGGGTCCATGTACCCTTCGTATCGCTTGGCTGTGTTTCTTGAGTCGGAGAAATATCTGGCTACCAGACATGTTACACCTATGTGCAGCGAACTGAACCCCGACAAAAATAAATCTTCCTACTGGTTCAACTTGCGTGCACGCCCTCCCGTGATCTGATGTTTCGGGCCTGTCTGGCCTCCACGACCGTTGACCGCCTGTCAAGACATGAGACGGCAGCCGTCGCAAGTCTCGTCCGGAAGACCAGAGGAGCCGGGCCTCATTGCCGTGTAGTGGCGAACAGGTTGGGGTCAACTGACGTAGGATGTGCAACCAACATGGGGTGTGTGTGTTCTGTTCATGTCTCGCGGAGGATTGACAGGGTCTTGTCCCGGTGTCAGATTTGTTCGTTGTGAAATGCTCCAGATCCTCCGTCGATCCCGTGGCTTCGTAGCATGAATGACGACACGGAGAAACATGACACGCCGTGAGTCTGGGACTGGAGGCTGAAGTCGAGGCAGCGTCCTCGTGCACGATGCGCTTTGGATCTCAACCGGGTCGGTATCATCCGAACAGTCGAGTTGACAGGTGTCGTAGGGTTGAGACTATCTCAATACACGGACGTCGAATTTGTGTCAGAATCGGCAAAGTGTCAAAGCGCCGGAGCGATATGACACGAAGGCGTATTCTCGAGACTAAGTGACACAGTTAGCTTGCACTTAAGCCGTGACAAATCAAAGGTGCTTCAGACAGTGACGCAACGCATGGAAACCATCTTTGAGATCTCTTTGTAGCAATTCTGGCGATGTTCGACTGTAGTTGCCTTGGGAAGTTTCGGTACAGGGTAGGCGTTGCGGCAATAGACGCTGAGCCGCCACTGGCGCGCGTCAATTGACAAGCGCGCTCGTGACTCGGATCGAAATCTTACCGCAACGGGCTTCACTCATCACCATCTTCATCGCTCATCGCCACCATGCGGCTCACATCATCTCCTCCAACTCCAAGAAGGCCCCAGTGACAGAACTCGTAGCTATACAGCGCTCATGCGCGCCCCAGGAGCGCGTGTTCAACCCCCTTGAACGCAACTCGCCTCCCTCCTCCATGGCAGCCAACGTCGACCCGCCCAAGAAACCCTGTCACAACTGCCGCCGCCAACGGCTTCGCTGTGACCGGTCGTATCCGCGCTGCAACAAATGTGTACTTGCGGGAAGAGAGTGCCTCGGTTACGGCCAGCTGTTCCGATGGACGGGGTCGGTCGCGAGCCGTGGCAAGTTCGCTGGGAAGACTTCCCTGGCATCGGGTGAAGATGAGCCAGGGGCGGAGACATATCGCGAGAGTCCCGGGCCGCAGTCCTCGTCGGAGAGCTGGACGTTGAGCTCTGGAGCGCCATCTCCCAGTGGAGGAGACCATAACCTGCAACTTGTCCATGCAATGAGTACACCAGCTGATGAGGTTGCGGGACCTTGGACTTTGACGGATCCTCTTTTTCAAGACCTGAGCCAGCCTTACCGCTACTACCTGTCTTACTGTGAGTATATCTGTGCTCTTTTGGGGGAATGTAGAGGACTTGCTGACATCTTGCAGTCACCACACGAGTTTGCAAGGATCTTGTCTCATATGACCTGCCGGACAACAACCCCTTCCGGGCTCTTCTTCCTCTAACAAAGGCCCAACCTCTTCTTCAGCACATCCTCGTGTCAACCTCAGCAGCGCACATGTCGATACTTCTCCGCGCCCCACTGCCATCATCCTTCCGCGGCGACGGCAAGGAAAGCTATCCAAGCAATGAGCTTGCAGCTCGGGTTGCTGCGAACGACTCTCTGGTAGCGAAACAAAAGGCTCTGCAACTCATGCACTACGCCGTGCAGAACATTGAACAAGTCGGTCCTGATGTGGTGCTTGCTGCCGCTCTGTTCTTCATCAATGTCGAGCTGCTTGAGTCTGGGAAGCATGGTTGGAGGGCGCACCTAGAGGGAGCCGGGCGGATCATGTCGCTCTTGCCTCCAGGAAACGCAGCAAATGAGTCGCTCAGAGACTATATGCTATCCGACTGTTTCATGTGAGTCCTAATTTAGGCTTGGCTCGATGAAGACACCGCTGACCGTGATGACTAGATACTACGTTCTTGGCTCTGCGTTCTCGCCTCCAAAGTCTGCTAGTTTCTCCCACTTCCGCCCGGACCGCCTACCTTCTACTCTTAAACGTGCTGCTGCGAACAGCTACCTCTGCTGCCCCCCAGAGATTCTCGAGGTGCTCTATGAGGCTTCTCAATTGTCTGCCGCACCTGAAGACGACCAAGCCACGGCAGAAGAGGCCATCGCTCTGATAGCACGGGCTCAAGACTTCGATGTCCAGGCCTGGGCCGAAGACTTGCACCGAGATCCTCAATTCAGCAATATTCCGGTACAAAGTCGCGTTCATACAGCCACCGCTCACCGCCTTGCGGCCAGCCTGTATGCCAGCCGAGCCGCACCTACGGCTGGCGCCCGTATGGGCGAAGAAGTGACCGAGCGCTTGAGCCGTGAACTAATCCAGCATTTGGCTGGCGTGCCCGACGAAGACCCGAACTTCAAAGCAACAGCGTTTCCCACCTTCATCGCGGGTGCGGAGGCGAAGGACCCTGAAACCAGGGATTGGATCATGAATAGACTACGGAGATTGGTGTTTTGGTGTCCTTGGGGTTTCTTGTACACGGCAATGGATACTTTGCCAGTAATTTGGAGGATGGAGGAGGAAGGCAAGAGCCAGCGGGGATGGATTCAGACCTTAAGGGACCCGGAGTTGAACTTTCTCATTGTTTGAGTAGGGCAGGAGTTATTTAGAAGATACCAGCAATTGTCGTCGTGATATTTACAGCATGCGGGAGCCGGGCCGTCGCATCCGTCTTCAGTTTAGGTAGTGGCTTGATCATCCAGTAGCACTTTGGTAAGACGATGACTGTATTACTTCATCTGAGGGGTCAATTCATTCTGTATAATCCACTGCACCGTCCACCAACACGAAGTCCCACGGAGAAGAAATCTGCCAAACACCCAAGAGCTCCATCTTCAGTTACCTCAACGACAAAACAAAAACATCTGGCCCGCCGTCACCATCACGAGGCGAGACTCGCGCGTGACGTCGAGCCGGAGGCTTCAGAACAGTAGGATGAGGCGCCCTAAGAGAAGTTCATGGGGTATTGTTCGGGCGAGGGGCCAAAGTAACCCGATTCAGGGATCGAGTACAGAGTGGCATTCTGGTTGTAGCTGCAAAGAGATCAGGATCCGACTGCTCCGGCAGAGAGAGGCGGGTGAGGATGTTGGACTTACGCTCGGAAGTCTACACCAGCGGTAGTAACTGAGATACCCCACCAGTCGAGGTTGCCGCCGACACCTGTGATATGTTTAGTTTCTTTATTCTCTTGATGCTCCGTATGCTTGACGTACCAGTGAAGTCGAGAGCAAACGTCTGCACGATACCAGAAATGGCGATACCCACACCAAACCCGCTGTTGTACGTTAGTATCGTCATAGAACTCTGGTGTTCGGGAGACTCACGCTTCGAGCAGGTAGTTGTACTTCTCCCACCAGGCCAGATAGTGTCGCTTGATGTAGTACATGAAGATGAAGGCAAGGTAGACACCGTTGGTGGCGTACGAGAGGTTGTTGCCTCCAGTCCAGTTCAATGCCCCAGACCAGCAGACTGTGCATGCGTTAGCTCATTGCAAGACTGCGAAGATTTGTTGGAACTTACTAGCAGGGTCGAACCAGTGCAGAGCAGACAGAGGCGTGAAGCACCACTTCTCGAGAGATGCAAAGCGGCCCTCGGAAGAAGTGCGCCGGAGGTAGTCCCGGATGGAAGCTCCGTAGCGGCGAGTAAGACCAAAGGTCACACCAATGGCGGTGCCGATGATGAAGCAGTAGGGAAGGATGGGATAGAGCTCGAACATGTTCTTGACACCAAAGGCACCATAGAGAATACTGGAGGTGAAGACCAGCACGGCGTTGGTGCAGACGAAGTGCTGCTTGTTGCTCCAGGTGCAGAGAGTGCCGTCGTCGTAGCTAGAAACCATCCAGTCGAGCATACCGACGAAAATGAAGCAGTTGATGATAACACCAATGACTTGACCGCGGAAGACAGCACGTGGAGGTACCTTAGCGTAGTGACCCATCTTCTGACCAGAGACATAGTCCATGGCCTGAGCATCGAAGTTCTGACCGAAAGCAGTCACGATGATGAGAGCCTCGGGGTTACCGACGAACCATGTTCCGGCGAGCAGCTGGAACAAGACGTTGAAGCCCATGGTGACGTTGGCGGAAGCCATGAGAAGGGTCGCAGGGATCAGCATGACGGCAGAAATGCCGATGACGCAGAGGAGAGCCCACCATGGGGTAGACACGGGCCAGACTTCCAGTGCGATAACTCCGAGGGCGAACGCGCCAGCGAGGATGACGAGGAACCACCAGTCGGGGACTTCGCGGTACTATGAAGGCCTTCAGTCAGACAAACAAGGCGCGTGGAATTGGGTTGGAAGACTTACCTTGGCGATGTCACGAGTGAAGGGGTCCTTGTAGCACTCGTAGATAGACTTGCGGTAACGAAGCCCAACCCACATGTCCTTGGCACTCTTCTTGAGGGCATCCCAGTAGGAGATCTGCATGGTTTAGCCGCTGTCTTTGTAAGAGTAAGACAAAAGAAAGGTTCAACTCACGGTAACACCGAAAAGGGTCATGGGGTACCAGGCGAACCAGGCACCCTGACCGAAGACATTGGCGCCAGAGAAGAAAGGAGGTCCATACTCCTTGTAAGCATCGAGATCAATGGCATTCATCTTCTCGTTCAGTACCCTCGTGACATTGTACCGATGGCCATCGTTGGCGAAGGCCTCGTTACTATTGATGGGCATGTAGGCAGACCAGTACATGTTGCCCCAGTACATGCCAATAATGATCAGACCAGACAGGACACGAGCTCCGTACTGCTGAATGGTCGAGAACCAAGGGGTAATGAGGAAGTCGCCAACACCGGAGACATTGTAGTCGAAGGTAGCCCAGGGATTGAAGCCCATGCCTCCCCAGAAGCCAGTGATCATAGCGAGAGTGAAGTTCTCAGGGGCAATCCACGTCATCCAGTTGAAGGAGCGCAGAGCCTTGAAGAGGTAGTTGGGGATCCAGAAGTAGACGAACATGATGGCGAAGGCGTAGAGGAAGAAACGGTAGCGGGAAAGCGACCAGCCGTTGATGACCTCGCCCTTCCTCTCTGGCAGAGTGAGAGCTCTGTTGAGCGCCAGACTGGGGAAGACCTTGGGGAAGATGGCGGTGCTGGGGTACACGACGAATCGTCTCAGGAGACCGGCGATACCAACACCAAAGAGTTGAGTGGCGAGAGCCAGGACACTGAATCAGATTAGCAGGATATGATTGAATCTTCATTTGGCAAACTCACATCTCGTAGGAGAAAGTAACCCATTTGTGACCAAGGTACTGCGGCAGCTGCTGAACCAGGTAGACATAGTACGTCCCAGCAGGAGAGCTAGACATGGAGAAGATAATGGTAGTCAACACCTGCTCCTTGTAATTCCACGGACCTGGGTTGAGAGACACGCGAGAGCCCCTGATGTTGACGCCCCAGTCAGGCATAACCTTGGCCATAGCCCAACCAGCCGGAGCAATGAGCAGCTGAAGCACAGTGGCAGAGAGTGAGATGGAAGGCTGGCGGGGTGAGAAGAAAGTGTTGATTGCTGTGGCACCGCTCATGAGGAGGAGGCCGAGGAAGTAGGCTCGGAAGGTCTCGCAGGGTGCATCAGGGTCGTCGCCTGGAGCGGTGACGGAGCGGACCTCGGGGTATGGAGAGTGGTAGTGGATGATGGCAGCCTATTCGAGAGATCAGTTTTCCGCGATGATGAGATTGTTGAGATCAGTCCCTCACCTCAGTGCGAATGTCGAAATCGTAATCGTACTCTCTGGCACCGCTGGCTTCTCCGCCAGCAGCGGTGTAGACCTTGGGGCCTTGCAGGAGGAGCTTGATCTTCTCCATGGTCATCTGCGGGAAGTCTATGCAGGTTCGTGTCAGCGATGAAAATGTTGGACATGACTCCAACAATCAAACAAGACTTACTGGGATCGTTGCTGTGGTACTCAACGGTCTCCGTCAAGATGTGAATAGCCTCCTCCTCGGTCATGGCCTGGATCTTGTCGACGATGTACTGAACATCACGCGACGGCGCAATATCATCATCCTCAGCCTTCTTTCCGTAAAGAGCCGCGATTCTCTGCTCCATCTCCGGGGTTATAGTGGTCTTCTCCTCCAGCGGATTCGATTGGGCAGAGATGACTGGCTCAACCTCATCTATAGCCACGGCCTTGGACACCCCAGTGTCACCGCCAGTCGTGGGCTTCTCATTACTGATATTGTTGTTATTGTCGGCCATGTTGGTTCTTTTACAGCGAGTGGATATAAAGTTCCTGCTCGTGGAGCCCGTCACATCACAACAGCGCAAACAAGAGCGACAGCTCGGGAAACATGGGGATCAATTACTTCTTTATAGACCCTTTGTCGATCTTCCCCCACTTGAGACCATCACACAGACAGTGGCGATCACCAAAAGATACCGCGGGTCTGTGTCTGGCTCGCGTGGTTAGACAGCCCGTTGTGTTGCAGTGAGAGAAGCTACCCCGGTCCGCCAGTCCCCGAAGGCTCGGGAATCGTCCGTAGGCCAAGCTGGAGCCGGACATTGGCGGCAGAGGCGCACTTGACAATGCGCATGGCGCCGCTACCCTCTGATGGCAGTGGCGAGTGGCTTGCATCGCTTTGCTCGCGGTATCGGTTCATCTTCAGCCCGCTATCACTGTAGGATTGCCATGCTGTACAAGTCTGATTGCAGGTGGGGGTCGCATCCTCATGCACGCATTGCGCAAAACTGGAAAAGCAGAGGAACTTATCAAGCGTCACTTCATGATAGAATGGGGTTGGTGGCACTGAAGGAGGGCTGTTGGTTCGAGGACGCGGCGACCACTCGGTGCTGTTCGGATGTAAGCCAGAGAGATCATGTAAACGCAACGTCACTTCCAACCGAGCGCACAGCTGCACAGCAACCCTCAGCTGACGATCATAGGCTGTCTGCTGCGAGTGTTCCTTCGCTTGTCTAGTCCGCACTGCATTTACGAGGCAACCTCGTGCACCGAGGGGAGCGACACTGTCGCCAAGTGCACGGTCACCTCCCTGAAGAAGAAAAGTGCGCGGGGAAACCGCTGTTAGAGCATGGGAGACTAAGATAAACTTGGGGTACAACCAGGGTCGCATCGTTCGGTTGTGGATGGCGCTATGATAGGATGATCTACGAACCGGCTCTGGTTACGCTCTCCTTCGACGATAAGTATAAAGTGCTTGTTCCCGCCGTCAGCCGTTGAGGCAAAAGCCACAGAAGCTTAGCTCGCAAACTTTGTCTTTATTCTCCTAGAGCTGGGACCATGAGCAGCCGCGATGGCGAAGTGCCTCTTTACCCCAGACTTCGGACTCCACCCTATCTCGACGAACCCTGGTTAGCTCACGTCGCCAGCTGATGGTGTGTGGAGAGGGAGTCATTGGCAGATGATGTTTCGGTAGTAAATCTCAGTTTCTCCCCCCCTTATCGAATGTGTTGCCGGTAATACACCACTGCTTATTCCCATCTCGACAGGCTGGAGTTGATACCCGGGAACATTTGGCCCATGGAGGTTTCGCAACTTAACGCCATCTTTGAAATTCGCTGGGATGTTGTGAGATACCTGCACTGCTTGGTGACATGGTGAAATGCGCGATGTCATGTGGTGTCATCGGACAAGGCCGATTGCTCGCTATGTCATACCACGCAGACTGTTGGGCAACCGGTTCTGTGCGCTCTCTAGGCCTGAGTGAGTCGACTTTGTAGGATAGCGAGTTTCATCAAGGCGGTGATCGAGACCTACCTCGAGACATCTCACTCGCATGGCCTTGCAATCACGGCCTTTGTCCGTGAGGCGGCTCCTCTTAGCTCCCATTTGGCGATGCGGAGATCGACTCCCCCATGTTTGCAGCTGTCAAAGTGTCTCCACTTACATGGGGTCACCAGGGTGGCCGGACTACTGGAGCTTGGTCTTTAAGCTTGGTGGCAGTGAGGACGAAGGTTCGTCCGAATGTAGCATGGGCAGAGGCGAGTTTGACTTGCAGCAAGAAGTAGGACCAAGGCTCTTGGACCCACGAAGTTGGCCAGCGCGACAAGCAGTTCGCCACACCTCCCTATCCTAGAGCCGCCCAATGACGGGCTTGGTAGACAGTGGCAACGGGCCTCTTGCATGGGGTGTGTCTGAGGACATAAACGATGAATACGGGCCCTTACCAACAGCTGGGAAGTGTTGCTGTTTGGCTGGTACTTCCGCAGACGACTAGGAGCGTCGGTGAAAAGGTATCTTACGGCAGGCTAGCTAAAGTAGCAGCTGGATCAACAATATATGTAATGTCACAATCTACTTTATCATAATAGTCTGAAAGGCGTACTAAAGGTAAACTGCATTGGAGATTAGCCCCAAACAACAGCTTCCTTGATCGCTGTCTGTAAAATCATACCCCAGTTGCTTGTTCTTTGCGCCTTGAAGGCCCTGTCTTTATACTCTCCATTAAATGTACCAGCCTTCTGAATCTTCTCGAGTGCTCCGCTAGGGGGTAATCTGCACAATCATGCGGCGCATACCAGCTGTCTCGTGGGTTGCTACAGGACCGTCTCCTCTGCTCAATGATGAATTTGTTGAGGAGTCCAGCCATTGGGGTAAAGTAACCGATGGAGAAGGCACGAATGTGCGAGCATCAATCAGTATTATACGCCAGTTCTCATTCTCTAGTAAGGTAGATCTCCTCGAGCTCGATCATTCGGGGATCGGTCTCACTGCCAATGTCAGTCTCATATTCCCATACCCGCCACGCACCCGTCTCTTCCCATCCGTCTACAGTACTCCGCCCAAAGCCGTTTGATATCACCAGCCTTGACGAGCGGGTCATCCTTGTCCAACCAAACCCCTCGTAACAATTCTGCGTCTTCTTCTGTTATTGTCGCCAAGGTCTCTCCCTTGCGGTTGTAGTAAACTCGACCAATGCCCCGTTCTCGAAGTGCTACGATCTCCGCCAGCAATGCATCGGTAACTACTTGAAGGAGGTGCTTTCGAGCCTTTGCAAAGGCCTCACCTTGGAGGTCGAAGGAGGTCTTGGAACCACCGTAGCTCTCGATTGTTGCCTCAACCACTTCGAGGCAGCGGCGGCTGAGTATCTTCAGAGAATCATCAAGTGGGCTCTATAGACGCATTCCGCATCCTGGCTGTAAGCGACGGAGAGAAAGAGGTCGTTGGGGAGTGAAAATCCGAAGCTTTTCCCAGGCCACATAGCGAACTGGCAATCTGGCGTTGCCTTGATACAGGGGGAAGCAAGCAAATACTCCATGTGATCAGAATCGGAACCAGGGGTGCAGCTTACACCCCGGCGACTGCAGCCGTAGGTAACGTCAAACGTTCTTATATTATAGACATATCCGATCTTGGACCGCGCTGGAATGTCGATCCCATGCCGCGGCACCTTGTCCTTCAGCTCTAGCTTCTCAGTATGTTAGCAACAGCACGGATGAAGGATTGCGGTAGTCTCTGACCATTGGCAAACAGATCGTAAAGCATATGCAAAACTACCACTGAAGAAATGTTTGATCCCTGGCTGGCAATCTCTTTGGCTGTTTCAGAAGCATTTTTCGGCATGACTTCCCTCTGGAAGTCTAAGATGAACGCCTCACCGGTCCATCCTTTGTTATCCTGGGCACAGTTCGATGGGAACGACCAGGCCAAGGTAGTCCAGCTCTTACGGACAGACAATCCTGCGCATTTATTGATGTGAGTGTTGTCATTGAAGACTCGCACAAGGTCGTCCAAGACTGCCAACAACTTCTTTGCCTCCAGAAGCGGTTTGCATTTGATTGGGCTGTGAGCCGCTTGATCCGCGAATTGGCATTCTTCACTGCAGTATGCGGATATAAAAGGGTCAACGCTGCAGTGTTTGCAGAAGTATTTCGCGGTTCCGTCGTCTTCCAGATTGAAAACTTTGTCACACTGTTGGCATGTAATGATCCACTTGTCGTAATTCACTTCCGCGGGCCATCTGCAGCAAGGTCTGACATTGCTTCTCCAGTCTGTCCGGATACGGGAGTCCTTGCAGGGCAAGTGTAGTTCACAAAGCAGAGCGAAATAGCCGAAATGCCGACCCATCGTGACTTCGTGAGGTTGATTGTGTGTCTTTTGCTAAGAGATAAGGCCTGTGAGTGAGTGAGAGGTTAGTAAAAGTGTGGCAGGAAAGAAGTGGGAAGTGATGAACGGAGGTACTGCATATATACACCAAGTATGTTTCGCTAAAGGGGCTCATGTTGAAGCATCACTGCACGGCTACAGCACGATCTCTGCTTCAGTGCTCCATAGGCTCACCGCAGCACATAGTCTATGACAAGATACACCCTCGCCAAGTCTTATAGCCGACTAGCCAAGTCACGCGTATTTTCGAAGGCCGCTTGCTGTCCTCAATGCCTGGGCGACTAGCATTGGCCCGAATAATGACGCTTGAGATTGACAGTCTGCGGCCAGTCTTGACCGCAAGATGGTTGCGGAGACAGACTAGAGGAATAACGCATGACGAACTCGATTTGACTCTGCCATACCTTCACAGCATGCCAGTGACACCACATGAGAGCATCATATTCGAGGAATTGGTGGGTATTGATGAGCGTAGTGAGAAGCTTTGACAGCCATGTCTGCGTCCGCCCATGTCTGACTGTCTTGACGAATGTTACCATCTCACAGATCGTCGCTTAACTTTGCGGAGCGCAACACATCACCAATCCTTCCCTGTTCATGAATCCTCCCCTGGGAAAGAATGACTGCCATATTCGAATGTTCAACAGTGCCCGCGCGTTCGCGAAACCCTGGCCTATGCGTGATTTCAACAATCGTATGCCCATGATCAACGAACACCTCCTTGATGATGCCACGCATGGTCGACTCTGTGGATGGGTCAATAGATGAAGTTGCTTCATCCAACAGAAGGACCGGTCTCGAGTTGGAGGCTGTTGTCAGCTGCTCCAGTCGCAGAAGAGCCCGGGTCAGTGCAAAGAGCTGCATCTGACCAGTTGACATTTGAGGCAGAGACGCAATCGACTGGCTCAAGATGTCTGTGACAAGCGAGGAAGATGAATTTGAGCCATCGAAATCTGGCACAAAATGAAGCCAGAGACCCGTGCGCTGGAGTGCTTTAATAATCGTATCGTCACTGAGCTCGGTTCCAGGCTGCACATAACATAATAGGTCACTTAAGTTGCCCCACGATCAGGTTGTAGTGAAGACTCACGTCTAAGTTGAACCGGAGACTAGCCTGACCGAGCAGAAAGGGATCCTGTGCGACTGTGATGAAGCATCGCTCTCTGATCAGAGAGCGAGGCACAACGCTCAAGTCTATGCCATCGACTTTGATGGACCCTGTTTGGGGTTCGAGGATACGCAGCAAGCAAAGAAGCAGCGTGCTCTTCCCGCTAAAAGAGATATCAGATCATCTGACAATAAAGTATGACGAACAGTCCCGTTGGGGATACATACCTGCCCGTCCTGCCACATATTGTCATTTGCTGGCCCGGTGCAATTGACAGGCTGATGTCCTTCAACGCAGGGGCCTGGGATCTGCAGAGAACAAGGTCAGTCTCATCCTTTTATGGAGCATCCTGTAGACAAACTTCGTATAGGAAACGGTCACACCGTCAAGTTCCACGGCGCCACGGAATGGCCACGGCTCACTTGGTACCACGTCCTCAGAAGGCTGTTCCTCACTCGGCGTATCTGCCTCCAATGCCTTCAGGCGTGATCTGTGGCGCCCAATATCAGTCAAGGTACTCATGAGCGAACGTTGCTCGAAACTCACATAGCCCCAAGAGAGATCTCCATGTTAGTCCAAGAAGCGACGAGGCTCAGGAGCGTCATGTTTGCTACTAGGACAATGTTCAATGCCATGCCGATCTGACCGGCAGTGGTGCTGCCCTTAAATATGACAGCGAAAGCAATCAAACCCGTTGCTAGGGCTCCTATGAGTAGATCAAGGACGATACTGAGCCAACGCTGCAGGCACATGAGGGTATACGCTGGTTGCTGAGATTTGTCCAGGAACTCCATATTGTTGGACTCTGCTTTCTTCTCCCATCCAAAGGATCGAATGCTGACGACGCCCTCGATCTGTCAATTTGAGTTATTTTCCTAGGTTTATTTCAAAAACGACAGCTGAACATACCGACTCGAGGAAGCTCGAGTAGACTGCAGACTGAGACTCGAGATCGAGAAGTCGTAGCTGTCGAGAAGTACGCAAGTAGACTCTCTGGATTACGTAGACAGCCCCCACACAAACGGGCAAAGTGGCGGCCAGGAGCTTCTGGGCGCTGAATAGAAGCACGATTTGCACGAGAAGCTTGAACACCTCTTTACTTGGGTCAGTGGGTCATTGCGCAAGGGCTTCTCTGGCCTGAACCTGGGGATTCTCACGGGTTGAAAGGGATAGCATTGCCGGGGGCAGACTCTTGTCAATAAGTTGCATGTCTTGGCTGAACCTGAAAGCATGTCTGTCAGTCGACAAGTGACGCGCTCATGATGCTGCGGCGTACCGATTAAGTATTGACCCTATCTCTGTCGTCGAGAAGTACAATAACGGGGCGCTGCTATCTGTGAGCAATGCATTAGAAAGACAAGCGGTGGATGACGAACCCAAAGATAGTTGTAAGCAGACGGCGATGAAGTTCGAACCCCGATCCCGGGGCTATCAGGATCTGCGTCGACCTGTTTGCTGTTAGGTACATTATATACCATCCATAGCGACAGGATGTAAGGAACATGCAAGGACATACCACATCGACCCGTTTGTAGCAACCCAAGCCAGAAACGAAGAGATAAGGTACCCGCTGATATAGAAGTTGGTCTGCGAGACAGGTGCCTCTGTCCACTTCTGCAGCCAATACTGGGGAAACGTTACGAAGAACGAGTATGAGGCCGTACATGCTACCAGCAGGAAGAAGTTTCGCAATCCTACGGCGTTCAGATAGTACCCTTTGACACACTTGAGTTAGTAGAGATATTATTAAGTCAAAGCATTCGCATTCGGACATACTGTAAAGTGAGAAGTCTCCGGTCATCCTGCTCAGATCAGACATGGCCTCGGCGACTTTGAGATTCTGATTCTGAAGTGTGTTCTTCGCTAGAAGGCCGGTGTCGGTCGAGTTACGTGGTGTATCGTCGAGATAAGTCTTGCCAATGTGCATGATATCTACACTCTGGATATCCGATGACTTTTCATACGTGACATGTCCATCCTTGAGAAAAAGCAACGAGTCGGCGATGTCAAAGTGTGTGCCTAAAAGTTGTCAGCCACGTCTTGTGATTTGAAGACTTGTCACAAATGGGAAAACTGTTTTACCTGAGTTTGCAGTAAGCAGAACTGTTGTTCCCATCTTCTTGAAGTGTCCTGAAGGGCCGAGAAGATTGGCCACAATTTGGCTTTCAGTCTTCCCATCCAACGCAGACAGGCTGTCGTCGAGAAGGACAATCTCGCATCGGGCGTAGACAGCACGCGCGAGTGCCTGAAAGAGTTATTAGCAATCATCATCGTGAACCAGTTTCAGCAGCTTGGATGTGGGCGAGGAGAATGCAACATACCACGCGCTGTCTTTGGCCTCCAGAGAGGTTCAACCCTCGACTACCGATGAGAGTCTCGTCTCCATGGGGCAAAGCCATAATGTCCTCATCAAGACAGCAAAGCTGGATGACTTTCTTGTACCAAGCAGACTCAGTCTTCCTTTGGAAACCGCAGACTGCGTCTCTGAGAGTCCCGCTTGGTAACCAAGGTGACTGTTCGCAGTATGCGATTTGTTTCGAAGACACCGAGACAGTGCCAGTAGTGGCAGCGATCTCGCCCAGGATGCATTTGACGAGCGTTGTCTTCCCAATTCCGACCGGTCCTGCACACAGTATCGTTGAGCCTTTACTTATACTGAGATCGGCATCTTTCAGTATTGGGCTTGTGGATGACGAAGGTTGAACGGTCACGCCTTGGAATGAGACGGCTGGTGCATCTTCAGAAGACTCATCATCTCTTGCCTTGAACCGCGACAGGAGTCTTTGATCCGAGCGAGGAGGCTGTAGTAGGTAGTCTTGGATCCTCCCATAAGCGGCCAGAGAGCCAATTGCCTGGGGCACAATCGTCATGATCATGTTGGCTGGATGGGTCACCAACCCAAGCAGTGCCGTAGTTGTGAATGCCGTTTCCGTGTCAAGAGAGGATCCATTTAGACGGGCCATAATGACAAAAAGAACCAACGTGAGAATTGGAGAGAATATGCCCAGGGCATTTGCTGGCGCAGTTAGTAGGAGAACATGACGCTTTGTCTATAGGAGGGCATACATACCGCTTGCATTGTACGCAACCATCATCCAACGTACTTTCTTGGCCATCTCGAGTTCCTGTGCTCGCAGTCCCTGAATCAGGGTGTCCGTGTCTCGAGTGAAGCCAAGCATCTTCATGCCTTTGACAGAAGACAGCGCCGAGGTTGTCAAAGCAATCCGCTTCTGAGTGGCTTCATTCCAGTCTTTCTGCTTGCTTTGCAGGTTCTTTGCCAGGTAACGACTCATTCTTGAGCAAACTCAACGAAGGTACAACAGTCAACTCTGCACCAAAGGGAAAGGACAAGGCAAGCTGAAGGAGACTTACAGAGGATCAGTACGAGAGGGAGCGGGGAAACCCAACCGACTTGCCGAGCCAGCATGACCATGCCAATCGCAACCTCGAAGACGTGCGCCCAAGCTTCATGGAACATGTTGGCGGACTGCGTAACGCCGTCCGTATCTGTGCTCATCAATGTAACTGCTCTTCCATCATCATAGCTGCTTGACTGCTGGTGAAGGGCGGCATTGTTTATGAGTCCAATGACTGCACCCTTGATCATGAGACTCAGCCTGTTCAGCCGGTGGTGATAGACCGCTTTTGAGATCTAGCAGAGGTCAGTACTGGTTCAAGTCGAATGGTCGAACGGGACGGGAAACACACGGCCAGACCCATGTACACAGCAGCTGCCTCAACGACTAACATGTACGCAGGCCTCCTAGATTGTCCGGCAAGTACGCGAATCGCAGAGCCGATGAGGACTGGCTGTGCATACCGAAAGAAGATCAGGCAAAGACGAGGGACGATCGGCCCGAGAAAGTGGGATAGAATGCTCCTGACGAGAGCTCGTGGTAGTGAAGTCTTGCATTCTGGTCTGGTCCTTTGGTCCCATGCTCGAAGAGCCTGGCAACGAAGACGCTTCGAGCGAAGCTCATCGTCGATTGGAGGAAGAGCATCCCCAGTCAATATCATTCTGTTTCCCAAGGCTAGTAACGGGTTGATCCACCAGAAGAACGTCCTATTCAGGATGCCTCCCAGCTGCTCTGGTGACTGGTTGGCATATGGAGTCGCGAGCACGGAAGCCTTTCCTCGACTTTCCGCTGCGACGAGAAGAAGCTTCAAGCCAGCTTTCGCACCAAACAAGAGCCCAGAAGGCTTAGATGATATCGAAGCAGCAGCAACAGCCCCATCGCACGCCAGAGATGCAAGCAAGAAAACGACTATGAGATCAGCTGGTCGGGTAGAGCGCATGTGTTCCATGTACGTAAGTGGCACAATAGATAGAGTTGCTGTGAAAGTTGTGATCGAGGACACCAGGCGATAGTCCGAGCGGGACCTCTCTCGTGGTATATCTACCATCAAGCTCAATGATTGCGCCACTAGAAGCAAAGCTGCAATTGCCTGTATGCTGTAAGTCCTTTTGCCAGTCCGCGACAAGTGGAAATCCACGGACAACCTACCAGCTTCGGGTAGCCGCGATGGCCTGGAACAATCTTCCTCTTCTCTTTGCGCAGCTGCCACGTCCGTAACAGAGACAGCAAGATGAAGCCAGTGCTAAGCACGCTTGACGCCAGCTCAATCGTAGCATCACGCAACCTGGTGTCGCCCAAGTAATCCATCGAGGTCAATTGGGTGCGATCTCCTTTTGTGAAAACAGAAACAAGCAGTTCACGATTGAGTGAAGATGCAGTCTTTCAGCGTAAACTCGCATCGTGTCTGCAACTGCGCCGTCGTAAGTCCACAATCAACGAAGTGGCTGTGAAGTGTTGACACAATAGAACCCTGTGCGCCAAGCGGTGACCCCATCTGCAGCATGTTGATGATTGCCATATCTGGGTGTCGTCTGCTCGTGTTCAGCAGCTACACCCAACAGAGCGTAGCATTCATTCACTCACTCACTGATCAAGTCTCCGACTGGCTGCTAGGAATTTTTGGCCCTGTCCGATGCGATGCGAGTGTCATACTCGCAGTGGCTTTCAGTTTAACGGTTAGGATCATAGCAATATGCTCATTCGGACCACTTCCCTGCTGTTGACCGCCACTCATGTAATACGAGCAATGGTTCATCTATGTCAAGCCTACGACGCAGCAATTGCAGACCAGTCCAACCAACACAGAACCAACAGTTGGCAAAGCTGAGCGTCGTCGGCAAATTGAAGGTAGTAGTAGATTGACTATGAACCAAAAGCGATTGTCTTGGCCTTACCCATCTGCTCGTCATCTCACTTGCATTGGTTTGTTGGCTGCCAATGCTGCGGAACTACTTCACCCTTTCGCACTGCAAGAAAACGAACAAACACAACACGTCCAAAGCGTCATTCCTCAAGGTCTTCCCGCAGCATCCATTCGCTTGCGCCACAGAGCCATCAAATCCTTCACATTCCGCTTCTTCACTCGCTCATCACCAGCCTCGAACCACACCTTCACGTACTTCGCCGCCTCCTCAGCCGAAAGTGCCACACGGGGCTCACAGTCCTTTGACATGTACATTTTGCCGATGTCCATCAGTCCCTTTACCTGCTCGCGAGGGTAGTCGATCGCGCGCTTCAAGAACTTGCTCTTCCCCGCCTGGAAGTCCTTGCTTCTGATGAGATTCTGCAAGGCGCGGACACCATCGAAGCCCATTGGATCGAAGTACCAGTCCAGTAGTGTCTGTACTTCCGCCATGAAGCGATTCATGACTGCGCGGCGAAGCACAAGTTGCGCGCCGTCGATACTGTTCAGCGGGTAGATGCCGAATTGGCTGAGGAGATCTCGGTTCATAGCGAGCAGGGGCTGGATCTCGACGAAGGTCTTCTGGATGCGATGTTCAGAAAAGGTGCTCCAGTCGTAAAGAATGTCCGTCCAGCCGAACTGACCACCGCTCAAGTCTAGAACATACTCTCCCGAACCTCCGACGCCGAGCTTGAGAACCGAGTGGACTCTCACATCCACATCGCCCTGCATGCTTGGCATACTGTAGCAATACAGGATCTTGGCCATGTTCTTCGGCGGTGCGGCCGCTACTTCTATGGACTTGCAGAAAGCTGTGGTGGTGTTAGTTAGGAGCTTAGGGGAGCAGAAGGGGACTTGTGTTGGATGAAGCGGGAGAGCAAGGGTCTAGCAGTCGTAAAGACCTCACCACAAGTCTGATCCAACAGAATACTGGCCATTAACTCTGCAGGTGTGCCGGATGGCAGGACTTCCTCGGGATACTGGAGGAATAGAGAGCCACCACTCCACGGGCGCATATCTCCATCTTCTCGTCCGATGGTGACGACTCCATTCTTCTCCGCTACCTTCTCCGTAGTTTTGATGTGTGTAGCCTTCTCAAAAGCCACGAACAGCTCGAAACAAATGGAAGCCGCACGAGCGAGGTGAAGACGTGCGGTGCAGTTCGCTTTGTGGTCAGGACGGTGCTTCACTTGACATTCACGGCTGCAGTAGAAGGTTCTGATCTTTCCAACGTCCTGAATGTCACATCCAGAGCACCAGAGGTTGCATCCAGGGAGAGAGCAACAGGCACAGCGACGCTGGCCGTATGCTTGACGGTCGGTGAGGGTGGCTGAGCCAGAAGGAGTCGGTGAGTCGGTGAGGATGGCATTGCCTTGGCCATCCAACTTCACCCCACTGGTGACGAATGAGAAAGCCATGTTGAGGAAAAGATGGGATGGTGCTTGGCTGATGAGAAGTCTGAATCCCACATGATGGGAATCAAGTGACGCCTTTATAGCCACATAAGCCTCGGGTGAATGCAGGACATGATCGGTGAGTAGTGTTCCTTCACTAAGATCAAGTGGGGAAGTCATGGTGAATGGAACCTGGCGGAAATCATTGACCTGTGTTCATCGCAATGGTGAATATACAGTGTGATCTTTGCAGTCACTGCCTGGTGAGCCATCGTGAAGATGTCCATTGCTGCACTGCAAGGGTGGCGAGCACCCATCGATGCGTTGAGGTGACGTCCGCTAAGATGCAGCTCAGGATTTCCAATTTAGTACCTGGTGGCAATTAAAACGGTGTGTCTATTGGGAAACATGGTGGACGCGGCGGCAGAGCCTCATCTCTGTCCGCAAAGCTTATGCGACTTGAAGGCACGAGGCACGGTCCATATCAAACGGCGTGAATGCAACTCCACACTTGAGTGCCAGGTATCGTCACTTGTATTTCCAGAGGATTTGCCTGTAGTTCAAATATGCTTGAGGCTGAGAACTTATAAATGATTCAGGCACTGCGTACCCACCACTCACTTGTACTCCATCACAGCCCTGATGAAATCCCTCCCAACGTCCAAATCATAGCCGGTCGGATTCTTGATATGCTCATCGTCATCTGCCTCTGTCAGCACACCATCCAGGAACCCCCAGACGAAATACTTACACCAGTCCTTCGTCGCCTCTGGATGCGGCCCAACAACACCAACAACTCCCTTTCTGTACCCAGCAACATACGCAGCAACATCCTCGGACTTCGAATACCTCCCCAGAACCTTCCCCTCATCTCCATGTTTCCCTACCTTGCCCAGAATGGCCGCTCCATCCTGGAAGTAAAGCCATCTGTTCTTCTCAGTCTTCCCCTTCTTGTCACCCGTCGAGAACGTCCAGTCTACCTGAATAATCGTGTTCTTCTCATCGTGAACTTGTGCGTCGTCCTGTGTAACTTCTTGATCTGTGTCAACTCCAGGGGGCAGAAGCTCGAATCCAGGATCTTCTCCTGCGAGGTATGCCCCTAGACAGAAACCTAGGTAGCGACCACCGCCAGCCACGAAATCGACAATGGGCTCTTTGAACTTCTTCATGGTCTTCCATGCTGGGTCCAGATCTGTATTAGTCACGTCAGTTAAATGCTCATCGAAACTTCCTCTCGTACGTTTCCTCTTCACAGCTTGAAAGGAACGAAGTCCACCGGCCAGGGTTCAATTCCGTACCTCCACCACCCGGTTGGATATACACATCAAAGTCCTTCAACGTCTCCTTCGAGATCTTCACGTGCTCTTTCGGTCCAACATACGTGACCTTGGAATTATTCCACGCGCTCGTGAAGAGTTCTGCTGCTGACTCCGGGGTCCCCTCGAATGTGCCTGGCCCACGATAGACGGCCACGCGGGTATGAGTCGCCCCGTCGTGAGGATGCTGCAGACTCTGGTCTGCGAGGAGAAGTGCCATGATAGTTGTCAGAACGTATGGTTTCATAGTTTTGCGCGTCTTCGGCTATCCGTCTGTCTTGTAGCGCTCGTCAAGCTGAGCCGTTGGTAAGAACATCCACTGTCCATCTCAGTCGACTCTTTCGTAGACGGTTGAGGACTCTTAATAAGTATGTCCCGGCAGCAATGACATCCGACTCAATTGATGGACACGGGCCAGTCCTATGGCGGAGACTTAGAGGCGGAGTTGATCGGTGACGAGATCCGGAGCGCTAGGACGAAAGCTTAAAAGACGCCATCCTCTCACAGATCGTGATAAACGCTGTCGCGTTTCTCATAGGTAGCATCAGACTGGACGTGGATGGACTTATAGTAACCTTCAGGAATGTGAGTTCTCGTAGTGCTGAGCAAGAGGAGGCCACATCGAATTGTCCGGCATACTGGATCGAAGCATCACGACAAGTCATGCGCCTGCCCACAATGATGACTTCCACAGGCAAGAAGTAGTTGGTCATCGTCATTGAGATGAAGCGCATTTATGAATTCAAATCCATCGAAGACAGCCAGCTTCAGCCAACCTATACCTCTTGCATCTCACTCTCGATCGTCGACAACTCACGTCCACCCCCATGCAGGCATCCCGTCCATCACAAGGCGTCCGAATTCCCAGCCCCCAATCCATGCCACCGCCATTTGATTCCAAACCAAAGTCCCAATGTCAGCTCCCCCCCAGACGGTCCATCACTACCACACACAGGCCAATGCAAGACATTGCCTCTCTAGAAAGAAAAAGCGAACACCCAATTCCCTGCCGTGCGATCTACGCTATCGCTCTACCGGCAGTAGATCGAAGTTATTCCCGACTCCTTTTCCCCTTTGATTATCGCTGTCTCACATTGAAAAGCGAATCAATTTCTGCCGTATACACATACACACATCAGAGACTACCCTTCGCTTCTAATACGAGGTCGTACAGCACAGCGGCAACCATTCCATCCCGCAAGGCAACTCGCCTCTCATAGATGACCTCGAGACATCAATCACACGCCTAGAATGAATGATCTTAGAAGCCAATATCACCTGCGGCCCGAATCACAGGCTCTCCGACGCCGGACTCCAACCACTCACAAGGATGTTGCATCCCACCTCCACCATGCGCGACCACGTTCTCACCGAAGCCATGCTTTCGAACCATCCCGGGCTGCATACCCGCCCAATGGATCCTTCTCACCTGCAGCAATCCTCCCGTCAAGGTGGGTTGGCCACCAAACCTCGCCCCCCGCCTCGGACGCCTTGGACGCCTTACCTCTAGCCCAGGATTCCACAACAGCAAGCGGCCCTCCAAGTTTCCTCACAAGGCCAGCCCTGCATTTTCTCAATCACCCGCATAGAACCGCCGCGGGCGCAAAAAATGCACTGACACACGCACACACGCAGCCTGATTCATTAGCAAGCGGAGTCAAAGTGCAGAAACCCGGCCCTGGTTTCACCCGCGGGATGATATGTGCGCCAAACACCGCATTGACCACTCTCCCACGCTTCCTCCCACGCGGGGGGGACATCCGGTGGCTTTATAGATTCCCTTGGAAACCCCCCAAAAGTGCAACAGCACAGTTACGACTAGGTATTCGGTAAGCAGGAAGGAAGAGCCTCTTCAACTACTGAGTCATTGCCAAGTGTCCGACAATTGAGCCCTCTTCTTATCAATCATCTGCGCTTCGCAAGCCACATGCGGCTGAACGCCAGAAGCAATCGCCAACAAACAACCATTTCGCGAATTCCTTGGACAATAGGTCTCGCAGCCGCCCGCAAGGCCAAAGGTCGCTGGCCGACCACCGTCATCGGATGTGACCTCCCTCGTGTTGGCCGACTTCTCTTTGGTCCAATCCAACCCGCCCTTCCGATCACATGCCTTGACATCCATTCATTTCCTTCCAACGCCCTATCCGCTTGGTACTTTGTTCCGCCTCACCAGCCAAAACTCTCTATCGACAAGGCAACCAGGCGCCATGTTGCCCCTGAACAAGGTTCCTGACGTTCCATCACTTAAGGCGAACCAGCGCCACGAGCACGTCTATCCAGTCAAATCACGTTCCGGCGCTTCAGAAAGGCATAGCCTGGACTCGGGCAGTTGCCATTATCTTGAGTTTGCATAGATCTGAGCTCGCTCGTATCTAATTCCAGACTAGCAATCTTGTTTCGATACAGCCAGCCCTCCCCTATTCCCGTCCATCATTCCACCACAGAAAAGTGCTGTTCAACCATTTCTGTGAAGGAGTGCTATAAAATATGTTCAGACATCTCAAAGCCCCTATCCCAACATAAGGAAAGCAATGAGAAGGAAACCACCTCTCAAAGTGTAGGATAAGCGTCGTGAACGGTCATTATCCATGTTTAGCGGACCTTCCCAGTCCGTAGAAGAAGTCACAAATGCGCACTCCTCCCCATATGTACGGGAGCAGACCAGTCCACCAAATAAATCGTTGCCTCCATGATCTCGGGAGTACAAGCAATTCTTGCCGAGACCTGTTCCGTCCGTGCAACCTCAAAGAGGCGAACTGAGCACTCTTTGCATGAAAACTGTCCGCCTGGGTGTACGCCGCCGCTCACATCCCACAATCGCCCTGCCATGCCAGAACGGCAAGCCACCGCCAATAGATACATTGGCATGTACTACTGCTGTCAAAATGCAAGTTTGCCTTGCCCCTGTCTCATCTGCCCTTCCGAAGCAAATCATTTTGGTTGCCGTAGATCACTTTGGAAGTTCCAGACCAGACAACGAGGTATAGGCATCTGCAGAACGCCCAGAGGCGTTTGAAGGTCATGCGTGAACAGAGACTACCTTGGGCTTCTTGGTAGACCCCGCCCAACTGGACCTGTAAACGTATGTGCTGCGTCGGGCACTGACGTAGTGCCAGGGACAATGGCCGCGTCCTGTGACGTGGTTTGTCCGTGTTGTCCGTGAGTAAATGGAAGACGTGTTGGACCGCAGACAGCTGTCCCTGTGAACAGAGAGACCATCACCTGTGAAAGAGTCCGTAGACCAGTTACAGGAAGCTTGGCTGCGGCCTTTGACCGTCCACCTGGACCAGTAATTGGCGCCCTTGGTGAGGGCCCGGGCCGAGGAAATACCTCGAACGAAGACAGAGGAAGGAAATCACAGTGAAAACCTGGTTATTCATGATTGATCGCCCGCCACTTCCCCAGGCGATCGACGTCCTGGCACTGCCATCGGAGCCAGGCCTTCTTCAACCGCAACATCATACTCCAGCGCCGTTCCAAACTCATTGTTCCCCGCGTCCCAGGTCAGCCACGTCCTTGACCGTGCGATTCTGCACCCAATCCAAAGGATCCTCTTCACTCTATCCTCCGCCATGCTGCTCATCTCAATGTACTTCTCATCCTCATCAAACCCAATCGGGAACATGCTCTTTGGGAGATAGTCCTCTGCGTATATCAAGCCACGAAGGGCATAGTCATCGGGTAGAGGCCGGTGAGAGTCGTTCTTAGGGGCTGCGAAAGCGTTCTCTCCATCCGGATCCTCCAGCTTGGGACGGTAATCTGTCGTGTCCAAAAGATAGTTCAGCATAATTGAGATCAGTTTCCAGGGCAGTTTCTTCTCAATATGGCTCATAGCAGCCGGAAAGCGCGACATATGCAGGAGGAAGACGAGCATAGTGTGGTGGCATGTCAAGGTGTTAACGTCTCCCCAGCGTTGGATGACGATGGACCAGGCCTCAACCGCAAAAGAAAGAGCTGCGTCGAAGCTCTCTCTCCGCAACACCTCTGTAGAATTCTCTTCCGCCATGACACCATCAGCCTCTTCAGGATGCTGGCCGATTGCGCGCATAAGGACGTTCTTCTCCTCGCCGAAACCTAAGAGGGAACAAGCTAGACTAATACCAGTAAAGTAGCCAGACTCAAGCCAGCGCCGTCCTGTACGTCCAATGTGGCCATCGAAGCGCCCCAAGAATTCACTGCGCCAAGCGGATAACTCATCTTTGGTAGCTTTACCCGTGAACAGAACTCCTTGTACTCGAACGAAAGCGGCATCGACTGTGATGTTCTGCGTATTCTCTGTGTCGAAAAGAGGGTCGAATAGCGTGATGATGCTCTCCCTTGCGCTCGGAAACGGGATCACAACACAAAGCGACTTCGAGTAGCAGAACAGCTGCTGCAGTGCATTCGGACGTGCAAGGATGGCCAGGTGGTGATACAAGCGACCCGTCGTCGGTGATTTCTCTGAGGCTTTGCTGTACCAATTCCGAGATACGGCGGTCCAGATCTCACGATCCCTAATGTCCTCCTCCTCAATGGCCATCCGGTAGCGGCTCAGGTCTCCTAGACACTCAATCCAGGTTTCATCGAAAGCGGGAACGGTCTCGTAAAGCAGAGCCATAATTGAGTATGCGAGGTAAATGAAAGTCAACATGTAGTCGCGACTCTCAGGCAAATTGTGGCGAAGGAGTTCCAAAAAGGAGTGAATACCATGACGCCACATCCGAGCAGGCATCGAGTACTTAGAAGCCAACCTTCTCAGAGCCGAGTTTGCGGATGGGTGCTGCGAGGCAAGGAAGAAGTCGTGATGCTCATGAAGCAATGTCCGGTGCAGCGTGATGAGTGCTTGCCACTGTTCTTGCGTAAGATCGGACTTCTCTTCGCTATTTTCAGTTTGCAGATTGTTGACCTCTATGCATTTGTTTTCAACCATGACCAATCCTGAATAGATTGACTTCACCTCTTGTACAATCTGCTCCTGTGAGATGGGACGGGTCAGTGGCTGCCGTATCATGTACTCCGGGTCATTGTAGGCAGGGTTCAGGTCCGTTGTCCTTGGCGGAGGAGGGTGACGAGTGTCTTTCTGAGGGTCGGTCCCTGGCTTGCTGGAAACCTGCGACTTGAAGCCTGCGTTCTTGGGCTGCTCTTGGCTGGGATCCCATAGCATCCTGCCAGCTGCTTTGTTCCTGCTCGATCTTGACGGCCTACTGGAAGGCGGATTTAGGCGGGCACGACTTCGATCCGTTAACGTTGAACGTGGTGACCCGCGTTGCTGTCTCACGGACGTGGTGGGAGAAGCGCGCTTCTTGCTGCCGGGCTGGCTCGAATCCGGAGGATCAGGGCTCGTCCCTGCCCCGTCCGCGTCCGAGTCGCTGCGATCGTCTTCATTCAAAATCGCGTCGGACGCTCGCTTGTTACGTGTTCGGCCACTAGCCTGAGGCTCTTCAACACTGATCATGATTAGCAAGTCTACCAGCGGAAGATCGAAGTGCTGTCGGTGCAGATTGGCTTAAAGCTTTGTAGTCGGGGCTGTGCGAACGAAGGGTGGGATGTGAGGTGCGAAGTCCAGGCGGAAAAAAAGGGCTGAAGAGGTGGCAAGGAAGCAGGACGTAGACTCACTGTTGCCTGCTCAAGGACATTTTATTGAAGGCATCCTCAATGTCAGCCTCATCGCCAAGGGCATGATGTCGGTTGCGGTTATCAAAGACATGGCGACGAAAGCCTTCCAGATCCGAGGGCACCTCAGCCTTACAGACAGGACAGCTGGATTGACGACGCGGTTTGTCTCGTCTGTCTGCGGACTTCTGGTCGGCGGCGCGACGCTGATACTGGAGGAACTTCTGCTGGATGTGGCTCATGGCAGGCCTCGTTTGCGCCTGCGAGGCCTAGAGCGCGATCGCGACAGAGGATGCGTGGCGGCAACGTCGTGCAGCACGTCTAGGGTGAGCGAAGTCGGGATCGACGGCTCGTGTTCGCGGACACCTGGAGCGGTATGCCGCTGTGGGCTCGGTCGGTGAACCGTCGCTGCTCTGTGTGTTGTTGCAAGACGACGAACCACTGCGCGCTCAGCGGGGTGGGAAACGGGTGCCTAACCAACTTGTCAGTCTGTCACTCATTCGGTGACTCGGTCGGCCAGAACCAGGCCAACAGGGTGCACACACCTGGCAACGCGACGATTGTGTAGGTAATCGTTGCATGAGCACAGATCGGTGCAGTAGCCTAGGTGGCAAGGGACTGTAACGAGGCGGCGTTAATTGACGGAAGAGAGCGCAGCGGTGATACCCAGTGCATACCTTGGCTATCACCAATTCTGGTGACGGACCTATTTGTCAACAAGGCTCTTCAAGAAACTCTTCGAGAACTATTCGAGGTAGTGTAGGCACGCAAGCATGCCAGAAATCTCCTTCCAGAAGCTCAAGAGCTGTAGGAATGAAGCCGGAGAGCACCGGATGCTCATTTAGGGACGGGAGGAGGCGGAGTGGCAGTGATGGTTGGTGGTGCGCGCACTACTTGAGGCTCTGGGCTGCGAAGGCATCCAACCGAGGAGAGGGGGCCACTCACCCTGCTTGACAATCACACTCTCTGACGCAGGTGTTGCGCACTGCTTCGGTGTTAATATGCAACCTGTTCAGACACCATGCCATGTCCACGCATGAGGTGTGGCAGCTTGCAAGATCTGGGTCTGCTCAAGCCCTGTCGATGGTGCGAGGACCATGGCTCTCTTGGCCGGCGTCCTCGCATGTATTTATACACGATATCCTCATAACAAGCACGGGGCCGGCGAACCACATAGTCTTCCAGCCTTGTTTCCGCTGCAAGGCAACGGATTCGCTGTGCCACATGGTTTCAAGGCATGAGCGTTTCTCTTCTCTTCTATTCTCGCCGTCCACGCGTTGGCATGTGCAGCATCATATGGAATGGCCTCAGCAATTGGTGATCCCTGCTTCAGCCCTGCCCTGTTCCCGAATTCTGGGCCGTCTTCCTGACTTCCTTCCCGGCCTCATTGCGTCAACTTCCAGGGAGGCGCGAAACCACCTGCTCCTTCTCTCCTCTTCTCGAACCCTGGTTATCTCATCATTAGCCGCCTCTTCTGCCTGTACGCCTTATGATTTCTCACATGAGTTGTTTCGCTGTGGCTTCAATATCTGCTCCAGTTGGGAACTTTCTATTCTCTGCCACTAAACCTTCGCCACGAGTGTACCCTAGTGTACAACGCACCTATACTTTAAGCCTCATGCTGTTAGGCACTCACCCTGGTCTTTCATGTATTAGATTGGGCCAACCCTCGCTCCAATAGGCCCTGCTTCCCCGTGCTCAGCCTGCCAGCCCTACATTCGATGGAGCGCGCACACGACCGTATACCAGATCTCCCTGGGATGCTCGCGTGACGCTCCAGGAAACCTCGACTCAGTCTATAGCACCATACCTTGATGCCTTTCTGTCATGGCCAGTTGCCTTGTCAGGAGCATGTCCGTGTCGGATTGGTGGCCTCCTCAACCTGGCGTGGTCGCTTACTCCTCACACGAAATTGGGGGGCAGCTTGCTTCGTAAGGCACCTGAGCCCAATGGACTGTTAGCTTCGACGAGCCTCCCCTTTAACAGCTTGCAAAGTCACGTCACCGCAAGCCGTGACATGCCAGCCACGAGATGCGCGTCAAACCAGCAGCGTTGTCTGTCATATCCAAGGCAGCAGCTTCTTTGAGTGCACCTAGTCTCCTTTGTTGGGCCGTCAACTTGATCTGACCAGAGAAGCTCTTCCCCCTTTCACTGTTCTTTTTCTTGGGTCCTGATTTGGAGCTGATGAGCTCAGTCCGACTGCAGACGAGGCGAAGCGCGTCCAGGCGGTTGCGATACTCCAATCATTGCCTTCAAATTTGTGGAACGTCCTGACCAGTTTCCGGGGAGGACAAGGTCCTCAGCTCAACCCAGCATCACTTGATCGAAACATATGTACTTCTGGTTTGTGCCCAAACAGATTCTGCTGACGCGTTGAGAAGTGAACCCCAGTGGCTGACTGTGTTGCAGCTGAGTTCGGACTCGGCGTTGCCGAAGTTTCAGCAGCTACGAAATGGCGAAGCCCCTACTAGCAGACTGAACAGTCGAATAGACATATCTGAGGAGACTCAAGGCCACGACTCAGATCGAGTTATGTATCCCAGCAATGCAGCTCATCGAGGTCCTCGACACTGGTGAAAGCCATCTTCGTCAAATCTGTTCCTTTCGCAAATCCAGCGCAAATCCCCAAGGGCTACCAATTGGCTCATCACTAAGTTTTGAGGTGTACGAATCTCTTTCAGGCACATTGGATGTGTTGCTGTACGAATGGTGAGCACTCAGGGAGGGAAAGCTATACGCTTCACAAGAGCCACAACCTTGAAGTGACTCCAGGCAATGGGTTCGTACACTGGTTCCTGGCTAGTCGGGACAAATCGCTTTGGTCTCAACGCCTGGGATAACATGTGCGTGAAGGTCGAGACGTTTGTCTTAATTGCCTAATGCGGCCCACGAGCCTGGTGTCACATGGCTACGACGAGCTGCAATGTACGTGTGTACCAGCGGATCTGATCTGCAGGCATGTAGACAGCTTCACTAGGCGCCTCGGTGCATCGTGCCGTGATTGGACGGTCGCTGAAGCCCGCTGATGAGAAGGCACCAAAGAACTTTCACGGTCGTCGATGGAGTCATGAGGCTCCGAGGAGCCAGGTTGGTGATGAGGCTGGCCAATGACGACACGATGCGGGTGTCTTACTCTGAATGTGCAGCATGTGCCCTATCCAGCTGAGTTTCTGTAAAGCCGGGCTTACCTTATGATTGACAAGGCTTGACCAAAAGGACTAGAATGTCAGATTGGGGGTTGACACCAGGGTAGGACAACGATCAGGTCCGGATCTACGGCGTCGGGTCGATTCAGCCTGACTCGGGCGTAAGACCTAGGACTCGTCATAATCAGGAGACGTAAGGCGTGCAGCATTAATACGCCTTTGGGTCTAATGCTCCGGCTCAAGGCGGGCACTCGGCCTCCCGCGCCCTTGGCTTACAGATCTGAACCCGGTTTCGGAGATACGCTCAGAAACCTTTGGACATGCACGATCACTTTGCCATTACCAACAAAGTTGTTCCTATTACGAGAACAAGAACTCACCGCCTTTTCAGTGCCAATATTGATTCGCTTATTTCTCGTAGTGCAGAACCATGGTGCGGCTGAAAATTGTGAAATTCTCCCCTGGCGAACAAACTCATGTCGGCTGAATTCGGCTTATAAGTTTCCTCGCCAGGCAGCAGGGCTGAGGGCATGCCAATGTACTGGGAAGGCAAACGGTGTCACCACTGCGAACCAGTTCGAAGTGCGGTGGTGGATGTTTCTGCACTTCCGAGCGCATTCTTTTCTTAGTCTCTGCTTCTCGGTATGCACAAGACGTGTCACGCGGATGACCGGAGGAACGCTGGACGATCCATGCTGCGAACTAGTTGGGGGTGGTTCTGCAATTCCTACAATCGGCATACGGTGCAGTCTATCTTCGCCTTGATAAACCATTCTCCCAGTTGTCTATCGATAACCTTCGTACTTTGCAGCCTCCTCTCGCGCCGCCGCAACTCGTTCCAGTGTGTGGCTATCATACAAGTCTTCCAGCTTCTTGCTTCCCTTCAACACCTCCTTCTCATGCCGATTCGCCTCCTCTTTCGTCATACACACAAGATCCCCGAGCCTGATATTTGAGCACTTTTGGGCACCGTCGCCCTCTCCAATTCTATTGATCGTATCATGGGTCGGCTTTTCCCACCGAACTAAAACGATGCGTGTGGAGAGCCCAGTAATTGCACTTCTGCCACGGTAGATTTCCTCGGCAAGGAAGGCGACGTCGCTGGTTGTAATGGGCGTCTTGACTCCGATGATGCCGGGGGTGTAACCTCGGGCGAGGGTTTCTTCCGAGCCTTGCAAGTAGGCAAGAAGTCCCTCATACATCTTCTCTCTGCCCTTTGCTGGGACATAGTCAAGAGGATATCCCGTGATGCTCAAGATCACGTGGTTTGCAACAGTAAGACCAAAGATAGCCGGCATCGTTCCTAACACAGGCAGGATCCTGACTCGGAAGTTTGGCATGGCACCGAGGTCGCCAACTTTACCGCGCTGGAACTCATCTTCCGGAAGAGGCAGAAGCTCAGCTTTTCCTTCTCCGGTCTTTTCCGTTGAGTAGACAACGGGGATACCGTTCGTGATGCCCTTGAGCTTGAGCTTGCGGCGTGTGGAGCGAGAAAGTCTGTCGTCCGTGCTGTTCGCGATGTCCCCAACGATAATACGTGTCGGATCGGACTTGCAGCCTGCGCCTGTAGCAGATATGACCGGAAGCTTGTGATCGTGGCAGTACTTGAGTAGTGCAACCTTTGTGTCGATATTGTCAATGGCGTCAATAACGTAGTCCGGCTGTCTGCCCTCTTTGTCGTTCCAAGGTCCAAGCATATCCGCAGCGACATCCTCGTCAAACTTCTCCTGTCGGAGGTCGAACTTTACCCAAGGTGCCACAGCATTGAGTCGTCTTTCCAGGCAGCGGACTTTAGAAATGCCCACATCTGCAAGCGTCGCAACAGCATGCCTGTTCAGTGAGCTTAGAGTAACCTGGTCGAAGTCGATGAGACGAATCTTGGACGCGCCGGACCTTGCGAGTGCGGCAGCTGCATGAGAGCCTACTCCGCCGCAGCCGACAACAATTACAACGGATTGACGAAGTTTATCAAGGCCCTCAGGTGTAAGAAAGACGCGGTTTCGTGCTAGCTGCTCAAGAATGAGTTCATCATCGTAGTCGCCTGCCTGCGCGCGACGCGCGAGAGCCTGGTTGTGAGCAAGCTCCTTATCCTCAGGGGTGGCAGATGAGGCCCCAAAGCTGTTCAGCTAGCGGACTGGTCAGATTCATGCGGTGTGTGAGCGGCCGGACTCTGTGACTCACTCTCTTGACATCATGCGGCTCATCAAGAGATGGCACGGAAGCCTTGAGGTCATGTATCCTCTCTTCGCGAGCAAGAGCTTGATACCCAAGAAGCAGGACCACAGCACTCGTAGCTGAGACGGCTGCAGTTGCAAACAGCTGGAACCTCGGACTATTGAAGGAGGAAAGTATATTTGAAGCCATTGTCCCTCCTCTGCATCTCGAGGCGGCCTCCTGCTACTTCTATGGTGTCGCAAATTCAGTAGGATGTCCTGAGTGTCGAGTTTCGAGGTCCAGGTTAGCTTAGTCATCCAAATTTTCGCCTAAGCTGTGTCGTGAACCACCACGCGGAACTTGGAAGCTCACGACGCTAATTTCGACCTCTCTATTCCAACCTTCACCTCAACACGGACCATTGAGCCACGAGCAAGACGACCATTAACGGAACTCAATTGGAAGCGAACTTACCGGTTCAACGCCTCAGACTGCACTTCCCTACACCCCATCTGCAGCCATGCGACCACGACTAGTCGTGCGACGCCTCTGGCTCCCTCCTCAACCTCGAATCGTCCACTCCCCGACACTCCTTCGAACCTTCACCCACCATGCAAAGCTCACCAACACCAGCTCACGCCCCAACCTCCCCTTTCTCAGTATACCGTCCACCTCCGTAGGCAGCCATCGAATCCGCAACTTCACATCCGACCGTAAGCGCTGGCTACGCCGGGAGCTCAAGAATGGATTGAAGTACACTGTCGTCCTCTGGGTGGCCGCAGGCGCGGTCCTCCTCATCGTCTTTGCTATAGGTGAGGAGACCGCTGAGCGCGAGCACCCAACACCGCACGAATGGGGCTATTTGACTAGAAAGATCCTACGGGATTGCCATAACCGGTCGAACCCGAAGAATGGTCAGAAGAAATGGGGCGATGCGGTCCAGCTCGGCGCAGAAGCCTTGCGCCGCCTTGAGGATCCAGGCAAGGACGGCAAAGGAGTGGTGAAGATTGAAGGCTACGAATTAGACGACCCGGAGCTCGTGCCTTGTGACATCTCAGCGAAGAGTGAAGAGTGGAGGCGAGGGTACTTCGATGCTCTGATGGCGACGGCGAAAGCGGCAGAACACACCGAAGGATGGCTCCTCGATACGACAAGAGGCCTGAATATTCCTCCTGAGTACGTTATCGGGCCTTCAAATCCACGACCGAAACCAGTTCCAAAGGGCGCACCGCCGGCGCCCCGTGAGGAAGACTGTATCATTGCCTTTCCCAGTGCCTCAGAATACTACCTCAAGATCTCAAGAACAAAAGGCTTGACTCCTAAACAACAGCTCGATGCTCGGCTGGAGGAGGCGGCGTACTGGGAGTACATGGGACGCGTCGATACAGCACAAGAATGCCTTGCTCACTGCCTGATCCTTGCCAACGGAAACTCTAAGGACTCCACCGTTGAAGAATGGATTAGGGTCGATCAGATGGCTCCTATCCGGAGGTCAAACGGTGACCCTCCTTCTAGCAACATGCTCGATGTCATGACCGCGCTCGCTAACCTCTGGGCCCGAAACGGCAACCTTTCCCACGCCCTCACAGCCTATCTCTCCGTCCTCCACGCCCGCCGTTCTCTCCCATCAACACCACCAGCACTCTCCCGTGACGCCCCCCAACGCCGGGTACCCACCTATCAACAAGTCGTTAACTTCTTCGCTCCGCCACCATACCCACCGCCACCTCCATCCGGCTTCGACGCGCCCTGGCGAAGCCCCGAAGAGCGCTGCCAGGAAGCCGCTCTCCAGCTCCACATCGGCGAGATCCTCTTCGCCACATCCTCACGTGAAGATGGCCTCGCATGGACACGCGATGGTGTCGACGAAGCAGAAGCGCAGCTACGCACCATTGGTCCCTCAGATGCTCAAAAAGAGCAGCCCGAGAGGACAACCTGCCGCGAATGTCTGACCATGGGTCTTCAGAACTGGACGACCATGGTGTCAAGAATGGCAGCGCAGGAGAAACAGAAACTGGAAGAGAAGGAGGCGAACGGCGCAAACTCGTCATCTTGGGGTTTCGCATTCTGGAGGGGAGGGAATGGTGAGGGAGAAGGGAGGTGGATGGCTGAAGAGAAGGTTGTTGCGGAGCGTGTCCGGAGAACGAAGGAGCTGGTGGATGATGTGGCGCCGCCGAAGGAGAACTACCTTGTCTCCCTGTTCAAGGTGTAATTGGCTTTAGCTGATGCATAAACAACTGGACGAATCACTTGATGTTCAAGAGTGTAGATTAGCACTACGGCCTGTCCGGCTATCAATGTTGTAATGATAAGCGCGCCTGCATCATTCTCTCATCATCGCTGCTCCCCTTCATCGGAAAGCAATATGCCCGAACCCTTGCACCAAATACCACCTTCAACGTCACCGCCCTCTTCACATACTCGAACTCATCACGCAGCCGGTGCAGCTCTCTGCACCTCGTCCCCCTCTTCCTTCACCCCCCAATCATCCACCATGGCCTCACCCGTCTCCTCCCACCGATTCCACATCCTCTGCTCGCTCAAAACCCTTTCATCCACAATCTCCACAACCGGCTTATCCTCCTCCCTCACTTCATCCCACGAGCTCTTCGCCCTTTCATCTCCAATAACACCAAGTCCCTCCGCATTCACCGGGGGAGTCACTTCTGGGTTCGTGAAGTCGTTATGGCGGGCTACTTCAGCGAAGTATGTGAGAGCGGCGTTTTGGGCGGTGATGGCCATGAGTTCGGAGCACCATGATTCGGAGGAGGAGTAGACTGGGAGGCCAAGAGGGGAGATGGACAAGTTGGGGTTTCCGAGGGGTCCAGAAATGGGAGTGTCGAGTGGTTCAGAGGATAGGGCGTAGGCTCGGCAGCGCTGGGATAGGGATTTAGTTCTATCTCTAATATGTCGGATGCTCAGTGGTAGGACATACCTTCTCGAGAAAAGCTTTCAGTGCCTCGTTGTGCACCCAGTCGAGATCACGATGGGTACCAAACAACACCATGCTCTCCAACTTACCGCCCCATCTCTCCCAGATCTTCTCATCATCCAGGAACTTCTCAACAAGCTCTGCGCCCTTCTCAATTCCATAGATATCGATTTTCACCTCGGCATTTGCCTTCTCCTCAATCATCTCAAAGATCCTAGTTAAGTGCTTCCAATCATCCTCATGACCAGGCACCCGATTCACAGAGTCATTGACCCTCTTCCCGTAGCTCACCATACTCGATAAGGGAGCAGCTTCGGCTTGGAAACCTGAGATGGCACGTTTGCCTTTAGGCCACCAGTGAAGAGCCCCAGGATTGGCCAGGATGATGCCTGCTTCGGGCAGATGTTCCCGAATGGCTCTCACCAGGGAGATGGCACTTCCCTTGTTGACTCCACCTGGGCCGTTGGCAACTCGACCGGCGATCATGCCGAGAGACTGCATGGTGTCATTGACAATGAGGATGATTCGCTCCTTAGAAGGGAGATCTGGAGAAGCGGAGATGGGAATGTGTGGTTTCTCGAAAGGTGTACCGAAAGGCATTGCGAGCTTCTCGACGCCTTCGTCCTCGAGGCGCTGGATGATGACATCTTCCAGCGCCACTACCATCTAGTCAGCTTCATGGCATTCTCAAATACCTCCCCAAAATCCAGGTTTTAAGGGACTGGCATGGGGACTGACTGTTGAAGTGAAATCTCTGGCGGTAGTTAATGCGTTCATTGCGGTTGATCATGTACTTGAAGTAGCAATCCGGCTTCTCGATCGATCGGATCTCGTCATCTTCGTTGACGAAGTAACTAGCCATGTTTAGGTCAGATTTCGAGACAACGGCGCAGAACTCCGATGTGATGAGATGAAAGAAGAAGCAGGAGGTCGTAATTCTTACCCAAGGCCTTCAAGGGTGGAAGGAAACACGGGGTCTCTTGGTAGCCCAGACCAATGACGGCGGAACATCCTGGTGATCGGTGACAGAGGCACAGGGGGAGAACGTGTGGCTTGGAAGGATGAGATTTAAAAAAGCTCGAGAGCGAAGCGCTTACAGATGGCCTGTGTGAAGAAGAGGAGTGGCAGCGAAGAAGCGTCTCAAGCAGCTGGCCGCCATCTGCTGATCAGCTTGCTGCAGTGAATCAACTTGTTTGGTCCTCATCCTCAAACAGAGAGACGTCACGTCGAGCGTGCCAAATCAAGGTGAGAACCCCGCGGAGTGCTCAGTAAATAGAGTAGATTCACATTATGATCCGATCATCGTTTCACATCTATCATAAACCAAAAGAACTCCATCCAATGCCACAGAAGTCCACCTTCATATCGAATCATATCCTGACATTATCAGCACATCCAGTTTCTTCTCCTCAGATCACTTGTTCGGGTTCGGCGTATGTCGACTTCTGAATGCCTGGCTGATACTGAATCGACTGCCTCCCCCGCGGTTCATATGACTTGCTAGCGCTTCCTCCAGCGCTGACTGTGTGACGGATGCATCTGGAGACAAGTCAGTATTCACATGAATCGATGCACATCAAGTATAGAAGACTCACCATCGAGGTCACTAAAGCTGCTGCCCATGCTAGGCGTGCCATCACTTCCCTCTCGGGAGTAACCTCTAGACTTCGCATTCGGACTCTTTCCCGAGAGCTCAGCCGTCCGTCTTGGTGACAGCGGCCCTGAAGGCCGTTGCTCTCTTCCCTTCCCGTGCCGTTGAACATGCGCCCCCGATCCAACTGACGAATCAGACGTCTGCGAGTGATTGATAGCATCTTTCCGCGTGGCCTTTCGGGAACCACTCTTGCTATCCCCACGTAGAGTCGAAGCCAGATCTTGCGCAGCAGAGTGGTCCGCAGCTGCTCTGTACGGTTGGAAAGCTGGTTCGGATTCATCGTCCTCGTCATCCTCGTCGTACGTGCCCTTCTGCTCTTTCTGCTGGAATTTCGGCGGTCGTCGGATGATCCTAGACTGAGCAGGCAGAGAGTCATCATCCGAAGAAGACGAAGAGCTCGGATCTGCAGGGCCTGGCGACGGTGACCGCAGCGGCTCGGCCTGTCCCTCGGGCGACCTGGCCACGGGCGAAGCAAGCGGTAAGGACGACAATCTCCTCCTCGAACTCTGCTCCACGGGTCTGGCCTTCCCCGGCCTGGGCGACGACGAGCTCGCCGCATCCCTCAACATGGATGTATTTGCGGATGTGTTCCTCGACACATTCGGCCTCGCAGATCGATTCATCGGCGTCGTATTCCCTCCATCATCACTTCGCGGCATAGGCGAGTCCCTGCGCGATAAAGCAGATGCCGTCCGTTGGTGACCTGACAGGGGCTGTTCGGAGGGAGGTGTGGGAGAGGGAGCGGAGGAGCCACCTTTCGCTGCAGCTGTGGCTTTCCGAACTTGCGCGCGGACTTGGGACGCGTGTCGTTCGGTGAGGTAGGCAACTTGTTTGAGGAGGAAGTCGACATGGACATCGAAGTCTTCGGCTCTGTTTTGGGGGTCAGCTGCTGTTTGTAATGAAGTCGTGGGTCGTGAACGTACACTCGGTTCCCTGTCGTGTCCGGTGATCAGCTCAGCTTATGAGAACGATACGTCGGGTAGGACTTACAGTCAATCTCCGTCTGCGCAGCTCCAGAAAGAATCTTCCAAAGAGCTTCATCCTTCGTAGAGTCCCAATCAACCTATCCAGACCCATCAGCGAACGAAGCGCTCAAAGCTCCCGGTGACAAACGACTCACCGGTGGGGGATCGACAAAGTCTCCGCGGGGGATCGGAACGCGGATGAAGACGGTATACTTCGGATCAGCGGCCATGGCGATGAGGTGATGCTGATGACAGCTTAGGGTGGCTGGACATGGTTCTCGAGAAGAGTGGACAAGGTTCACGTTGGTGGTAGAGCTGGGGAGACCTGACCTGCAGGCTGCTGCAGCCGAGTGATGCAGGATGCGGCTTTGGGGGCCAGGCTGGTCTGCACCAGGTGCGGGTGAGGCGTCACCGTCGCTTATCGATAACGTGACAGGACCCTGGACGGACTTCAGTCTCATTCGGAGCGACACAGTGACTGGCAGTGCACGAACGATACAGAAATTATTTTACAGCGTTATGACTGTATTCTGCTGGGTGCCTTTGGCACACACGGGAGATGCGTGCCAAAAGTATGTACAGGCGCGATGCGGTGTAAACTCTCTCTAGCTTCTGTCCAAGGTTCAATCACATCATACACAGGACTTGCACAACATCGGTTCAGTGGATGTCAGACGACAAGAGATATTTGCCATTTACAATCATGCTGAATCAAAAACACTGTCTGAAGCTAGTGCTTCACATAACGAACCGTATTCGGTCAGATCTACCTCTAGCAGATCCAGCTTCGGAGACATCCCTTTTACCTGTCAGCAACATGTTCCGCCTGTTCACCAGATCACTACACTCACGCAGTTTATCTCCTAATTGTCCTACATGGTGCTCAAGTCCACCTGTAGCAGTATCCATCGGCACCACAGAAATCCGTCGACGGCAGGCAGCACTGCTTCTTGCAGCAGATGTTGTACTTGCAGCAGCGACCGTTACACAGGAAAGGATATCCCTTGGGGCAGACCTTCGCACGCTCCTCAAGGTCGCGTCCCTCAAGAGACTCGTCCGCTGGTACAGACGCGCCGTAAAGTCTCTCCGGGATGTTGGCGAGGTCGATCTCTGGGAGAGATTGGAGCTGATTGCCGCGCCGCTGTGGGAGGGAGCTGGCTGAGGCAGTGGCCAAGAGAGCAGAGAGCACAAGAGTGAACTTCATGATTGCGTGTTGTGGAATTGAGTGTTTTGTGGTGATGAAGGCACTGAGCTGCTGCAGTTGTCGATATGGGTCTGATCATCAGGCATCTAACACCAGAAGATAACCGACATACTTATAGCCGCAAGATGTGATCCAAGCTCGCATCGCTCCCCCAGCGCGGGATAACATTCTCGTCAGCAACGACTCGCGATGCTCCCAAGAAACCCCACTGTTTTGGTGATCATCGCGAGCTTCATTCTTAAGACGGCCCAAATGGTGCACCGATCCAAGTCGCTATTGCCCAATGCGGCATAAGTATATAATACCATCTCCCAAAATAACGATTCTCGCCTAAGGCTGTGCCGCCATAATCTGACAAGCTTGTCGCGCGAGGCGGTCTACTCATTGCAGACCGTGGAACTAGACACGATACTCTGAACGATGCATTCAGCTCCCCAGATTAGGGACCCAAGCTTCGAACGTGATTGGGGGCGCGACTGCCGATCCCGCGTCTAAGCTCCGCGCCGGCGCTGCAAGGCGGGACCAAGCACTGCCTTACCGGGCGACCGACCGCCATAATCGTAAATGAGGATCGGTATGATTTTGAGCCGCATGACATGGCAGTCACTGCAGCAGTGCAGGGGGGGCCGTGTGCCGGTGCCGAAATGCCGTGAGGCGGATTGATGCGTACTTCGTGCATTAATGCCCGACTCATGCTGATCAGTCTGTTCAAGTCTGTTGATTTGAGCGCTTGAAAGCTGAGTCCAGCGACAAGGCGACGGGACGGCCATTCCATCATCACTCCGGCAGTGAAGCATTCCTGCCAGCAACAGGAAGGTCGTCCGAACAGCGGGCGATGTTCACGGAGGGGCGTTCGCCTGAATTGAGAGGACTACTTGCGAAAACTCAGCTTCAGGTGTGGCCGAATGCGTTCACGCTGAGTACTCCTGCAGGTTGATAGCTTTGGAACTGATGCTGATGCCAGGCAGGACCAACGAGCTGCTCCGCTGTATAAGGCGTGGTGTCCCTAAGACGGACGACGAGGCCATGAGACCGGTGCTCTGGAGGAGAGTCGCCCATACCAGACGAGGAGCTCGAGTAGCACCCTTGGTCATCAGGAGACACGAGGATTTCTGAGGGAGATGTTTGTGGCGAAGTTCGCGCTGACCAGATCCCTTCCAGGTCGTTCCAGTAGCGCATGGACTGTCCAGACTTGCTCAGCTCCCATCGTCGTTGCATGTCCCAGCGAATAATCTCGACATCGTCGGTAGACGAGACGAGTAAGCCGAGTGTGTATACTGGCCAGTCGCACATTGCATAACACGCCCATCTTTCGTCTTCACGATGCTGGAGGATGATGGAGATGGCTCTTCGGATCTGCCATTCGCATCCAAATGCGGACTGAGGGTAACCTGTCATGGGTCGTCCTCGCTGCGACAGCTCTGCGAAGATCAAAGATGCGACAATAGCATATAAGTGGCTTGTATCCTGGCGGATCCTGTCGGCAGCCGTCTGGTCAGGTTCGGCACCAATCGACCCGTCGTTTAATTGATCGCTCTTCTTCTCCCAAAATGTTACCCAGGGACGCACGCTGTCAAGGGCAGCCTGGTCAATCTGGTTGATTCCACGATACTGGTGTCTCATGATCATGATAATCCGTAGGAGTGATGCCGGGACACCGACCACCGGCGTCCTGAAACCTTCTGGCTTGTGCAGATAAAGGTTTGACTGGTCAAGGAGCCCTTCTGTGAAAGTCCAAAATTTCATGTCGAGTTTCTCGACGTGTCTGTCCGTCCAGACTGCCATGGAAACGAGGAAGGCTTGGTGTAATGTGCACTCAACACCAAGACGATCGAACGGACGTCCAATTACCGACGGCGCGGCCTGTATCCGTAGCGAGAGTAGCTTCGTGACGGCTGCGATGTGACGCTGCATGTCAGCTGTCGTGCCTCGTCCAGTTGCCTACAACGGACTGTTAATTTGAGGTGCGTGTGGGAGAGAGAATACTTACGCCATGCAGGCACAATGTCAAGATACACATGATGATACCATCGTTGTGCTCCACGCCTGTCGAGTTGGATGCGAGCAGCTGTCCCAAATGCCTGAGCGAATTGCAGTAATATGTCAGTGCAAGCTCCTGCATCTGCGGTGAATCGCTCTTGTAGTGCATATGGGATGCACTGCAAGCCAGAGCGGCATACTGAAATGCCTTGGAGGCCGCTCTGATCTGGCGAACTTCAGGGCCCCAATCATCGAAGAACCTCGGGTGGCCGCCGGGGGGTATGATAAGGACGCTGAAATTGTTGTCGAAGTGAACATTGAGGGCTGTCTCGATATCACGACTGACGACGGTATGCGTAGCACCAGCTTCAAGCGTGAAGGCAGGCTTGGTCAGAGCGAGTGCTGATTCGGGCGGCTCGCTGCGTGTCGATTTGCGGTGTCGGAACTCGGAGTGGGAGGCAAAACGTCGGTCGACGAGGTCAGCAGATGATGGCCATTGGCATTTGCTACCAGATCGCTGGCATCGGTCGCAGACTGGGAGCTTCTCGTCGCATTTCTTGCGCTTCTGGCGGCCTGAGAGGGGGAAAACAGTTAGCCAAGAACTTCGGACTCAACTCCGGTTCGCACCACTGGTCGGAAAAGCGTCCCAGCAAGCAGATGAACCTGGAGGCCGCGGACAGATCGGTCGGGGGAAAGACATACAGACCAAGCAGCCGGCCTTCGTACGCTGTTTGGGGCGCGTTGCGGCGGCGTTGGTCATGATGCGCACAAGGCTGGACCCGGCATGCTGGGGATCGTGACGAGAGCGGGTGGCGCAGGCGTGGGTGAATGAGGAGACAGATGGATAGATAGGCGAGAAGTTGCAGATGCGAGATGTGACAGGGGATGGCGATGTGGATGAGCCGGAACGATGGGGGTCGTCGGAAGAGGGACGATGTGGATATACTCCGTAGATAGAGGGAGTATTAGGGGAGAATGCGTCGGTGCGTGCCGAGGAGCGCGGATGGGACTGGACACGCAGGAACCCACGCAACTTCTCCAGCAGCAACAGGGTGTGGCGTAGCGGCTTTGAAGCCCGTGATGACAAGAGACCAAGAAAGAAGGAGGCAAGGCCTTGTCTAGGCGTGCGGGCCTAGTCCAGATCCATGTAATGAGGATGGATTGCAGAGGCCAGGCCTGCGATGAGGCAATCCCTAGCTCGAACTAAGGATGGCCTAGAGCCGCCATCAGATTGTCAGCTTAAGCGTCAAGACAGTGTTCCATCCGGGCCCAGTCCCGTACTTTAGAATTCAGAGGGGATTTGATGTGCTCACTATCTTACGACTGGACCTCCCGCAAGGGATCTTAGGTGGAGGTCAAGGTAAGGTAGGCAGCGATGTAGAGGCTGCAGGTGCCAGAAGCGCGGAGCACGGGCCTTCAGGCCCCAGACATTGAAGGGTCCGCGTTGGGTAGGCTGTTCATTAGCGGCAGTAGCACCGGGACAGCTCCGGCAGAACGCTCATCCTACCGGTGCCCACTGTCGCTGGATACTCGTGGTGGCGAGACTCCTGCAGCACCAGAAAAAGAGATGTTGAAAAGAAAAGGCAAGCGGGCATTTTTTTCTGGCTAGCGAGACATAGATCAGTCGAGATCTGTATGGATCTGCAACCCTAGCATAATGGACGCAGGACCACGAATCGGGATGCAGTTTTGAAGTGCGATCAGGTGTGGTTGCTTCTGTTGGGCGGATGGAATACACTTCATTCGTACCCGGGACCGCCGGAGACTATTTGGCACCACTAACGACGCCCTACAGCTTTACCACCCTCAGGGCCAAGCACCTCAACCCAGTAAACGACTTCCCAGCGTTCCAGTGCCAACTGGCTGACGCGCGCAACATGGAGACGACACCACTCGTGGAAACTCCGAGCTTCCCGCTTATACTTACCATCAGGCTGCTGACGAAGACTCACTGATCCTGGCTTTCACTTCTCATCATGAATTGACCACCATTGACGAGGGTTCAACCCCATCGCATCATATCGCATCAACGGTACTGAGCAGCTCGCTGCCCAAGGGTCCAAGCAATGGCGGGGTATACCTTCCTACTACAAGACCCTGCACCATCACCTCACGCGACACCACGACCCAGCAACAAACCGCAACGTTGGACATCAGCTTTCGCTCGGCGTCTCAATTCAGACTCAGATTGGGATATCGAGGTCGACTATGCCGACCAGGTGGCCATACAGCCCAAGTCTCTCCATCGTTTCTGGACGAGGAACCTCCTACGGCGACCACGGGCGGTTCGTTGCACGATGATCGTACTTGTTCTCACCCTCTCCATTGCCCTCCTCGCATTTTTTCAGAGCAGGAAGGAAGCCGATTTAGCGCTCCGATGGGTGCCCGACCCGGAAACGCGGCTGTTCGAGCAGCGCCCACTACTGCCTCCCTTGGAGAGCACACGGATCACCAACTACTCGCTGCCGCTGAGGACTCGTGGCCGGCACATCGTCGATGCGGAAGGCCGGCGCTTCAAGCTCGCCTCGCTCAACTGGTATGGCGCCAGCGATGAGTTCTTTGTGCCAGGAGGTCTGGATGTCCTGCATCGCAAGGAGATTGCCGAGACCATCAAACGGATGGGTTTCAACAGTGTGAGACTGCCCTACGCCGACGAAATGCTCATGGACAACCCTGTTCCCAAGGACATCCACCTCCTTGCCAACCCGGATCTGATGGGCTTGAGGGCTATGGATGTCTTTGATGCTGTCACCGCTGCATTGACAGATGCCGGACTGGCTGTGATCATCAACGATCATATCACCAGTGCGACCTGGTGTTGTGGCGCCGATCCGTGTGATGCAGCTTGGTCGAACAGCTATCTTGGACCCATGTGCAGGGTTAGCATGTCGGAGGAGCAATGGATACGAAATTGGGAGAACATGATGAGCCGATTCGTCCTCAATCCACTTGTGATTGGTGCAGATCTGCGCAACGAGGTCCGCGGTCTATGGGGTACCATGCCTTGGTCCAGCTGGGCGGCTGCAGCAGAGAGATGTGGCAACCGGCTGCTTAATCTCAACCCCGACTGGCTGATCGTCGTAGAGGGCACATCGTCTGCCAATGATTTGTCAGGTGTCCGCTCTCGTCCTGTCAAGCTGAGCAAGACGAACAAGCTTGTGTATTCGGCACATGTATACGCCTGGTCCGGATGGGGGTCCTGGGCAGGTCGCTTCAAGCAGCAAACATATGGAACCTTCCGTGAAGCAATGCGTCACAATTGGGGCTATCTGCTGGAGGGAGACATTGCGCCGGTATGGGTTGGCGAGATTGGAGCGCCACGACGACCAAGCAAGGGCGATGCCAATTACTGGAAGAACTTGTGGCGGTATCTGAAGGCTGTTGATGCAGACTTTGGGTACTGGGCAATCAACACAAGGAAGCCGTCCGGAAGCACGGAGAGCTACTCCATCGTGGAGCCTGACTGGAAGACCGCGGTTAGGGACTACCGACTGAAGGAGATGACCGAGCATATGCGAGCTTGAAAGGGAACGACGTTCACGGCCTTTGCATTCAGTGGTCTGAGTGGAGAAGATGATAAGCCATGGCGTTTGGGAGTTTGGAATTCAAAGATGTACTTCGTACTCCAGCGACTCGTAGCATTGGTGGGCAAGGGGAATGACGGCAGTCCGGTTGCCTTGTAGGGTTAGCAACTTGATTATGATCACAGCTGGGCAGCCAATTCATTACTTTTTGCCTTGGTTGAGAACGTATTCCCTGCAGCCTGCAGGTTGTACAACCACACTCTGTCGTGGTGAGGAGGTGTCGATAGAGCAAGGTCCATCGATTGGCTGGACTGGGTGGTTGGGATATAGCGAGTTGCAGGACTCGGCAGGTATTAGCGATACCCTTCTCGAGTTATCTTGCTCAAGAAGGCATCATTGGTGAGAGGCCCAGAATATCTTTGGATGTCTCTGCTTGTCATGCTGTAAACGAACATGCTACCCTATGCATCATGGAAGCGTCAAGAAGCACTCGGCTGCAGATGGAGGGTGTGTCGACCTATAGTAATAGTGCTTGTAGTGGGAGTATGTACGAATTCATCTTTAAACCCGAGCACCTCTTTGCAAGCCATGGTTTTGAAACCAAAGTTTCCCAATCCGGCTGCATGCATGAAGCAGCAAGCAGAACCACGACATATCACAGCCCGTGGAAGCACGATGCTGCAGGCTGCGGTACACTTGGACGGTGCCATCCACGCACTGTGCCAAGGACAACGCACCCCACATCATCCACCTCTCAGGTCGTCTAGAGGAGTCGGGTACCAGCACCAGCAGCCGGGCGGCCTTACAGCACTGTGACAATCACACTGTGCCAAACTGTTTGCCTGCCCCCGCCACTGGTGCCTTCGAGTACAAGACGGTTGACTCTTGAGCTTCGACCATCAATGGAACCCCAAGCCAACAACAGCGTCTCAGCCTCATCCACGCCCAACACCTCCGCTGCAGGGCGTTTTCCATCAAAACCCTCGCATATTCCTATCCATATCTGCTTCTGGACCTTATTTCTTTCCTTCTCTTGATCTTCTCACCATTCTACCCATGCTTGCACCGGCATCTCTTCGAGCTTGCTCTGAAACGCGAACGACCGTTGCACCAGCGACACGCACCATCACCACCATCACCTAGCTTGACTGCATTGTCACCAGAGGGGCCAAGCGCCTCCTCTGTTTCTCTGTGACGCCATGTATTCGACCCCGAGAGCTGGAGCCATCACTCTGGGCAAATGCAATGTTCAAACCGTTGTTGATCGTGTGAGTTCTACAGTCCCGTTCTTAGACACATCTGCTACTAAGGCACTACTGCGAAGCATCTCCATACTAACTCAATATGCAGTTTGGCCCCGATGGAAGAACGGCAGTTCGTGACAGAGAAAGGCGTGTCTCGTTTCTGGCGCCCATCGGTAACGAGACGCCTTTCACATGGCCTAGTCAGAACCCGGACAAGCCTGATGTCCCTGCCGGAAAACGATCTATCTATCGCATTGTTCCCGCTATGCAGAGCCATCGCAACAACCTGACTGCTCTCTCTCAGACATACAACGTACGCACATGACTGCATGACCTGTGTCCACGACAAAAGGCTGACACAGCACTCGTATTATAGCTCTACTTCGCGGCTTACCAAGGCCGGATCTTCGTTTACCGCCCCGGGGCAGCAGCTGAGCAGCTTCTCACGCGTCTTCCGGAGCTTCAGCTCGTGCCACGGAAGTCGAACCTTGGCATCAAAGCTCCGGGCTACCTTGACCCGCACAGGCCGCACTGCGTCAATCACATCGTCACAGGCATGTTTGGTGAGCGGGAGATTGTCGTTGCTTGTTATGACAATGGCGAAGTGGTGGCATATGACATCAAGGAAGTCTGGAACGAGGTTCTGTGCAAGGATGAGGAGCGGTCGTACGCTGCCTCCAAAGGCCAGGAGGTCCTACAGCAACCGCATGCGTCGACGAAGCCGTTTCTCAGTGAGAACGTCGGCAGGTCAGCCTGGGGTCTTGCCATTCACTCTCGCTCCCGCCTCATAGCTGTGAGCTCAAACCTGCATGAGATCACAGTCTTTGCGATGTCTTTTTCGAAAGGGTTGGACTCGATGTCTAAAACCGCCACCTGTGAGGGCTGCGGCGACACGGCGGAGCAAGTCAAACGGCGACAGCGCCCATGGCGCATTATCGTTGCCCTCGGCGAAGATGCGAGCAACATCCCTAACGTTTCGTTCCTAGACGACGAGCAAGGCGAGGCGGAGAAAGTGTGTGGCATGGACATCCATGGCAAAGCCTGGATTGCAGATATCTGGAAGCCCATGGAGTACTGCACCTATGTGAAGGGATACGTGGAGAAGGAGCCTCGGAGCGACTGGAACAAGTGAGTTTTGCACATAATGTTCATACCTATGGGACGTACTGACCACGGTGTTGCTACTGTAGCGGCTGGGGAGTTATACCGCTTCCCCTTGAAAGCTTTCTGGTCGTCAATCGTGCGCAAGATCTTTTAGGAGGCGATGTGAACCTCCTCCGCCACGAAGACACGGATCCAACCATTGACATCAACCCTTTGCTAACTCTCGCGGATGACCCATGCACAGCTTCGCGGCGATCCCATCCCGGAACTACCGCTCTTGCCCAACAAACTCCGTTAGGACCAGCTGCTGCCCAGGCCCCTGTCCCCCAACCCTGGTCCATGGAGCTCCAGGGGGCAGCTTCAACCCAGGAGAATGATGGTGCAGCGTCTCCATGGGAGCCTCATCCAATGCTCACGGTAGTATTTGGAGCACTGAACGGGCCAGCTGACCCTTCCCTATTGGATGCAGAGGGTGACGAAGAGTCCAATTCTCAGTCGACTCCGGAGCCCGGACCTGCCGCCCTGCCTTGGGACGATGGACCAACAACCACAGTTGTAGCTCTGGGCATGAACGATGATGGTGACGAACCTGATTCCGATATGCCAGATCTACAGTCCATGCCAGGGGACGAGGAAGTCGAGGACGACAATGAGGGCGCGGGCTTGGGCGAAAGTGAAGAGGACGACAACGAACACAACGGTTTCGTTCTATATGTTCCTCCGCCGGTTCAAGTGTTCGAGGAAGATGACGAAGGCGTTGACGAAGACTATGATGATGATGGAGCCTATGACGACGATTCTGATGAATTTGATGATGAGGAGCAGGATGATGAAGATGAGGACGAAGGGGATGAGGTGGACAGCGAGGACGAGGAGGACGAAGAGAGCGAAGAGGCGGAACATGAAATCCTAGCAGCACTGACGGCCGGAACCCTCTTCAACGACCCAAACTCGAACGTCGCAGGGCAAGATGACCCCGAATCAACGAGCACGATCCCTGTTCCAGCGGAAACAGTCGCGTTTGCAAATCCATACTTTCCCGGCGCATGGCCGGGGTCAAACCATCAATCTCCCTTGGCACATGGCCCTCAACCATTACCATCAATAGCCGCTGAATTTCTGGCCCATCTTCAAGCCAGTCCGCCACCGGGGTTCTTTGCGGACTCATTCCCTGGTCACGACCCAGGACAGCCGTGGAACGGGCTCACAGAAGGACCAAATGACACTTCCACGGCTATCGGCGGAACAGACGATGGTGTTCTTAGCTTAAGCAATCTTGTGAACAGCTTTTTCAATGACTGGGACGGTCCCTCAAAGGCTGCTGCGCAGCCGTCGAAGAAGCGCAAGGCCTCGCGCAGTGCAAGGCGAAATGCGAAGAAGGATGGGAGCCTGCCTTCACGGTCCACTTGCTGTCGGGCCCGGTACGTGCGTACTAACAGTGGACCATTGTATCTTCCCATGATATACTTGCCACATGAAGGGTTTATGGCAGCGCCAGATGAAGTTGACTTGCGGAGGACGAAGGTGAACAAACGCCAGGGGCTTTTCAAGAACTTGGCACTTTCTGAGGTGACCAAGCGGTATAGGTTCCTTCTCACCTACTCAACTGATCTGGCATTGCTCGCACCAGCAACGACGCACATGAAGACGAACGTGACAATACCTGAGATTCGGTGCACCGAGGCGATACCTCAGCCTTGGGATGTTCCGATGCAGGCGGATAGGTTGTTCCATGCGACAGATCGACTAAGCATGCTGGCGCAGATCCCTGAGCTGAGCCTTCTAGTGATTGGATCTGCGACAGGCCGAGTGCTTCTGGTTACTCCGACTCGGATGGGAGGCCCGAACAGGGCGGTGTACGGGGAGGCATGGGAGTATGGATTTCGGATCGAAGCAGTACTGCCGAGAGCGTCTGATGAAAGAAAGTATTGCCACCTGAGTGGCAGACGGCCATTACATGGTCTGGCAGTCGGGCCGGCGATGTACGAGAGCGAGGGCAGAGGCAAGGATGCCGAGAGGCCAGGTGGACCGAAACGGTTCCGAGTGGTACTTCACTACCGCAACCACGATATTTGGACGTACGAGGTTGGAAGAGAGAAACACGATGGAAGAGTATGCATCTTTTGAGAGAGCGATCTGATCCTCGAGGGAAGGAATGGACGGCAGTGGTGAACAAGGAGGGAGACAATTAATGGATTCACGACTTTACGCGGAATGAGGGATACCCATGGATAACAACCAGACTGAAGTTTGGATGTCGAACACGACACAGCCTCTAGGTTGATGATGGACTAAGCAGCGGGAGCCTGGAAAGGGGCATAGGACTTGCACTGTCTACAGTAAGGTTACCAGATGGACTCTTGACGAACTGACGTGCGTGACGTGATGTGTCCCCTGTGGGAGCTCGATTGGGAGTCCAAATGACGACGTTGACGGATGTAGCGTGCAGAGCGACTCCATCGATATCGCCAAGACCAGACTTCAGAAATAAGGTATTCGAGTCTAAACCCATCTAGTATGCTAGAAAGCATTGGCATCACGTACGAAATGGTAGTCAAACCAACCGGAACACGCGCTGGTGTGTGTGTGTGTGTGTGTATCCTCCACGATGCGAAGCGATGCCGGCGCGGGTTGAATGGGGCCACCCTTTGGTGGTGGATACCCTTCGCGAGAACGGACCGGGAGACGCATTTTGTCGCTGGGCCACTCCCACCCCACGTTTGACCAAAAGGGATTTGTCTGCTGGGGAGAGCAGGATTGGGTCGATAAGGATATAGATTTTGGGTTGATGATCGACTTTTAACCTGACATGGAAAAGCTGGCGCGATGTTTTCCCTTCCGAGGTCGGGATTCAATGCAGGGTTTTTGCCTCCCCTTGTTTCGGCGACACGTGTGAGCAGCTGATGGATAAGATTCCAAAAGAAAACATGTGAAAGCTGGGACTGAATTGTCAGGCCTGGGCTGGGCTGAGAGGCTGAAGCGAGGGTGAGTGGGATGGCAAGATACACAATCAACCTTTTCTTTAAGCATCTAGAGCTGAAAAAAGGAGGGTGGCATGATTGAAGACTGTTGTGAGTGCTGCTGCTGCACATGGATGGTCCAAACGCGTAGCAAAATCAGGTTCTGGGCTCGTCATGGAACTTGCAGAGGCTTGCGGGTTAGGGTTGCTTATCTATGAGGCGTTTTTGCCTTTGCTCATTGGTTTGGGGTTGGGTTTCTTGTCTTAGGATTAGCGACTAGGAAAAGGATGATCATAACTTGAATTGAACTGGATTTGGATACTTCAAGAAAATGGTTAGGAAAAGGAATTCGTTTGTACATCCGGTCGGGAACCGAGCAACCGGGAAGGGGGGGATGGTTTTCGGCCTTGGCCAGCATATTCGCCAAGTCACTAGAAGCTCTCTCAAGTTGGTCCAGTGAGAAGCGTCGAACAAGGAGAGAAGTATGTAAGAGTGTTACCCAACCCGATGTTTTTTTCCCCCTCGCCAAGTCAGGGGTCCTGGGGCCAAGAGATCGCTTGCCGTGGGTTGGCTGGCGTACTTGGGGATTCCTTGGGGTGACATGATTTCAAGCCGTAACATGAGTGAGACCAAGCCGGGAGGCGTGGCGCTGATTGGCTGGGCGTGGGAAGTTCCGGCTGGGCGTTTACGAGATTGCGTGACTACAGTTTGAGCCAGGGCTCATTCCTGGGCCATCCCATTGGGGTGGCACTGGGACTGGGTTCTGGGTTGGGTTGTACAGGGCTGTGCTTCAGTGGCCGTTTAGTTGCTGACGGTAGGATGTTACGGTAGGGAAATGTGCTAGGTTCATGGAAGGGGACTGTTATCGCATGGGAGAGGAAGCTAGAGAGGGTTTCGGAGTGTGTTGTGACGTGATGCTCACAGTCACTGGTTGCTCGATTTAGATACACTCACGGCTGTGCAAGTACTTCGCTCTATGCTGTAGTTGCCTCACGTCGCCGAACATTCACAGCCTGCTGTCGTGCATCTCCAGCGCTGGAACTCCATCACTGCGATTGAAGTCATCATCATCATCATCGCTGCTTCATGTCGTGTCCGATCCTGCCAAGTTCGGCGATCCATTCTCCTCGCCGACACCTCCGATCGTCACAAAATGCTGTTCATGGTTCGGGCTCAATGACGATGTCCTGCAGGCCCCGTTCGCGAGTCGGGTGCTTAGCCCATGTTTCTTATTTCTGGGGCTTGATGTGCTTATCTTGAGTTTGCCGCCGCGTGGGTGTGCGAGAGAGTAGTAGTGTCTGTCTATACGCCGGGGGACCGGAAACGGTCGGTCGGCGTAGACTCTAATTGGCATCTCGATTTTTTTCCTCTTATTTTCTTCACTTTGATCGCAGTAGCAGAGATAAATGTGTCAATTGGAGTTTTTGAGATTGCAAGATCAAAATGAATGAACAAGAAGAAAAAGAAACGAGAGAAATGGAAGCTTGGTCGAATCATCTCGTCAGGTCGAGTCTGCATAGATGGCACCCCACGCAGCCACTGCCTCGTCTCGCCGCGTGCTCGAGTCAATCAATTTAACTGCCTTACTTGATGGCATAGACTGGCTTCGGAGACACAGGCCAGACCAGTTCTATCGCTCTCTCACTGTATCATGCTGGTCTCTCGCCCTTCGTGGCTGTACTGTGCCTCATAACCGCACCCCCCACAATCCATTGCAAACATCCATCAGTCATCCTATCTTCCCGCCCGTTCTCTCGCCTCAGACTCCCGAATCTCTACTCGAGATACACCCTTTTCCCTTTCGGCTCCTCGATCGCACTCCCTGCTGGGGCCCTCTCTCCCGGTAAATCCCAGCCTCACTCTACTGTATACTTCCGGGGGAGGAGACACGCCGCTCAGTCGATCCGTGTGTGTGTCTGACAACGGGGGTTTTGTTTCTTATCTCTGGTGCTCAGGCTGCTTGTCCATACATCCTGTACACTCAATGTGTCTTCACCGCACTCTATCTATCTCTCTATCTCACGCCTTTCCTTTCCCACCCACCCCCGTTAATCATCCCCTTCCTCGTCCCCTGGGGTCTGCTTCCCTCGTCCACCCCCAGAACGTACCCGTAGAACCTGCAATTGACTCTCCTTCATATATAACAATCTTGATCCCTCATCCTCTGTCCCGTGTTCCATTCCTGACTCCCCTCCCTTCCTCCCATCCACATCTTCTTCCCACTCTCCATTGCGTGTGTCTCTTGGACAAAGTTGGCCTTCCACTTCATCATCAATCAAAGTGAAGCAAGTCCACTTCATCACCACCCAGTCACGCCTTCCATCCAACCCTCCGGCTGTAGACGACTCACTGTGGCCCATGACAACTTCGTCATCGACTCGATCTCGCTTTTGAAATACCACATCTCGATCTTGCCATCGATCACACGACAACTCCACAACCCCGATCTCTTAGACACGACCCCTAAACAACACCGCCATCATGTCGTATACACACGTCGGCGCTCCGACCGAGTTCAATGCCACCGATGAGGTCACTGGTGGTGACTCCAGTACGTTCATCTTCTCCCAAATGCATGAGATTTGCCATCGTCTAACATGTTCTCGTCAACAGCCACCACAAACCTCAACCAATGGTACCAGTCCGGTGACCAGGCCTACATCCTCGTCTCCGCCTGTCTCGTCATGATGATGATTCCCGGTATCGCTTTCCTCTACTCTGGTCTCGCTCGCCGCAAATCCGCCCTCTCCATGCTCTGGGTCGTCATGATGTCCTTCTCAGTCGTTATATTTCAGTGGTATTTCTGGGGATACTCCCTCGCCTTCTCTGCCAGCTCTGGAAACGCCTTCATTGGTGACCTTAAGCACTTCGGTCTCATGAAGGTCTGGGCTGCTCCCTCGCCTGGATCCCCTCTGATCCCCGCTCTGCTGTACTCGTTCTACCAGATGATGTTCCTGGCTGTCACTGCTGCTCTTACCATCGGCGCTGTCGCTGAGCGTGGCCGCGTTGTTCCCGCCATGGTCTTCACCTTCTTCTGGTCCACCCTCGTGTACTGCCCTCTCGCCTACTGGGTCTGGAACGCCAACGGCTGGTGCTTCACTAACGGCGTCCTCGACTACGCCGGTGGTGTTCCCGTCGAGATTGGCTCTGGTATGTCCGCCCTTGCCTACTCTTGGGTCCTGGGCCGCCGCAACGAGAAGATGATGATGAACTTCCGTCCTCACAACATCTCTCTCATCACTCTCGGCACCATCTTCCTTTGGTTCGGCTGGCTCGGCTTCAACGGTGGCTCCTCTTTCGGTGCCAACCTCCGCGCTGTCATGGCCGCTTGGAACTCCTGCCTCACCGCCATGTTCGCTGCCATGACCTGGTGTCTCCTCGATTACCGTCTGGCCAAGAAGTGGTCCATGGTCGGCTGGTGCTCTGGTACCATTTCTGGTCTCGTCGCTGCCACCCCTGCCTCTGGTTTCATCGACCCCTGGGCCAGCATCCTCCTCGGCGTCGTCGCTGGCGTTGCTTGCAACTTCGGAACCAAGGGTAAGCCAATCACTTCTCATCTGAAGCATCAATGTTCATCATACTAACACATTCTATAGTCAAGTTCCTCATCCGCATCGACGACTCCCTCGATGTCTTCGCTGAGCACGGTATCGGTGGCATTGTCGGTCTCATCTTCAACGCTTTCTTCGCCTCCGACGCTGTCATCGGTCTCGATGGTGTCAACACCGGTGCCCAGGGTGGCTTCCTCGATGGCAACTTCGTCGTTCTCGGCTGGCAAATCGCTGCCATTGTCGCCTCCTCCGCCTACGCCTTCCTCATGTCCGCTGCCATCGCCAAGATCATCGACTTCATCCCCGGCCTCAAGCTCCGTGCCTCCGAGGAGGCCGAGCTTCTCGGTATGGATGACGACCAGCACGGCGAGTTCTCTTACGACTACGTCGAGGTCCGCAGGGACTTCCTTGCCTGGAGCCCCCACCGCGGCGAGCCTGCGCAGAATGGCGAGGTAGTCATCGAGCCTCAGCACGGTATTCAGGAGCACGCTTCTCTCGCACACTCCCCTAGCTTCCACTCCGAGCCTGTCGCACCGGCTGAGGAGAAGAAGGCTGCATCAGTGGCGGACGATTCCATCACCCCCGCCAGTGCATCAAGGGGTAGCGTCAACGAGAAGAGGGATTAAATACCCCTCATCGTGCCTTTTCTGTATTTCCTTCAAGACCGCCATTCCATCATTTCCTTTCTACACTTGACGTGGAAAACATGTGCTATACTTGACACAAGTTGTTTATTTTTATTTCTGAGATGAGTCTCACAAAAAGCTGAAGGATGGTCTGAAAGCTGGTTTTTCTTTAGCGGGCAAAGGAGTCAAGGTGAACCATATCTTTTATTTTGTTTGATCGGGAGCCATACCCAGGGGAGAGACTTAGAAGAAGGGATGCCAGGTTTATACATAACTATACCTTGGTCCAAATTTGAGAAGTACTTGAAATCACTATCATCGTCCCATCTCGTGTGACTTGAGCAAGGGTTTGTTCCAATGATTATAGCATTGACTCTTGCACTCGTGTTGATCAGGTCGCTCCATTGATACCGCGTCAAGGGAACGATATATTGTTCTCAACACTACGCATCGTGGTGCCAGTGCGCTGCAATGATCATTTCACTCTCTCCCAGCATACACCTGCGCCTTCCTACTCCCCTCCACCAATTCCTTCACAAATTCTTCCATCGACTTCGTCTTCAAGTCCTGATATAGCTCCCTCGCATCAAGATACCCCAAATACGCCGCACGTTCCGGCGTGTTATCCCCTCGAATTCCCCAACTGACCTTATACTCCGTCACAGCCTTGACTATAATCTGGGCCATGTCAGCTGGGTTGGCGATGATTGCCTCGGTAGCCTTCTTGATGGTCTCGTCGGCTTGTTCTTGCGAGACGTATTTCCTTGCGATGGTTTCGCCCGTGAACTTCTCCACGAGGTTGAAGATTTCGTTCAGGGTCGTGACTTCTCCGTAGGCAAAGACCTGCTTGTTCAACGTCTTCGGATCCGCAATGATGCGAGCGACGAATCGTCCAATGTCTTGCTGATCAGTGACTGCAGTCTTCACACTCCCATCCCCATAGATGTCACCCACAGGTGCTGTGACAACCGCTCTCAGCTTCCCAGACGGCACGAGGGGAATACTAAGCTGCATCCACCACCCAACGTCAATCACCGTGTACGGCAGGTACAAAGCCTTGATCTTGTCAAGACTATCCTCTTTCATGTCCCTGATCTGCATCACACCTCTCGGCGGACAGACCGTAGCCCAGAAACTCGGGACAAAGCGCCCAACGCCAGCTTCATGCGAGGCCTCAATGAGTGTATCCTGCACCGCGGCACTGTTCAGCTGTAGGCAGCAGATAACCACATCAACGCTAGTGAGAAGGGATACCAAGCCTGGTTTGTCTTCGTAGTCGACGGGTAGGATGGTTGCGCCTTGGGAGGTGAAGTCCTTGTAGATGGAGCTGGAGACGGAAGTGGGACGGGCAAAGGCTGTGACGGCGAATTGGTCTGGTGAGATGAGGAGGGCGGCCATGATAGATCTGCCGGTCTCGCCTGAGCCGCCGACGACGACGACTTTCAGCTTCCCCCCGACTTGTGTAGCCATGTTTGTGATGCTGAGTGGGAGCTGTGTATCCAAGGGCTTAGGGCAATAAGAGAACGTCTGTGTAGTTGGAGATAGAGACAGGAAAAGTCGATGCGATTGCCAGCTCCGTCTGTCTTGAACTTATATACTCTACATACAGGCGAGATGCCATAATTCAGGCTACGGATTCCGGTGCTGCGGTGCTGCCCTCAATATCTGGTTGCCCAACCGAGTCGTTCGCGTCCTTACCAAGCATCTATTTCTCCAACAACCGACCCTAGTTAACTCCACTTCCTGCATCGCAGCCGACCCTTTAGCGCATACTTTGCCTTTTGAGCTCCCCTGCCGGAGTTACCAATTACTCGTTTTGGATCCATGGCGGAGTTTGCGGACTATACGAGTTATTCGTTTATCTGTTCTCCCGTATCATTCGCGGGTGGGAATTTCCGAGACATCATGGCCCGGACTGGTGATAGGGAGCTGAACTGGAGTTAATTTAGTTTGGGCGAGGCCCTCGCATTCGATGCAGAGAACTCGGATGTAAGGTCCTACCCCGAGCCCGAGAGTCCCCCCAGAAGTCAAGGCGAGGCTTCCTGCCGAGTTGTTATGACATATGCCTGTCTTCTGTTATCCAGACTCACACATGTGCATCGCCTTCGAACGAGGTAGTTTGTTAGGACGTCCCAATCATGTAAGCTAGATTCCTGACTAGGGACGCTCAGGTAAATCCCAACCCTCATCTACGGAGTACATCCAAAATGAAACGCCATTTCCCGTGCCAGCTGCGATCATCGTACATTTTCAGCCAACAGCGCTACTGAGATACATTTCCAGATTACAACGCTCACTGGGGTACGCCATCCGTGAGATCTCCATACGGCACTTTGTCGTAATCACCGTAACAAGAGTAGTCAAACTTTGCCCTCTCCGGCATCTCCTCCTGAACCTTCAGGAATGTGTCAAGCTCACACCAGCCGTCCACTCGATCGGGATCGCATTCGGGGAAACTTTTCCCCAAGGGCAATGTCCGCTGGTTGAGAATGAAGTGAATGTACTTTGTCACTTTGCCATCCCGGTATCCGTCGCGGTTGGGAGAAAGCGGCTTCGGGGTCTTGATGATCTCAATATCCAGTCTTGCACCAAAAGGTGTCACATTCGATACCGTGAACGCATGTTCACCGGGGTATTTGTCGGCAGGAAGCTCTTCGGCGAACTGGCGAATGCCAAATGCAGTGAGGATGGCGACGATGTTCGTATCATGAGAAAAGTCGAAGTAAAGGGTTTGATTCAGAGGGAATGTCTCTGTACTGCTGTCCAGGGTTGTGTTGATGTTCGAGCCTGAGTATCCTAGAGTGTGGTTCCTTAGGCGGGCGATAACTTCTTGCTGATAGCCAATTCCGACGGCACGCTGCGAAGTTGATTGTGAGAAACGACCGTCAAGCAGCCAACGCAACGAACGAACTCACCCCAGTAGGGCTGTGAAAGCCACTGCCCGCGCTGAACACAATGTCTATGCTGTATCCAAAGTCGCGCCACTCTTCATATGTGAAGAGCTCACAGAACCGGCTATATCCATAGGCCACTGTCTCATATGGACACATGGTTTGAGCAGCGTAGACATCTTCGATTGACCACTCGAAGCCCTCGGTCATGTCTTGCAGTCGAGATTGCGCTGTGAACGTCAGTCAAGGTCAACTGTGCCGGCATCAGGCTGAACGTACCATCTTTGAGATAAATCCCCGCCCAAGTGTTCAGTGCATCTTGGTTTGAAGACTTGTTCCATGCGTTTGGGCAAATTGCATTACCGGCCAAGGAGTTGTTGAAGCCCTTGCCTTCAATGATGACCTCAATGGTGGCATTATTGGTCCTGTAGAAGTCAGCCGCTGCATCGTCACATCATGGTACCAAGGCTTTGGGTTTCGTCTTACCATTCGAGCCCAAAAAAGCCCGCCATCCAATTTTCGGCCGATTTCAACATTCGATCTTGGGTCTTTCCGACTATCAACAAACGGTCCTCGTGGGGCTATCATGGCCACTTACGGTTGTCCGGACGATGATTTTGCTGTTCGGGTTATACATGTTGCCGTACATATAGCTGTGCAATACGCCTGTGCTATGACTTAGCTGGTGCAATGATTTCGGCTGTAATCGAGGCCGTACCTGAATCGAACAGCTCTTGTCGCCCTTTTGGAACCAGAATTTCGCCACCTAACTGATACTTCCAATCGTTCAAAAACTCCAGCTTGTCTGAGGCCTTGAACTTGCTGCCTGCCTTCGCTATGCGCTCTCCTAGACGCTGAACATTTGACCCTGAAGTTGGGTACCGGGACCCATGACGCGACACCATCTGCAACTGAACTATCTCAGCCCCAGGAGGCAGAGGATACTCCTTCACCCCGAAACCTGTTGAGGGCGAGTAGGGTGAGAGGTATCCCATCAAGTTGAAGATACTGCGATTCGCCGCAGTCATTCCATCAATTGGCACTGACGTCTGAAGAGGAGCGTTCGGAACATAGGTAGCTTCAGGATCAAATGTTCGTGTCTGAGCCATGAAGGCGGCAGCCCCGGTTGCTGTCGGCCCTGGCCACAGTTGTGGTGATGTCTGGAAGTACTGTGGCACATCTGACGGTGCACAAGGGCATGACCTCGTGGAGAATGAGAGCGGTAAAGAAAAGTAGAGAGTGGATGCCAGAAGAAGCACCACAGCAGTGGATAGGAAAATGGTGGTTACTCGCTGCCGGTGGTCTGGACGATAGAGAGCTTGCGAAGGAGTTGAGAATGGCGCTGGTTTGAGTGACCCAGAGCCCTGAACATCCTCATCATGTTGATCTACAAGCTCGTAGCCAGCCTGACCATTGCGCGAGGCCTGGCCGGTGGATGACGACGCGATTGCCATTTCATCAGACGCAGAGATTGAAGTCCTGTGTGTGCGAAGATAGATGAGCACCCTGACCCTAGCTGCGAGCCGGCGCGTGTCGTGAGTGGCTCACGACCACAGCTGTGCTGCAGACGGCACAACACGACGCAGACGCCGAGGAGCTGTGGTACACAAGACAGGTAAGAGTAGTGAAATGGGAGATTGATAACGCGAGACTGTTTGGTGATGCCGGCTGACAATGTCGATGATGATCGTGTTGAAGCTGGTCAACCCTGAATCCGTAGGGAAAGTGGGCCCCTTCCTGTCACCTCAAGAACCCGGAAGGCACGTTCGTAGTATACGATACACGCACTGTATTCCCCCCCCGCCAGATGTAGGACACCCATACAGTGCTGTTTCATCACACACTGTGATGCTCCTATTACTCGACCAGCGACATCTCCCTCTTTCGAATCCGTTGTGCTTCCTCCATCCTCCATCCTTCATCCTTAATCCTCCATCTCCAGTTCCCAACATCCCCTCCATCTTCAACGCTCGGTTTCTTAACGCGATGTCCTAGCTTGTGCAGCGCCGACTTTGAACACAGCGTCAGCCACATTCATCAGTCGCGGCATCAAAGCCTCGCCCAATGGCTGATGCCGTGAAAGCTCCTTCTCATAGCCATCCACATCATCGGCTCGCGGCCATCTCCACAGCATCCAGTCACACAGCATGCACTTCATTTCGAACTAATGGTTGTCAATTGGCTCGCTTTTGAGTGCAATAATCAGTAGGCGCTTCGTCTGCTCAGGACCACCCTGCTTGGGCACACAACCGCTGTCACGGTCAACTCTGGCTCAGGGCTGCTGAAGCGCCGTCACTGATTCGTCTTCTTGTGTCATATCTATGCAGCTGCAAAATCGGCTGCCGGGTGGATCGTAGCATCCACCCAAAGTACTGTACACGCTTTCGGGGCCTTACTTCTACACACGGATACCTTGCTATCCTCGCACGTACATTTTCGCCAACCTATCCTCGGGGCACTGACCGTCCTTGGTCCCCTTCAATTCGCCTGTGTTCTCAAGGGGAAAAAGCCCTCCGGCATCGGCTGCAGGTGCCACATGGTTGGCTTGCCCTTCGCAAATGCACGGTCCCATTCATCACGAAGCTCAGCAGGAATGCTCCACCCCTGCTCGTCGTCTCGCAGCCTCATCCTCACAAGGTGGCGCTTTTGTGAAGCATGCGAGCCATTTACAAACCCTTCACGGCGATGCAAGATAGCGAGGTTGTTGATGAAGTGAATATCGCCCGGTTCGGTGCGCATCTCGAGTTGAGTCGCACGTCCGATGGCCTCGATCGCGTCCAAGGCCTCACTCTGTAGTGCTGTAAGTGCCGGCAGATCGCTGGGCCGTGGGTGACTTGCACTGCCCAAGAGTGGCGTCCGGCCAAAATTCATGATGATTTTGTTCTCGTGATGAAAAAGCACAGGCCGGCAGTGAAACTTGGGTCTGTATGAGGGTGGTATCAGCAATGGCCCGGTCAACGGATTCAAGGTTTCTCACAATGCAAACGGCCAGTCACATCGCATCAGCACGCGTATGAGGTCAGGGCGGCTCGTAGCCAGCACGTTGTACACGGTATGGGCCGATGCGATGATGCAACGACCACCAACCTCCGCACAACTCCGAGTAAGCCAGCTCACAATGTCGCCTGCCTCTTCGTTGTGAAAGGTCTGCTCAAATTAGCACCACCGACAAGAGTCAGGACACGAAATACCCACAATGGCGGCAGTCGAATGCCGGTGGTGGTCTGCGACGACCTGCGAGGTATTATCTGCCACGATGTGTACTACAGTCTGTCAATCTCGGCGGCATCGAGGATTCTGCACGCAACCATACCGATCATATTCCCCTTCTTGTCTTGTCTTCCACAGCGATTGGCAACGTGTGCCTGAATCCCGAGTTTCAGAATAGTCAGGTCCTCCACAGAGTATCTGTCTGGGACCAGGCCCCGAATGCAGCCAAATCCTCGGCCCTCGTGGAGCTCATAACGCAGCGCCTTCAGCGTTGGTCCCAACCCCGGAAGTACAAAGTTGTCTCGAGATACGAGCGTCCCATCGATGCCAAGTCCTACCAAACTGTGAGCTCGCCATGGTCAAGCTGGTCAGGGTCATACACGAACCTTTGAAGCGTTCGAGGGCGTGTTCCAGCTCAAGTATGTCATTATGGCCGAGCGTCAGAACATACTCTTGGATTGATCGGAATTGCTTGCCGGCCCATACCATCCTGCTATTGAGGACTCTCGGCAGCCCCTTTGGAAGCTCGCTGGCCTCCCTCAACGGTCTCAGCAACTCTTCCCTCGCAGGTGGAGTTGACACATCTAGACCGACAACTGGGCCGCTATCAGAAGACGCCATGGTCTCTCTCTGGGCGAGCTCTAGAATTGAAAAGCCCTGGGCAGGATGCAGGAATAAGCTCGTCTTTAGACTCGTCTCCGCAGAATACAACTATCGGCTTGATGATCGATTTTAGGGGGATGGAGGATCCAAGCATCCTTCAGCCAGAGGTGGTCAAGGTGACGTGCTTGATGTATTATACACAAGAACTTGTTTGCCCAAGATGCAGAAAGCAAAGCAGAATGGATGACAATCGGAGCTAATGTCCGTTTCCCGCAATACTCACTGGTCGAGATGGAGACCAGGTCCTTCCCGACGGCCTCCCACCGGTCGCGTTTGCCAGAGTTACCCGCATGGCATCTGCACCACACCATAGAGGCACCTCTTCGCAGCTCTCAGCCGTTCACTGGCCAAGTTGCAGGCAAAGACATGGCAAGGTTTAGGGATAGCCGGGTGAGACCTTGCACAAGCCTCTGTGTCCACTCACCGCCCGTTCAGATCAATCTTATGAACGCTTTTGCTCTTTTCTTTGTCTCCGTTCTCGGTCCCGTGGAGCCGTGGTGGAGGGCCTGCAGCTCCGTATAGCACGAAAGCTGTCAAGCCCAGGATAACCCAGCCTCGCAGACCCTGCACATTCACGTCCGGGGCATGCAATGCCAAAGACTACCGGGACCCAAGCTTCGGGACCGGCACGCGCTTCTTTAGAACGCGCTCCGGCCCCAAGATCTGGTTTTCAGCCGCCACTTTATACTTCATTAGGCATCCCGGATCGACTATTTGTTGACCCGCAGTCTGAGCGCCCGCACCCAAAGAGAAGAAGAAACGGGAGCAAAGCCAAGCTTCGTGTCAGCCCGACTGCGGCGGATGGTCGAGTCGCTAGGATGTGGAGGTTGAAGAACAACCCAGCAAGGGTCTCATTAGTAGGCCCTGCTCGTCAAGGTTGAGACTCGTTTCACAAACAGACGTGCGGCAAACAGATAGCCAACCAACCATACGTGAACGCCAACTGTCAAGCCCAGCAGATGAGGAGGAATAATCCTCAAGGAGAATAGTGTCGCGTATTGGCATCACAGATAGCGAAGTCGCAACACATTGGTCTCAGCTATGCCATGGCACCTCATCTTAGCCCCCTCTTTTGCAATGCAGGATGCATCGAGGCGAGACAGGTGCCAGCGCTGGTATATCGCACACAGCGCGTTGATTCGACAGTACCTAGAATTAACTTCGAACCCTGGATCAGGCTGTGGCTGGCGAGACATGGAGAATTGGACTCTCTACCAATTACTGAGGTCTGCATGGGATGCTAGTCATTGGCTGCATGCTTTTGGTTCCAGCTTTGTCCTCTCAAGCCTCGTCTCCGCCGCCATGAGATTCTCACCTCCGAAGCCTGTCGGGGCAGAGCAAGCTCTTCTCGTGCTTTTTTTCTTCCTTCCTCAAGACAGGGTTTATCTTATGGGGACTTGTGCAAGCGTGCTGCACTTGTTCTTCTGTGGCTACTGTAGTTTTGCTTTTTCGGCGAAACGAATGACTGCATGCCAGAAGGGGGGTGGTGTGCTGGCGGTGGCCTCATAAGGACAGAGTGGACTTGCTGTGCGCTGCCGGCCCTGTGCAACCAGCGCCACGACGTTTGCCGCAAAAACTCTAGCAAAGCCACTCGTGGCCGGCTGGGAAATGGAAAACGGATGCCTGCGTCTGGTCCCGTTTTATCCCTCCACCGTCGTGGCGAGTACGAGACGGCAAGCTTCTTTTGACGGGATGACACGATCCACCAATGTTGACCAAACGGGCGTGATACCATGACACAAATGCAAATCTTGACTCCTGCTCCGAGTAGTTCAACAGTGGAAGCCAAGAGAATAATCACAGCTGAGACGAGCGAATGCTCCGGTGAGGCATATACCCCCGCCTGCTGATGTCTTTGCTTTTTCTGTTGACTCTTATCGACATACGGAGGCTGCGTACGACATACAATCCAAGTGGGCTCCCTCGGGAACTCTTCAGCACCTCCACGCCTCCGGATCTTCACTCCTTTTGGTCACTGCCTGCCTCACTGCCCTCATAGACACTGTTCTCAGACGATCCCTCAGACCCGGAACAATTTGAGTCCGCGCTGAAAGATTGTGGCTGCCATGGCTCCTGATACAGCTGGCTTACAAAGTAAAAGTCGTGCTCGTATAGACCCTCCTCTCTGATCCTCTCCCATTCCCGCTCTAAAGATGCACAGGATGAGTACAGGGGTCTCGGGACGTGAGAGGCCTGAGCGGAGACTCACCGTGGATTTTAATGTACACCCTTGTATCACGGACGAAGCGAATTTGGCCTTCGGTCATTTTGGAAAGGTTCTTCAGGTCATCCTCGTTGCATCGGTCTGAGAAAGGGTGGTTTCTTGTGCAGTTGTGGAAATGGGCAAGGATGATTGTGGCTCCTATTGCATGTCAGTCACCGGGGACCAAGTTCATGGCTTAGACGCCATACCCTTGTGGTATTCTTCTACGCTCGTCTCCCTTGCAAACCGCCGCTGATGACAAAAGCGTCAGCAAGTTGTTCTCTCATCGCGACCGCGTAATGTGTACCTACCTTCATACCATGCTTCTGTGCGTACTTGGCGTCATGCGCTGTGATCAGCGCTGCGTTGTGGAGAAGGATGAAGGACACCAGGTACGTGACCAGCCAATTCGGGTGTTTGTATTTCCTGAACGCTTTGTCGAGCTGCCGCAGAAGTCTGCGTCGTATGATCTCTTGGAACTCGTGAATGAGAATACTATCCAGCTGAGCACCGAGTACTGGAGGTAGGGGTATCTTGCCAGGGTTTGGACTGGCATCAAGGATATCGCGTGCCATTCCTAGTGTCTCTTCTCCCACGATCCACGTCGACATTGTTGAGAATCTCACCACCATCCAGAGCTGAAAAGTAATATCCAGCAAGTTCCGTGATGTTTCGTCCAAGCCCTGCGAATGACGGAGGCTAGCCGCTAATTCATAAGTCTCGCGCAACAACGGAGAGGAGAGTGCAAGAACATGTCTCAAAGCACCGCTCTCTGTCGCAACTATGTGCTCTTGATAGGCCGCCCTGGCATCTTCGAGCCTGGTCAGCGCATAGGGCGGGATAGGAGCAGACTTCCGAGTTCCATGATGAACCCAGCTTCGTTCCATCTTGTCTCCTGCCTGTGGTACAAACTTCTTTACGTGAAACTTCATCCGTGTGTTTGAGAGCCCTTCAGAAATGTAGATAGTTTTGACCTCATCGGATGCCCAATGCTTGATGTTCTTCCGAGTATGGCTCGAGCGTCGCGTCCATTCATACCCTGGAACTTGTCCAGTTTTGCTCAGTTTCACGTCGGTGATTCTGTATCGCAAGCAAGGAATCCGGGGCATCCCAACAGAGAGCAATCTGAAGCAGTTCAAGCAGGGACCTAAGACATTATCAGGCGTGGGAATGCACTATTTCCAAACTTAGCACTTAGGTCACCAATTGAGCGATTCCGACGCTACTCACGCGGATGCGTTGCCGGGCGCATTCAATGCATGCACCCTGGTTCCTTGTCTCCGCTGTTTGTTGTCTCAACGTTTGATCTTTGAACGGACCGCGCTTGCTCTTGCAATTTGCGCCTACAACGTTAAAAACGATGGGGTGGTCACGCAGACCCAATGATGAGTCACCAGACCCTTGATGCTCTTCGACTCCGGCTTGGCTCAGACCACCACTGGGATCTCGGCCAGCGGAGGTCTGCAGCAGGGACATACAGTCGAACCCATTCCCGAATGCATGTATTGGCAATGAATGGTGTTGATCTGGGTATGCTTCTTGAGCCACCGGGGATGGAAGCGCCTGATGCAAGTCACTCGCGATAGACTGAACATTGACCAAAGGTGCCTCGGTTCTGACAGACATTGGTGGACAGGTAGAAGAAAGATCAACGGATGTCGACGGAAAGAACGGTGACGTAGGAATGGTCGGGGCTACAACTTCGCTGCACTTGGCCTCTTGTAGCCCAAAGAACTCCGGTGAGACATACTGCTGTGAGACTATCGGCGCTTGAGTCGGAACGAGATCATGATACGGCTCGAACACTACTGAGGGTTCGGCGCTTTGGATCAAAGGAGCTTTCTACTAGTCAGTATGCTTCGTTCATGTCTCGTCTTGGGATATCGCATAGGAAGACGCCGTGGCAATGGTCCATACCATAGAGGGTTTGAAAACTTGGCCACCATGGACCGCAGCAAAGCCTATCGACTCCATCCCACGCAGGATTGAAGAAAATATTGCCCTCTGAAGTGGCCTGCACGATTCCGTCTGAAGTAGCTGCGACTTGAGTCGGCACAGAACCATGATTTTCTATCATACCTGACTCGAATGGACCGTCAAGAGCACCATGCGTAGAGTGGGTGATGGCGTACGAGGGCGCTCCGTAAAGCGATGTCTCTCCGCCAAGTCGTCGTCTCTTGTGTATATGCTGGGAATCTGAAGGATTGATGTAGTCGGCCCCAGAACTCAACGCACCGATGCCTACACTGGAATAGGGAGCTACAGAGGCGCCTCCCAAGTCCCAGTTCAGGTAGGACTGTGAGGTCCGGCGGGCCCCCGGTGGCGTGGAGTGCAGTATTGCCAGGGGCGCATCGACCGAAGTGTACTCCTAGATCACGATCGATCAATGGCCGGGTTCACCGCGGATTGATGGAACAGTAGGGAATGTCAAACTGCGCAGAGAGGGGCGAGCGGGCAGGGCCATCACGAAGTATGGTGGCAACAGGTGTGCAAGTCGGTCACCACCTCGCGAAGACTTGTCCGAGGTTCACACACCAATGACATTAAGGGAGAACAGCGGAACTAGCTCCGAGGAACTGCTTCCTCCCCCGGTGAAAAGAGAATTATTCCTCACCATATTGTGTGGGCAGAGCTGGGCCGGCAGTTCGCATGGGCAGGACCCTACGGGTGCGGTCATAGAAACAAGTACCTGCACAACGAGCCAAGTGAGTGGGCGTATGCAGACTTGGAACACAAAGGCAGGCTGAGACGTGCAGCAGAGCAGCGCACCGGGAACCGGGAAAGAGAGAACGATGACGGGGGAGGGGTGTCCGATCACGGTGCCACCGAGAACGCCATGGCCAAAGTCGAAACGTTGCGTGCGATCTGGGGTGAGACAGCAGTTACGAAAAGCGTGAGGGACGGAAGGGTCAACTCAGAGGAGACCTGCTGGTTGGGGATGGAGGAGTGAGAGCTGACCGGCCATGTAGCCGCGGAGCACCGGTCAAGATGTGCCCTGGGCTGTGCCAGGACCCCTCCGGTGGAGTTTTGTGCTATATGCGGAGCTATCCGAGTCACCGTCCGGTGTAGGCTTGCAAAAGTATCGAGGCAGAAGTATGTTGCTCCGCGGTGTGGCATCAACGCTGCAGATGTCTTGCTGAGGCTCGCAACTGCTGTTTGTGTGAGGCACGCACACCCACAGGGACAAATCCAAGACGTCGAATGGCTGTCAGAAGCGAGCACTGATAATTGAGGCAGCCCTGAAAGACCGCGCGGTATCTAGTTGGCCGTCGCGACAATATCGAAGATGTCACAAGGGGCGGAGAGCAGCAGCCAAATGCAACCGACGGCGAGAATCGTGCTGGAGGCTTGACCGGTCTGAGGGGTACTCATACATGGCTCCAGGCATACTTGCAGGGTTTATTCCCTATCAAACGACCCGGCTGGTCAGGCTCTGCAAAGAACGTTGGGTATGCCCAGTGGAGAGAGAGGGGCTCTAACAGGGATCCACGAAGACATGTAGGTGGTGCCAGAATGTCATTTAGAGCCGTCCCGCCTCACTTCGGCGCAAGGAACAAATACCATTGGAGTCTTCCATGATTCTTGGTGTTTCGACTGTGAATTACCACAGCGCGAAGCCCACGTGTATGTGCCGGAGGTGTAATGTTCCAGGTGAGATAGCCGAGGATTGCCGGAGCCAGCTCTGTGGCTACACTTCAGCTACAGCATGTCCGGCGGTGCCGAAGGACATCTTGTTCACCACGAGCAATCAAGACTCAGGTGCGCGAGCCCTGAATCGCATGGAAGAGCGATGCGGGATCTGGCGGCGAGTTGCAGGCCATCCCACAAGCTGTTGTGCATGGCGACATGGGCTCGATGTGGTGGCTGGTGGGGGTGCAAGTTTTAGAAAGGTGAATTATCGTCCACTTAAAGATGACGGCAGGACTTGGGAGTGCATTGGAAACGCGTGTCACGATATGATTGATGCCCGGAGGTCGAAACCACGGGACAGCTGCACTCTGACGTGCTTCGCGCCCGTTTCGAGGCAGGACAGCAGACCGGTCAACAGGACCATGATTCAGCCGCCCAGTTGCGAAGCAGTGTTAGAAAGCAGACTGGCGCCAACGGTATATGGTTGCATATTATAACGGCCTCCATGGGTCGGTGAAGTGAATTAGCCGAAAAGCGCAGCGAGTAGGATATGGACGTCCCGTGGCCGGCCAGCGGGCAAGGATCTGAGTGGTGGCACTGCAGCCTGTAGGCCATCGATAGCGGTCATATCCAGAGTTCCAGACAGGTGCATGGCGACGCCTTCAGTCTGGCCTAAGCATCGTCTTTCACAATCCACAGCGGCAAGAGGAAGCACCACGCCAGGGTTGGCGGCGACCCAAAGAAGGTTTTCGACTACTGTCAAGACACCCTGCTCAGGGATGCGATGAGAAAGGACCAGGGAGCACCGTTGGTGTTGCAGCGCGAAAAGAGAGAACTGGGGTCGCAAGGCGAAGCTATTCGAAACCTGACGATGAAGGTGGGCGCGCGAGACTGACGTAGGGCGGTATGCCTCACATACACACAGTAATCAAATACCGTTCACACTGTGCGGAACGGCAACCGCGTGAACGAGGAAGGCACGACTTCCCGAAAGGTAGGAGCACCGTGAAGCTTCGTACCTGCCTCTGTAGTTACTGATACTACGCTGAGAAAACTATCGAGGGCCCGTGAGAGGCATGGTACAGTGAGGACGGGTGGCTACTGACTGGCACATCCCGCCTGAGAGGTCCATCCACATAACCAGAGTGAAGGTGATCCTGCCTCTGTGAACCAGTACGATGCGAGCCAAGGGAGGCAGAGCAATACTCCAGGTAAGTACACTGATTCATAACTCATAATTCATAAGTCTTGTCGTGGGGAATGAAGTTCTGACCAGTCAATGGCACAGCTCAAGTGAGGCTGGTAACACAGTCACATGGACAGTGCATCGATGGGACGCAGGTGCCTCATCGCCGCTAACGTCGCCCCTTCCCCATCGCGGGGCAGTGACTTGTACCCCCAACATTCAGTCTCCAAACACTGGAAAGATCATCAGCCAGTCAGGAAGAGAATCATGCTGCCCCGTATTGGAGGCCCTTTTACAGGACACCTCTGCTGTAGCAAGTCTTAAGTTGCCTTACAGTACCTCACGCTAGGTATGTACGCTTAATCCTGGTAGTTGCCTTGTGTGTTCGTCTCCGTACCTCTCGATTTATTACGGTAGACATGACTGCCGATAGGAGTGGCCTCAAGCTGGCGGGATCGCGCTAGCCTAGAAAAGCTTAGGCCCGCGGGCACCCGGACGAACATCCGTGTAGCGCCTGTTGACGCAACAGAACTGGCTCTTGCGAGGGTTACTGATGAAGCAAAGACAAGGTACTGCTTGGGTCCAGATTGCAACGTCCGAGCCTCCCTCAACCTTGCTTATGCACCCTTCGAGGACCCCGATCGCGGCCTCATCGTTCAGCCCAACGTCGGCTGCCATCCTGCATAAGGCAGTACTCAGAGTACCGAACTCGCTACCCCGATCCCCTGACCATCGCCGCCTCTAAATTCGATGTTCTTCACGTTTCTTGGCTTCTGGCAAGCCCATGCTTCTCACAGAACTATCGCGGCGAAGTGAATGCCAAAAATGGCCAGCACACTCCTGATGGCAGCACATCACTCAGCAGCATCCTACCGCAACGCATGCTCCTGGGTGGTGGTCACACAAGGTGAAGTGAAGTGCACGATGGGCTCACCCATCTTTGCGTGCCGTCTTTCAGTTGGGCAAAGTGGCCTGCGGCAGCAGCGCTGGCTTAGAGCCACGTCTCCTGCGTGCTTACGCCGGTGCATGCAGTGACTGACTCCGTACCTCTGTCGCGGCTTCGACGCCTCACCGGTGGCGGCCAGAAGAAGTAACGAGGCTCTCTACCGATGGTGCTGCACTCCCATGACCCGTGGATCACTTCTCCATGCCTTGCATATCCTTTGGTCTACGATCCAATCATACGTCCAGCCGTCCCGACCACTGCAGCTTAGGATTTCTCACCGGTCGCCCAACGAGTTAGTAACAATGATAGATCTTGACCGGCCCCGGTAGGTTGCAGCGTGACAACAATCTCCATTGGCCTCACGATACAGGCAAGCAACAGCAGTCATTGTGATCTGTCACCAACGGCTCTCGGTTCCGGAGTGTGCAATAGGAAGGGGTGCCCTAATGGCGGTGCGAGTGCCTCGTTGACTCGCGGTTCCCATATCTGCATTTGAACCCCATCACGCCTCAACCAAAAGACAAGCTAGACGGTAGAGGTAAAGTCCAGCAGCTAGCAAGCGAGAGAGTGGTGGCTTGCCCTAGAGCAGGCGCGAACGACGCGCCATGGAACTGAGCCAACAGACAATTCACGATGTGATACACCCCACGGCCGCATTTGCAACTGGGCCAGTGTCCTCTTACATAGAGTCCGAAACCACGAGTTCCGACTGGTCAGCCTCATTTCTGAATCCCAAGAACCGCATTGACAGCTTGACGCCAGTTCGCGACTCCAGATGGCGGATTGATGGTTGCACCGCGTATGGTACGCAGTTCTACGCGGTGCCAATCTTCTTCGACACGTGCCCGTTGCGCATCGACGTCTTTGTCCCGGAGCTAAGTACCTTACCTGAAGCTCTCCGCAGGGTTCTCGACGTTGATGCCGTGTTCCACACCCGCGACGCGGACCGTATTGCAAACTTGGGGATCACAAGGCATATCCTGAGAATCCTCGATTACTGGACCTCAAAGCTTTCTGAACCACATAGGCTGTTCGAAAACGCGCCATTCGGGTCAAGAATTGTTTTCGGGAATCTGCCTTCCAATATTCGGGATGTGAAGATTGTCATCGCGCCAGCTCACTACGTGGAGCAGCATCTGCTGCCTCTCTCAGACCTTCAGGCGAACTGGGGCGCCTATCTCGACTATCCTCCGACAGTGGACGTCACTCGGCTGAAATTCCTGCTCCAGTTACACGATAGCGTCTGCCTCGTCAAGTTTGACAAAAGGATCTGGATTTTGAAGGCCCTGGCGAATCACACCAAGTTTCTCTATCACGAACTCCGGCATCTGCTTAACATCCCTGCGCATCCAAACATTGTGTCAAAGCCATGCCACCTGATCACTAAGGCGTGCTCCTTTGGCGGCAAAATTGCCATCCTCGGTTTTACCTTGGAGTATCACGAGCACGGGAGCCTGCGTGATCTGGTTCCGTTCCTTCGTCTTCACCGTCAGCTCACAACTGATACTGCCGTCAACTGGTCATTGCAGCTGGCGTCTGCCCTGTGCCATCTTCGTGAGACCAGTGGCACGTTCTACTCGGACCTTCGATTGGACAACATTGTACTGTCTGGTGACGGCAGGGTTGTCATGGTGGACTTCGAGCAGCGTGGCGTGTGGTGCGAGTTCGCAGCACCTGAGGTGAATGCCTTTGACTACATGCGCATTGTCGCTATCGACGGCGACATCGAGCCCTCCATCCAACAAAGATGCGCAGATATTCTGGAAGCACAGCTTCCTGGATGGAGCGATCTCGAAGAGGGTGAGGAATATATCTGGCCCTCTTCCGGATACAATGTTGTCTGGAAATGCTTGACCCCAACAGAGCAAGAGGCTTGCGAGGTATACATGCTCGGTCGGGTCCTCTGGTGCATCTTCGAAGGACAAAGCGCTCCGCAAAGAGCTGCCGTCTGGATCTCCTACCGTTGGGAATCACCCATCGAGTTCCCAGAGTACATTCACACACCTCAGCCCATTCGGGACCTCATCGACCGCTGCACAAAAGGCCGCTCACCCGGTCTCGGCAAAGTGATCACACGCAGAGGTAACCAGCTCGTCTTGCGCGCTTTGGAAAAGACTGGCCAGTCCTCTCCGGAGCAGGTACAGTTGGCGGCGAAGGAGTGGTGGCGGGCTGAACTGAGGGCGTCAGAGAAATGGCTTCATGAGAGGTCCGAGGGGTTGAAACGGGGTGATTGGAACGAGAACTTTTATAACCGGCCTAAGTTGCGAGAAGTCTACGACTTCTTGCGAGAGTACCAACAGTCTCAGGGCTTTGGGCACGAACCTCACCTAGCGGCTGGACTTAAGCGAGTGCTGGGAAGCGTGACGCCGTGCTAGTGCATGCACGTATGGGAAGGATGCGGGAATCATGTTCATTATTCCATCTCTAGTGCTTTTGATTTTCTGCCAAATGAATGTTGTTCTGTGCGATGGAGTTAACTTGGCCTGCCAAAATGTCGCCATCTGCACGTATTTGCTGTCTTGATTTCCGTAATTAAGTTCCGGCGGTGAGTCCATCCAGTGAACCAGATGCCTTCGCATACTGCTTTATTCCACGTCACTTCATCCTCTTGCTTCCCCTCGCCGCCGCCTCCTGACCGCTCGTTACCCCAGCCCTCTTCATTCCCGTCGTCATGCCCACACTCGAAGTCCTCAGCCTCTCCAACATCTTCCGAAATCTCTCGACATACGCCGTTGGGGCTCCATGTCTTCCAATATCCTCAAGACACCCCTCTAGAGAATCCAGGAACTGACTCGCAGCGGCAGGAGGGACCAGCCCTAGGATGCCGATGATGAAGTCGCGATCTTGATCGCCTATCAGGTAGAGGTAGAGGTTGCGTGAGGTGCGGGACGAAGAAGGAGAGGAAGGGGTTGGAGAGAGGGTGGTGTTGCGGGAGGTGACGAGTGTGAGGATGTGAACTAGGGAACGAGCTGCGGAGAGGGACTCAGAAGGGGAGAGGGGTCGAGAACGGGTGAATATCAGGGAGCGGATGAGTGTTGTGCAGCCAACGATATGTTTCGCTGCCCAGGGGACGTCACGCTGTGGCTGTACTTCCATATGGCGGGGCGAAGTCGGGGAGGTCACGGACTGCTTGTCCAGGGAAGTGGCGTTGTCAAGGGTGAGGAGGATGCGGTCCACGCGCTTGGACAGCTTTCGAAAGGGGTCTCTGACTGGTGTATCTGAGCGTGAAGCAGCGGAGAGAAAGTATTGGAAGAAGTGATGATTGTCGAGGAGCATTCTGAGGATTGTGGCATCGATGTCCCCTCGCTTGAGGACCTTCGACCCAAGGTGGATGTGCTCAGCATCGAAAATATCATGACGGAACGAGTCAACCGGCTGGTCGTGAGCTGAGGCAAGGAGCTCTCTGGCCTCCAGGACACGATGAACGTCCGGGCCTTGGTTGTGTGCACCACCAACCACGGGACAGTGAAGGCTTGGACCAAGAACATCAAGGTGATGGTCTGCGATAGTTCGGAACGGATCTTCCATCTCCTCAGCAAATCCCTTCTCCGTCATCTTCAACGGAGACCCTCGCCCCTTTCCGTACAAAGTCTGCTCGGCGACCCGATCAAGCAGCCAAAGCAGATGCTCACAAGGCTGTCCTTCCTCACACCCTCCACAAGAACAACTCAAAGCCGGACTCCCATCTCCACTCTCTGCCCGAATCCTCACAGACCTTGTCACCAACTCCGTCATCTGGAATGCATACGTGCTATTCACGAGACGGCAACGTTGGAGAGCTAGCTGTGGAGGATCGGAGAAGACGTCTCGAATGCGGGATTGCGTTGAGGAAGGGAGGTGATCGATGAGGTAGTTGAGCTTGGTCGGGGAGCGGATGGTGGAGGATGGGGTGTCGGAATCTGAATCGGAGCTGCTGGACTCATCTTGACTGGAGGATGAGGAGGAGGTCGAAGGGGATGAAGCGCGTGTGGCGAGGGCTTTGGAACGGGTGGTTGGAGTCATGGCTTCTAAAGACAGCCTGCTGAACTTTGAAGCCGGGGCGGACATTTGATGTTTTTCCTTGTACGTCTCGAAAGAAGAGCAGGAAAGGGATCCTGTAGAAGGAGAGAGGGAAGCGAGAAGGCTGTGATAGGTAAAGACCGTGGAAGGTATGTCCCCCTTCTATATGGGCTGTGGTGGGAGTAAAGAGTGGAAGAAAGTGGATGAGGAGGCTAGGTCTCCTTCTGATGGCCATCTGACGATGTTCTGTTGGCTTTATACACGATGTTGTTTGCTAATACTAGGGTCAAGTAGGGAGGCCAACCAAGTACATTAGCTCATCCTGGTTGGCAGTGAACGATGTCATGCTAGCAAACGACTCATCCATCCAGAATCTCGCTGCCTTGTCCTTCGGCCGAGATACACAGTATGACTCGGACGTCCCATCAAGCACTGCCTGGAAATAGAAACCTTCACATGTGAAAAAGATCCTACGTCCTTCGCAGGAAGCTTCGATGCATTGTGGCTATGAAGCCCCCTTTCTGCGGTATATGGGAGCCTAGTACCGACAGAATGGTTACGGCTGTGCTTCTCGCGTGGGGATACTATCGAATGAGGTATATGGGCAGGGTAAAGGGGAGGAAGGGCTGAAGAGGGCCAAGTGGTCTAGTGATAGGGTTGGCTGGAGGGGGTGCATGGGGATGAATGTGCGGCCAACGTTGGCTGCTTGGGGTGACATCGTGGATAGCCTGGTATGTGTAATCCGGGCAAGACCGAGGGCATGACTGATGTCTGAAGTCCCATGGATAAGGTGTATGAAGGTGGTGGTGATGATGTTTGCTAACCCCTGAATGTCATCGCCTGTCACCACCGACTTACACCGTCCCACCACATAGTCCTCCAGCCGCAACATCACGGCCAATTCCCTTGATGCTGAGCCCATCTAGTGCATCGTCATCCACACCGTCCTTTTTTCTCCTCCCTTCTCTCGACTCTCCCAAATCAGCCTTCCGTCCCTGCCTGGCCTCCTCACCACCGACCGCCCGGCCTCTTCTGCGGCCACCCTGCAAACCAGGCCGCATACAAAGCGGCCGCCTCTCTCTCTCTACCAAACTCACAATGCACCTCCAACTGGAAGACTACACCAATTCCCTCACAAATGACCAACGATATGCAGTACCTCAAATAGAGTCTGCCTAATCGCAAGGCTTTCTGATTAGTTTTAGTGACCATGAAATGCTACTAGTGGTTGAGAAGCATTGGCAATGCCATCATTCGTCTACTGCTATGTCATCATTGCGAAGTGGATCCCAGCGCATCGCCATCCGCCGGACTCAGATTCTCTTTCTGGGGGACTCGAAGAGATCGCGCCTTGAGATAGACAATGACATTTCTAAGTAATGACGCCGGAAGTAGTTCTTCGTATTGCTCGAATTGATTTCACGACCATCATGAAGCTGACTGTCGCAGCTTTACCTGAGCCTGGTCCGCTTCATATTACCGAGATCGGAGCGCATGACTTGGCTTGGGCATGACCCAACAGTGGTCCCGCCAGCGACCGGCAACACCCTGGGCTTCCGTGGAACGTTTCTCGGATGGTGTCTTCTGTGCCTTGCCTGTGGCGTCAAGCGTTGGCTGTCGCTCGCGGTGCCTTTCTCAACCCTATGTCTCTAGGCCGCCATTAGAGCTTGTGATCAGCCACATTCACGTCACGGGAGAATGTCAAAGCTAAGTGCAATCATCATAGTCGTATTGCAAAAGAACTGCAGTCAAGAGTCCGAAACTACCTTGTAGACCGCGAAGGGAGAGTGAACATCTCCAGCCCAAGCCAGGTTCCCATAATCCCCAGCCTGGGCCACCCAACGGCGGGGTGGTTCCATCCGTGACTTGACGTATCGTCACTGCTAATGATCCCCGTCTCGTTTCCTTCCGGCGAGACACCCGTTCCCATAACGAGTTGATAACATAAAACACTGATTGGAAAATGAGAAAAGAGCAAACTGTTCCGTACATGTAGAGAAAAAGAGCCCCTCATACAACAAGCAACGAGCGGAGATGAGTTGGGCATCCAATCACAACACCTGTGAGAGTTGCACGTTGTGCGAACAGGTCGTTGAGCTCTCGCGAGCATGTCGTGATTCGGGTCCTCGAGCCGATGCCTAGGCGCAGGTTTGCATCTTAGGGCGCAATCCATCGGCGAAGCGAACAGCTCGAGGCGGCGACGATGGCTGTGATCCCATGCCGGACTGTCCTCCGGCGCGGCGCAGAATCGTCTTGGGGTCCGGCGGCGAGCCGGATCGTTTGATGGGAGAAGACCGGCCAGCAGACAAAGTTGTTTTCTTCTGCAGGCTGCCTGAAGGCCGGTCGGATTGTCAATCGATACCGTGTTGCTGTTTGAGCTGAGCTAAAGATTCCCGGCGGGCTTCCAAGTCCTCTTTTGAACGGGCCATCTTGTCTGGCTGGTGGTAAAGAACTACCGGCAAAAAGTCAGCAATGTTTCAGGACACGGACAGCAGGAGAAGTTGTTCTCATGTCTGAGTTTCACGTACCCACGAGGTAGCGGTTCTGAAAGTTGAAGCCGTTTAGTTTGTCACAGGCTTGCTTTGCATCCACAACATCCTCGTATACCACGAATGCGGTGCCTTTGGTGTTGTTGGCGATTCCCTGTCGGACTTGGCTGTAAAAATGTCAGCGTATCATGATCAACCCAATCGCAAAGCGTTCCATCAAACTCGTTGGAGCGAGCGTACCGAATAGGGCCAAATTTGCCGAACAGGTCGAACAGGTCTTCCGGGGAGACGTTGTAGCTGCATCGATTGTCAGTAAAGGCATCCCGAGTATCGTTTTAGCGTCGTCGTCAGATCGAATCGTACCTCAGGTTCTTCACGAACAGAGCTCTGCATAGTTGGGTCAGTATGTTGATGACTGGAGATAAGGGACGAGGCTGCATGCGACTGTGGGGGCCTGATGCTGTGCAGAGCGCATTGGCACCCTCCGTCGTCGCAGCCGGGGAATCGTCGTCGGCTCACCTGTTGACTTCGGGGGCTAATTTACCACCGCGACTACTCATATCTTGGATGATTTTGGATGGCGAACCGTGGGGTTGGTGTCGTCGGAGGGTGGTTGTGATGCGCGGGCGCGGTCGGTAGGAAACGAGAATGGCAGACAGCGGAGGCGAGAATCCAGAGGAAGCCGAAGTGCAAGCGAGGGGATGGAGACGGATCTGGCTGCACACGTGACTCCACCCAATTGGTGTGGCTTGGCAGAAACTTAGTAACGCCTGGTTTCGACAATGACGATGGAAGGCTTCTAGGATGAATTTTGTAGGCGATATGAACAGGTAGGCAGAAAACCGAAATGTTTTGTGAGAAGACGATGTGACCAGGCGGCGAGAGTGAGATCTGTAGAGCGATTGAAGGCGTGACCACGGTGCAGTGAAGCAACTGCCTCGTTTCAAAGCTCCCGATGATGTGACTAGACCCCTGTAACCTGCCACTGCTGGTGCCAACTCAGTGAGGCTGCAACTCACCGCTGGGGAGGCCATTACTGTAGTAATAGTGATAGTCATGGCAAGGTAAAATAGCAATCCTAAAAGAAAGGTAGAATAGTAGTAGTATGAATAGTGAGATAGATGATAGTAATTGCTTTATTTTCCGTTCCCTGCTTCACTGGCGGGTCGTGATCCAAGTATCCTCGACCCTCTTTCCGCCGGCCTAGAGCTTCTTGATTGCCTGACCGAAGCATGACTTGAATGTCAAAACCAAGACCTTAAATCGTCAATCATTGGAGGATCATCAAACAATATGGCCTCAGGCGTTTCCATATTGTTTTGGGGCGCGGTTGGACACCCGGTAGGTAGTGCATTCAGCGGGCCTGATGTCACCGACGGCATCGGAACTCTGGCTGGTGCCCAGGCGCTGATGGCCCCTGCGTTGAGACCCCTGTAGCTGACATCGGAGACGCTAAGGAGATCTGCAACATCACGCCCTCTGGAATGCAGTGGACCGTGAGCTTCACCTCTGCAAGACATCATAGAAGTCTTTCGAGGCTCATTAGCTTACCAGCAATCTTGTCTATTCGCAGGCTCGTTTATATTCCTCAGGGTGCTTATATCGTATAGCTCATCCTCTTCCTTCGCGACCCTGGACCAATCCCCGGACGGCAAATCATGGCATCGATTTATGATGAAGGACCGTGAATCACTGTGATTGGAGTTGCTACGCACCATCCCCGGTCTCAAATATCTCGTCCCCCACGCTTGGATGGCCTCACATACCGCGGCCATGGGCAGTTCCCATGGCCGTGATATCCTCTCGGTATTCGACGTTGCTGGCGAAGAGCATGAATTCCTTGCCAATCTCATCGACTCAGGTGCTGTGCCGGCGGATGAGCTGCAACGACTTCTACATGAAAGCCTCATGACTGGTGCCGAGGATTGGCAGTCCCTAGTCCAGTGTGCGAGAGCTCTTCGAGACCGGGATCAAAGACACCCAGCATCCCTGGAGGGCCAGGATGTGCTATCCTATATCCCCCTCGTTCTGGAGAGCGCTGCTCCTGAGATGCCATGGGCTCGCACCGACCGCCTCATCGCTGTAGCAAAGCAGCTTGGAGAGAGGGTACGGGCCGAGCTTCCAATGCATCGGCCAGTTGCATTGGTATCAAGCTCATCAGGAGATTTTCAACCGGAACAACGTGCACAGCGGGAAAAGTCGCGTCATACTTCTCACTACTGGGGTGTTGAGACAGAGGATGCTTGCAGCAGAGCGGCCTTGCTTGCTATGCGCTCTTCCGATTCCAGAGCACGTTTGATTGAACGGAGTCGATCCCAGGGCCGCGACTCATGCTCTCAGCCAATTCGTCAGGTATCTTTCGTGCCGACAGAGAATGTACCATGCTTAGTTCCAGCCTCGCAGACGTGGCTGTCTCCATCGAACCAACCCGCGGTGTCTCCATATTTCCACGAAGTCAGGTCCCCAAGCGCATCTAAAAGTCCAAGACGACCAGCTCCAGGCGTTGTCTCTAGCGTTCCCTTCCCGCCTCTCAATGCTCTAAGGTTCGGACTCGTTCAAGAAAGACAGGCCCATGAGCCGTTCTGGCTGCTGATTGCCGTCACCTTCCTGATCAAAACCCGAGGCACAGTGGCTGTACCCGTATTCGAGCAAGTCAAACTTCGATTTCCGTCACCTACAGACATCGCAAATCCAGAGAATGCTGAGGCCATACTGGGCATGATCCGTCCGCTCGGGCTGGCGAAGAACCGCCTTGCGTTCCTGCAGAAATATGCCACAGGGTTCCTAACCACGCCTCCTACAGCGGAGCGTCGCTATCGAGTCCCTGGCTACGACCACAGGGATCCAGACACGCCTCGACAGTACACTGAGCCGGGCGCCACATCACACAATGGCATGCTGACGCCGAGTCGAGATGATGAGGATGAGCCTGATGCATGGGAGATTGGGCACTTGACCAAAGGCAAGTATGCACTGGACAGCTGGCGCATCTTCTGCCGCGACGAGCTCCTTGGCCGGGCAGCGGACTGGAATGGGCTAGGGCGGGAAGGTGAATTCCAGCCTGAATGGATGCGAGTGAGGCCAGACGACAAGGAGCTCCGCGCGTACTTGAGGTGGATGTGGATGAGAGAAGGCTGGGAATGGGACCCTCACACTGGCGAGAAACGTGTTCTCAGATATGAGCTGCGGCTTGCTGTTAACGAAGAGAGAGTAGAGTACGATGACACGGGGGAGCTGAGGATCTTGGATGAGCCTCGATGAGCTTTGGATTGGACTGTACTGGAAGCCTCCTTTGGACGTTTGATACCCATATGCATATGCCTGTCATTCTGAACCTTCAGCCTTGTTCCGAGTCGACTAGAGGCCTTAGTGGAGCCAGCAATGATAAACCCCGAGGCGAGTCCCTTGATGATGCCGGTCAAAGCCATGACCTGTCGGCCCACGTAATCTATAGTACGTGCAAGGGCGAGAGAAGGAGCGGAGGATGGAAGACCCTACAGTAGCATTCAACCAAACAGTGCATCCATCGTCCCTGCACGCGGACTGCCCTGCAATTGGCATCAGCGATGGCTCCTTCCCTTTTCTGTGTGGCTCCGTTGATTGCCGAGGTACCTTCCTCACTCTGGCAGGCGCACGTCGGTACCTCGCGCCAGCCAAAAGGGAGCTCGGCCTGGCCCCACATCCCGTCATCACGGGATTTCAGAGTCGCAAAGGACACAGTAGACCACTAACACCGCCAAACACCGCCTTCCCCCCGGTAGACACTGCGAGCTCTGTTGCTTCGGGGGGCGATTTGCACGCTGAGGTCATACCTGACAACCTCTGTCCTGCCTCTTCTTGCTCTCCCGTCATCAACCACCACCCCAATCTTCAGCCTTCCAATCTCACTTCCCTTTGTGTTTCTTCCCCGCTCGACTCAAGTCTTTTTAACGAACTAGCATCACGCAAGCTCTTACCCTTCGAACCTGTCTGCCGGTCCAGCCATCAAGTGTTGCAGGCGACACCTCAAGCTCAAGCTCCAGTTTAGCTGCACCCTTCACTTGACCCCTTGGGTCTGTCGATCCAGCTCCAGGTCCCAGCCACCCGCCTCTTCCCCCACCATCGCCGTGGGCACATTCCCTTGCTGTTTCGTGGCCTCTTCCACCTCGTCTCGGCTCGCCCTCTACCTTTCTTCCCTTTCGACAACCACACGATATACTCCGAACGACCAATTCCTCACCATGCAACGAGGTCCTTCTGCTGGCTACGGCTTTGGCGGCCCTGCCGCCTACGGCGGTCCTGGTCCTGCCGAGGAGCAGAATGGCGGCTTCCTCGAGCAACTGCGACCATACACGACCAAGGTTGAGGACCTGCTCGACACTGTCAGCGAGCCAGTAAAGCCGTGAGCTCGCCTCGGACCTTGGTGCGGCATCCAGCCGGATACTGACAAGCTATTCTGCAGATACCTCCCCGCGATTGGCCGCTTCCTGATCGTCGTGACTTTCCTCGAGGATGCACTCCGCATTATGACCCAATGGAACGACCAGCTGCTCTACCTCAATGACTACAGGCACAGTAAGTTTCCTTCTTTCGAGGTGAGCTCGCGCCGTACTCACACGTTCATAGTTCCCTCTGGCATCACGCACCTCTTCCTCTTCGTCAATGTCGTCGCCATGATCTGCTGCTCTGTTCTTGTCATTATCCGAAAGTACTCCGACTATGCCGTCGGTGGTCTCATGGGCGTCGTCGTTACTCAGGCTCTCGGTTACGGCTTGATCTTCGACCTCAATTTCTTCCTCCGTAACCTCTCCGTCATCGGCGGCCTCCTCATGGTCCTTTCTGACTCCTGGGTGCGCAAGACCAAGGCCTTTGCTGGCCTGCCTCAGATCGACGAGAAGGACCGCAAGATGTATTTCCAGCTCGCTGGCCGTGTCCTGCTCATCTTCCTCTTTATTGGCTTTGTCTTCAGCGGCAAGTGGACTTTCTGGCGCGTCTGCGTCTCCATTATTGGCGCTATTGCCTCGATCATGGTCGTTGTCGGCTTCAAGGCCAAGTACAGCGCCACACTCCTGGTCGTCATCCTTAGCATTTTCAACCTGCTCGTCAACAACTTTTGGACTGTAAGTTGCTCGTGTGACACCTCGGCATGCTTGAAGCGAGACGCTAATGTTTCATCTAGCTGTACGAGCACCACCCCCACAAGGACTTCGCCAAGTACGACTTCTTCCAGATCCTCTCCATCGTCGGTGGTCTCCTGCTCCTCGTCAACAGCGGCCCGGGTCAATTCAGTATCGACGAGAAGAAGAAGGTCTACTAAACGGCCCAACAACGCGATTTGGAAATATCGGATCTCCGTGGGTGATGTGGCGCGTCTCACAGAGAAGTGTAGTCAGCTGGGCAGAAAGGGGTGTCGTGAAGAGTTCTGGCATTTGGTAGGCACGTCTACGTGCCGAAAGGAGTTAAAACGAACATGATTGAAATGGGTGTCTGGGATTGTGTCAACCCTTGCGATGGTCACGTGGACCCTTTACAAAAGGGAGAGGGAAAGCGAACCCCATCCTCGGAAGTTTTGGTTTCTGCATGCATGGACTCATAGAAGTACGTGATGGGATCATTTTTGCTACGGCGAAGGTCTGGCCGTCACGATGAATGACCAAAAAGCGATATTGCATGAATTTCCTTGTGAGGCGGGTTCAAGATGATGTTTGGGCGATCTCATTTGTGAAGGTCGCGTCAAGCAGGTCGGCTAGGCTTAGATGAGCGAGCCTGAGCCTTTGCGTAAACGTAGAGACCTTTGTGTGTGTTTGTAGGTTCAAGTACGGAACTCCTGAGGTCAGAGTTCAGTTATCTCAGCATTGGTGTGATTTGTGATTTCACCAAGGGACCTTTACCTCAACGGTTGATGAAGGTATAGATACCCTAGAGACCAATCGGTCAAGAGCAACAACTCAATGGCAACTGACAGATCAATTCCGGGTCAGTGTGAACAAGATGGTTTAGAACCGGAGTGTATAAAATTAACCAGAAAAAAAACTTTGTATGCTCATGCCTCTCAATGTATATACGTTTCAACCCCCCCCCCCCCCAACTTGAGAACAAGCTCGCTCGCTCAGCTACCATCCCCTCAATCAGTCCCGGTCCATTGAACAAGAACTCCATAAAAGCAGGACATGCAAAGCACATAAATAACAAAATCCTCTCTGTCTCTCCATTCGCATCATTCCCTTGCGCCATGTTTGGAATTTGGAAAACGTTAACTCATCAAAGTCCGGAAGAGTATGATGTCAAAAAGCACAAGAAGAAGAGAAGTAAAGTCGACCGTGTTGCCCTTTTGTTTCCCTTTTCGCCGGTGATGTGTAAAATGTTTGAAGTGCCATGTTGATCCGTCCACAGGAATATCAGGAGGATGTCAAGGCAGATTTGGAAAGGCTCGAAGCTCAAAATTTGACGAGGAGACGAGAAGAAATCCCTCGGAGAAGCGAATCGTTCATTCCCTGAAATACACGGATCGGTTTCATGGTATGCGTGAGTCATGATCATGTCGAAGTAGGACAGCCAGTCCCAGAAGCCATCAGTGAAGAAGACTGATCAGCGAGCCAAATCCTATTGCTGGCTGGAGACCTTGCGTACTGCGGATGCCACCGTCGAAGAGACAGGCCCCTGGCTTCCGATACGGCCACTCGTCTTGCGAATACCACCAGACTCCTTGGCCCGAAGCGGTGACTCGGCGCTCCTCTTCGAGCTGCGGACCTTTGCAAGGACAGCGGGTGTGCTGGCGACACGATCAACGACCTTGGGTCGGCCACCACCAATGTTCTCGGCATCTTGTGATGCGTCGTTATCAACCATGTAGACGGCAGATGTTGTTTGGCTGAACGACCGGCTCTTCTCTGAACGGCCAGGCGACTGCGATGCTTTCCTGTGGCTGCGCATGCGGAGGAGGAACTCCTCGTCTGACTCTCCAGCACCTTGTGAGCGGCGAGTCATTGTCATGATCTCCGTCTCCTGCTCGATGGTGACCTCCTCCTCGACTGGTGTCGTGTTCGATGTTGACCTTGAGTAGGGATGGTGACGATCGATACGTGCGGTCTTCCGTGGCTGCCCAGGTGTTGGTGCTGGGAGGTAGTCTTCCTGCGCAGCCTTATTTTTACGGTCCGCATCGAGCTCACTGAGCGGTGTGCGGTTGGAACCAGTGCGTTGCGGTGGTGTCGAGGTCTGGCCGTTGCGGAGTGAAGTCTTCTGCATCGCGCGGACGGGCGTACTAGGCACGGGGTTTGATGCGGCGAGCTCCTTGCGAAGCCTGCGCTCAACCCTCTCCTCAATCCACCACTCTCGGAAAGTCCCTTGGTTGAGATGCAACCAGTGCTGCTGCGGACCGACAACCATGCCAGGACGCATGAAGCGCATGAAAGAGATAATCTCATCGGCAGTGAAGCCGTGGCGGTAGATAAGGTACGCACCAATGAGGCAGCCAGTCCGACCAAGGCCAGCCTTGCAGTGGACCGCAATGCCCTTCTTCTTCACAGTGATGGTCTCATGCGCCAGACGAATAAACTTTCGGACAGTGGTCAACGGAGGGCAGGTACCATCGTCGAAGATCATGTCGAGGTGCTGGATACCGAGGGCCTCGAAATATGATGGTGAGTAGAGCTCGGAGTTGAGTCTGACCACGAGACCAATGTTCTTCTCGGAGAAATGCTTCAGCACGTTCTTGAAGGGTTGGGGAAGAGTAGGGTGGGCGTCGACAGCGGCGAGGTCCCTGGGGAGGAGAGGGTACAGCTCAGAATCCTCAGTGATCTTGGCCACGGGAGTGTGCTGTGGCGAGGCAAAGGCCAGGAAGCTCGGGGTAATCCAGTTGAAGTCACCGTGCTCAACACGCTCATACTTCTCGTACATATCTAGGTCGAAGTTGTCGAGGTCGCAGCACTTCTCCTCCTTAGCCTTCCATACACCGTAGACTACGTCCTGGACACTGATGCCATAGTCTGCCTGGCTGTATCCAGCATCGCGGAAGGGCATCAACGGCGGGTCAACCTGGGCGATGGGAGCCAATGCCAGATGCGGTGGCCAGTTCTGGATGAGGACCATGTAGCATGCAAGCATGCACGCAGCATTCGCGCGACCTAACAAAGGTTAGCATTGCCGTTGCGTCTTAGGCTGTAGCATTGAACCTACTCCTCGGGTCTGCGGCGCTGTAGAAGACAATCGGCCGGTTCTGGTTATCCTTGTGGCCTAGGATATCGTGGAACTGGATGGCAAAGCGGTAGAGGTGGCCAATATGCAGCGGGCCGAAGTCATGGTGGAAGGCGTTGTAGAGCAGGGTATCGTCAACGGTGAAGTAGCACGGCGGGTTTCGGGTATCGGAGCTCGTTTCCACAGCAGCACGTGCTCGCCTCTTCGAGGTGGTCGGCTGAGGGTACGGGAAGAGGGTGTCGGCAGTTGGAGTATGGGTGTAGGCGGCGAGATACAAGCGATCTGTGAAGTGTGTTAGCGCGATCGGTGAAGTGAGATAATTTGTCTCGCAGGTGGCGAGGTTCTCGCGTGAGGACGGCATGGGATAACAATGCGACATGATCACTCATGCGTGAAGGTTCAGGAGAGCGAGGGTAGAGTGAGCTCAAATGTGGCAGGATGCTGCGTACCTGGGATATACTCAATGATCTGCCCCAGGTTCTGCGCCTGCCTCGAGGAAGGAGGCATCGTTGCCGACTCAAGTGACGGCTCCGTCTCGTACGAGAAAGATGTTCAAAGTCGGTCTTGCCGTGAAGAATTTGTCCCAGGGGAGACAACAACAAATAGCCTGGAGGCTGGGAGCTCGTGGTACAACCAGTCGTGTGAGCAGTCGCAAGATGTTCAGCTGCGGCGGTGTGATTGATCAGCGACCCGACGATCGTGAATGTCTGGTGATCAGATGGCGACAATGTCAGAGAGTAAGGGATGATGTAGAGGAGAATGAAGCTGGGCAGGCTGGCATGTCTCTATGAGAGAGGGAGATGTTATGATGCTGTTCGCGCTCGAAGGTGAGGGGTTGGGAAGATGATGGAAGGAAGAGACAGCAGATTGACAGATGCTCGGGGATGTCGAGGAAGTGTATGTGTGTGTTGTGTTTGTCCCCGCCGGAATGAGCCTCGACGATGTTATTTGTGGGTTCGGTCGTTGTTGTTTGGCTGTTGCTGAAACCGTTGAGATGGTTGCCCGGACGACGATCCCGTAGCGCCGCCACACTGTGGCTTCCCCGGGGACACTTGGCACGTGACCCCATCACCTTTACTATAGGTCAGGGTCTGCTTGATAACTATCTACAGATCTAACAAGCACAGTAATAATAACAAACCTGCCTGGCGACGCTTGCGAGGCGGACTGACCAAGATGGCACAGCAGGAAGCTGACAGTCAAGGTTCCTCAAGTTCGGCCGGCTTGATCTTATTCGAGCAATACAGGCTTGGGCAGACCGATTACTACCCTAGCCGCCTATGAGGATCATCGGCCTATTCTTCATATTCTCCAACTCCCCCATGCCCGCGTGTTTTGCTTTCTTCCGCTTGACAGCCATGCCGATGACTTCCAGCAACTCTCTCTCTTGCAAATCCGCGATGAGCCTGCCGTTCTTACCATCGAAACCTCCGTCCTCAATCGGCTCCCCATGGTTCCCTTTGCGTAGGATGTCACGGAGCGATACTTCCGCATTACCAAACAGACATACCTTGAGGTTGCCGTCACTGGTAATACGTAGGCGGTTGCACGTTCCACAAAAGTTATGCGTCATGCTTGTAATGAACCCGATCCGGCCTGCGAATCCCGGGACATGCCATTGCTTGGACGTTGCATTATGTTCGTGACCAGGCAATCTGGAGAATGCAGGGTAGCGTTCTCGAATCAGCTCGACCATGTCTCCATAGCTGACCATCTTGTCCTTGGCCCATTTATTTCCATCGAAGGGCATGTATTCGATGAATCGGACCTCGATGTCTTCATCGCGTGTCATCTCAACGAACGCAGGGATCTCGCGATCGTTCCGCCCCCTGATCACGACGCAGTTGATCTTTAGCTTCACACGTGGGCTTCCATCCGACGTTGCTCGGCGGTTGATCTCCTGGATCCGATCAATGGATTTCCGCACTGCCGAGAAGCCATTGCGGCGCGTAATGATCTGGTACTGCCATGGATCCAACGTGTCAAGGCTAAGGTTGACACCGGTTAAGCCCGCGTCAACCATAGCATCGAGCTTCCGGTGAAGAGCGATCCCGTTTGTCGTGATGCAGAGTTGCTTTAGACCGGCACGCCTCAAAGAGCCGAGCTGCTGCATCAAAGGCAAGATATCGTGCCTGACAGTCGGCTCGCCGCCTGTTAGTCGAATCTTGGTGACACCTTGGGAGACGAAGAGTTGTGCGAGAGCGACGATCTCAGGGGTGGTCAGGAGCTGCTTCTGGGGCGAGAGGGGTACGCCCTCCTCGGGCATGCAGTAGAGACAGCGCAGATTGCAGCGCTCTGTGATTGAGATTCGTAGATAGTCATGCGGCCTGTGAAAAGTGTCCGTGAGGAAGTCTGAGAACGGCTTGGCCTTGGGTTGTGCCCATGGAGACGATTCTAACCGCCCAGCTACAGTGACCGGATGAGCCGCTGCTGAGGTTACTGCCCGCCTAGACTGCTTTGCTACTGATGAGAGTAACGGCCAGAATGATGCCTTGGCGTCGATCAATGGCGATGACCGTGCAAGCCTTACCGCCATGGTGCTGCAGGTAGGGACTGGGCGAGTCCGAAGCCCAGGATGAAGTGTACCCTTGACCATCTCTTCTGTACGATACCGGGACTCCGCTCTGAAGATGATGGCACAGAAAACCCCCTCAAGCAGACACAGTCGTGAAATAAAGCGACGTCTTGCTCAGCACGATGGCTGGCGGTGTCAAGCAAGGGTGAGGACGTCGTGTAAGTCAAGTTCTGCTCCAGTTGCTCGCGTCAGCCGAACCCCTAAGCATCACTCGAGTGCTTCAATGGCGGAACAATGGGGAAATACAAAGTCAATCGAGTACTAGATTTGTATGCCACCCTTTCAGCCCGTTCCTTGCTGTTCACTTGGACATGAACCGTTGCCACCAATAGCGTCCATGTTACAGAAATAGAACATGCAATTGAGCAAGAAGGGTGCTACAGAAGTCCAACTACTGTGCTTAGACTGGAGAAACATGATACATGATGCACTTTGAGCAATGGGTCGGTACGTGCAAACCCTTTCCTAGATCGGGTAGTACTACCCATTCAGCTTTAGTCGTATAGCCTCCCCTCCGCTTCACTTAGGCACAACCATGGCTATCACATAACCCCCAAAGCACAAGCGGAGGTTGCGCAAAGGTTACGAATCGCGACATGCACATTGGCTATCCGGCGCTATTGTTCTTTATTGGGTTTCTTCTTACCGTCTGGAGCTTGTTTTCCCCATCAAAAGCGGGCTCACGACTGTGGCATCTTAGTTTCAGGCTAGAGCTGCAGGTAAGAAATGTGGCCAGTGTTATCACTTCTTAGCTGACCCTGCTACTTGTCATGTCATATTGGCTGTCCTTGGCACCCGTACTTCGGAACCCCGAAAGACGGTCTAGTAACATGGCGAGAACGCTCCGTTGGGATTGGCTTTAAGCTCCAGCGTTTACATTGCCGGCCGATCCGGCCCACTATGAGACACTGGGCTGGTAGGAACAGACAAGCGAGATCAATGCACACGGGTCTTGAGATAGGATTGAGATTCGTACTTGCATGACATGTACTTGTACAATCACGAACAGCGAAGTCACCTACTTCTGCCCATTACGAACCGTCAGCCCCTGTTGCAAGCGCGTCTTGATCTCTGCGTCCACCCGGCCAAGATACTGAACAACCCTCTCCTGTAAGTGAGGATCTAGGTTCTTGAAAGTGTCGAGCACATTGTTAATGAAATCTCCCTGACGGCCCTCGGCACATATGAACTTCCACAATTGGCGAGCTTGGACGTAGTCCGTATCCTCGTTGAATTGGGTCGCGAATGCAGTAACATGCCCGTCAAAGGTCTCATGCGTCGGCACTTGGACCCGACTACTCAGCGACACAGGTCGCAGCTGGGAGAAGATGTAGTCCGGATCGCCGCCGTAGTTGCCGTTCATGGTGGAGGGTCCATCACGCACGTAGGGAGCGTATACTTTGCTATGAGGTCTGTTGGGGGGTAGCTGGAAGTAATTGGGACCAACGCGGTACCGGTGAGCATCGGGGTAAGAGAACATGCGGGCCTGCAGCACTGGGTCTGCCGAAGGACCGATGCCCGGAACCATGTTGGAGGGGGAGAAGCAGGCTTGCTCAATGTCCTGGAAGTAATTGTCTGGCTGAGACGTGGCAAAGAGGCTCGTCAGCATCAAGCTTTCAGGTCGGGTTTGGCGAGACGCCTTGGCTGGGATAGTGCACACTTACATTCTTGGTCAGAGTCAACCGTCCCACTCGGCGCAGAGGGTACTTCTCATATGGCCAAGTGAAGGTACAGTCGAAGATATCAATTGGTGCGTCCTTGACCTCCTCTGGTCGCATCACCTGGACAGATACGATCCAGGTAGGAAAGTCACCGGCCTCAATGGCCGTGAAGAGATCCCTGACATGGTAGTCTGGATCTGTGCCAGCAAGTCTGACAGCTCTCTCTGGGTCCATCGTTTTGACACCACCCTCCGGCTTAAAGTGCCACTTGACGTACACGTAGCTGCCGTCAGACTTGTTCAGCGTGTAAGTGTGGACACTGAAGCCATTGATGTGGCGGACTGATTCCGGAATGCCTCTCTGTCCGAAGAGATGCATTAGCGCGTGGATCCCCTCTGGGTTGTTGACATGGAAGTCCCAGAACATGTTGTTCTCTGGGATGTTGGTCCGCGGGTGACGCTTGTGGCTGCGATTCATGCTGGGGAACTTGATCGGGTCCCGAATGAAGAACACAGGGAGATCATTGAACACGAAGTCCTGTACGCCTTCTTCGGTGTAGAACTTGGTGGCCCATCCACGGACATCGCGAACAGTATCAGCAGAGCCCTTCTCTCCACCGACGGTAGAGAGGCGTGATAAGATTGGGGTCTTCTTCCCAACACCCGTGAGGAAGGCCGCATCAGTGAGGTCCGAGACATCGTCCAGCACCTCGAACTCGCCAAAAGCGCCTGCAGCTTTAGCGTGGACGCTTCGCTCTGGGATGCGCTCGCGAGCAAAGTGAGCTAGGATCTCGATAGTCTGGGTGTCGCTGAGGACAACCAGACCACCGTTGCTTTGCCCATAGCGAATCTGCTGGACGCTGCCGGGATTTTCACTTGGCTGTCCTGTAAGCTCATGGTCAGTGTTCTTGTTGGCAGGTTACAAGCTGAATGGAGGGCGTTGGGAAGAAGCGGATTGAGAAAAAGTAATGGCAGCATTTGTGTGCGTTGCATATGGTGCCAGAATATGCGGTCACGGGAAACTGCTGCAGGTCTCACTGACCATTTGCCAAAGTGCTGGTGGGATTCGCAGCTACCGTTGCGGCCTGTTCAATTGGTTAGCAGGCGTAGCTAGAAGCTCCATTGACGAGGAGTTGGGAGTGTCGTAATGCAAGCATCAGTGATGCGGAGATAACTCACCGAGGTCATGATAACGGGTAGGCTGGAGTCTTAGGCTGGAGTCTTTGGCTGTATGTGGGCGTCGGCGACACGGGAAAGGGTCGTGATCATCAATTCGGAGTGACGGAGAGGTAGAAATAAGATCTTGAGCATCTTTAAAGATGTTGTCAAGGACTTCAGTTGCTCTTATATCGTGCCATCACTCCCGAAAAAAAGTACTTTCTTAAGGCTAGGTACGTGATAGCTAGGTACAGATACTTGGGATGCCTGTCGGTTACTCTGCCCTCGAATACTTTGGAAAGCAAATCATACACCAGATATGCTTGCCACTGAATAGCCTCTGTCTTCGGCATCCCTCCCTGGTCCAGCTCCGCTTCAGGGTCCATCAGCTTAACAGACAAGGTTTAAGCTGTCTTCCTAGTGCAGCCTCTCGCCGAACGGCATTGCAGCTGAGTAAGGCCAATGCTACCATTCAATCGAGACATGCTCGGACTAAAACTAGCGCTGCATCCGTTTGATCCGAAAACAGTAACACTACGCAGCCAATGGCGATGGAGACCGAAACAAAGTAACGACTGCTCGCCCAAGCACATTCAGGTCCTTGGGGCCTTGCCCACCCAACCTTGATATCATGGCTTGAGCAGACTTTCGTCATCGGCTCGTATGCTGCCTGCGGGGTATATCCTCATGATTGGGGACGCAGCTTTGCCGGCCGATGTCCTGCTTTCTCTCGCTCATCTTAGTTCTCGTACTCATTGTGTCCCATGGGCATACCATTGCCTCACCTTTGTCAATTGAACCTATACTGTCTGTTCAAAACGCTCAATACTGAACAATTGTGAAGATGTCCCCTGTCTCCAGGCCAAAGAAGGCGAATGCCGACCCCCAGGCTGGCGGGCAGACTGACATTACAAATCGCCCAGATGAATGGAAGATCGAGCAAGGCATGTCCGGAGCGGTGCTGCCAGTGCTGGACATGACCGGCCCCGAGACCAAGGCTATCCCTCCTCAAGTCTTTAGTGATAAACTCACCAAAGATGAAGCCGCGATCAAGGCCGTTGGTGATCCGAAGAAGCTGTTCAAGGCAGAGCGAAAGGGTTGGAAGGGGTACGTGACCACCAGGCTCATTGCACCTCTTCATCGCTGAGGCTAACCGTTCGGAAGATTTGTTGAATGGGAGAATTATCCCGACAAGAAGGCTGCTGCACACAAGATCCTCACGTCTCAGACGTTCCCTCCCATCCCGGAATACCAAATGTCCGAGATCCCAGGCACGAACCCTGTTCTTCCTGGAACGCGCTGGAAGATGTGGCATCACACAATCGGCGGTGAGCTCACCGACGTGCCTGAGGATTCCTGGAAGACCGTGCTCAAGGAGAAGCACCCGGACATGCTGCACCTGTTGCAGTTCCCTTACAACGGTGAGCCTCCCAAGCGACTCGTCACTCTTAAGGAAATCACACCGAACCCGCTTCACTTTGTTCGTAACCACGGTGGCATTCCTATCATCGACAAAAAGGACTTCAGCTTCCTCCTGGACGGCCTGGTGGACAAGTCAGCCACTTTCACCCTTGACGACCTCATGGACGAATCACGCTTTCCCCGGATGATAAGGACCATTACTACCCAATGCTCCGGTACACGTCGTATTGAGCAGATCGCCAAATATCCCGGTCAAGGTGACGAGGTCCCTCAGGCTCCTTGGGCTGAAGGTGCCATTGGAACCGCTGAGTACGAAGGCATCAGCCTTAAGAAGGTCATCAAGGCCTGCGGTGGCCTTGTCGATGGCGCCAAGCACCTGGAGCTGTACGGAGCTGAGACGTACTTCAAAGACAACAAGACCATGAACTACGTTGTCAGCATTCCATGGGACAAAGTCAAGGCCAACGAGGTCATGCTGGCCTGGAACATGAACGGCGAACCGCTCCCTAGGATCCACGGCTATCCTCTCCGTGTCATTGTTTTCGGCTACATCGGCGCTCGCAACGTCAAGTGGCTCTACCGCATCAAGGCTATCAAGACACCCTCCCGTGCACCGGTACAGAGCCAGGAGTACCTCTACTTCCCACAGCAGGTCGGCAAATACAACTTCGCCCTCACAGACGGCATTCAGATCCAGGAAATGCCCGTCAGCTCTGCCATCATGTCCCCATGGAACAAGCAAGTCGTCCTCCACGAAGGCGCAATCCGATGCAAAGGCTGGGCCTACTCCGGCGGCGGTCGCTGGCCCGAGAGAGTCGAACTGTCCACAGACGGTGGCTTCAACTGGTACACGGTACCCCTGGAGAACCTATCCAAGAAGCGCAAGTGGACATGGCGCACCTGGCACATGGATCTGCCCTGCGACGTAGAGGGCTGGATCGAAATTGTCGTGCGCTGCTGGGATAACGCGATGAACACGCAGCCAAATTTTGTGCGCACGGCGTGGAACTGGGGTCTTCATGTCACCCACTCTTGCCACCGCATCTCGGTGTACAGCGTGAACAAGAAGCACCCCAAGACGGCGGCCCGGCTCAAGGAAATGGAGGAGAAGAATGTGCCTCTGGCGCCTCTGACTGTGCCTCTGGCAATTCCATCGCAAAGCTGGAATGACTATGAGAAGTTCTGGCAGGAGCACGATCCTCGTGATGCCGAAGACTAATCCACTGGTGATGAATTTCTTGTGATGGTGTTGGTGCTTCTTCCGGGACGAGTTTTGGATTCCAGGTTCTGCTGGCTAATCATACAAAGCCAAAAAAACAAAGACCAACATTACAGATCTCCCTTTTCAAAACGGTACGAGGTTTCGATGGCTCACCATAGTATGTCATAAAACACGATGCAAGAAAGTGATGTGCGATCGGACTGTAGCAAGTCCTTTCTAATCCCTGGGCTTAAGCGTGTTCCCGGCGTAGATCTACCATCTCGTTGACAGTTTGGCAACGTATAACTGTTGAACTCTGAAACGGAATTCATTATCGGAAGCAGGACTCGTAGAGTGGCAGATTTACACAGCATTGACGGCATAGCTCACAGTCGAGTGTAGACGAAGGTTTGCCCAGAGCGCAGCAGCCTCGCCATCGGTGGCAAGACAAGACACAGCAGGAACATGATACAGGCGAAAGAGTCATCTATCAGATCTTAGCACTTGTTTGTAAACTCTAATTCTGATTTCATTTCCATAAACAGGGCAAGTATCTAGACTGTTCTGTGTCGCATCTCATCGCTGGCTCAAGCTTATCGATAAGGCCCATCGCTGAGAAATCAGCCACCTTCGCGCGTCAAACCAACATCTTCAAGCCTCGGGCCATAGTACCACTCGCGAAACCTCTCCACGAACACTACTCCAAAGTCGCCCAACATGTCGCGCCATCACCCGTAAGTCATCTCCTACCCCCAAGCTCTCTTCCATAAAGCACATAGAAGCTGACACAGGACAAAATGCAGCGATCTCGTCATGTGCCGCAAGCAACCCGGCATCGCCATCGGCCGCCTCTGCGACAAATGCGACGGCAAATGCCCCGTCTGCGACTCCTACGTCCGCCCCACGACCCTCGTCCGCATCTGCGACGAGTGCAGCTTCGGCAACTACCAGAACAAGTGCGTCGTCTGCGGTGGTGAGGGCATCTCGGATGCGTTCTACTGCTTCGAGTGTACGCGACTGGAGAAGGATCGGGACGGGTGTCCGAAGATTATAAACCTGGGAAGCTCGAGGACAGATGTATGTTCCCTCTCTCTTGTTATGCTGCTTTTTGGAGGGATACTGACTTTGGCTGTTTTGCAGTTGTTCTACCAAAAGAAAACGAATCGGACGGTCAATTACTAACCCCGGCTGTGCCCGGGTTGGGCTTCACGGCACTCGAAAGAAATCAGGGAAGGATGCGGTTGTATTGTCATATTTTTGTTTTCAAAAGATACCTTTGGTCATCTCGGCGTTGGTTACGGAACCTCAAAGAAATCTGTCATGTTCGCCAGGCGTTTCATGGGAAGGGGTCTATATGCACAATTGTAGACGCAATGTGCAACGTGTACAGATGAGAATTAGACATGCGAAGAGAAAAAAAGCATCATGGTATTCATGTCATCAAAAGAAGTTTCAAGGTCACTTGCTATAAGAATAATACACCCTGAACATCAGGGAAGAAGGAAGATGGAAGGCTCAGTGAGTGAGTATCAACCTCAAATGTAGCTGACCTTGGTCCCCATGCCAGCCGTGGCCTTGACCTTATTCCACGACGACCCAAACACGCGTTGTACCCGTTGCCTGATCCCCTTGTTCCCAAGGATTAGTAGAAATCCCATGATAAACGCCAGGAAACGCATTAGTGACGCTGGGTTGTTGTTCAGCGTCGCCCCCAGCTGGTTGATGATAGCACGAAGCCGAACCATCAGCATACTCGCTCGCGCAGTGATGGTCTGAGGCTGTTGCGCGACGGCCTTCCCCCGTGCTTTCTGGTTTGATGGCCGTGCTGCAGGCAACGACGAGGCGTTGGATTGATTCCGCACATGTCGTCCCTTGCCGCTCGATGAGCCCGCCAAACTCGGCGTATCCTCCACCCCATAATCTATTTCACTTCCCTGCCTCCTTGCCCTCTCCTCTTCCACACGTCGTCTTTCCCTCTCTTCGTTCTCTGCCCTCAAGCGACGTGCAATCTCAATATCCTTCCGCAGCTGCTCCTCCTGCCTCTGGCGCTCCTCTTCTTCTCGTTGGTCTTGCGCCAGCTGCTCCTCTTGCAAGCTCTGGAGCGCCTGCAGGAAGGCCTCGCGACGCTCCTCATCGAGGACGGAGCTGACTGTGATGAACTCGCGGGCGTAGTCCCACTCATTGTTGCGTAGGAGGACATGGAGAGTGTAGAGCTCGAGGATCTTTACGCGGGCGTTGAGGTCGCGAGGTGTGTTGGCTCCGCTGCGACCTTTTGAGGCTGCTCGTAGCCGGCCAACACGAGGCCCTGGTGACCGTGACTCGGACAGTCTGCCTGAGAGATCCAGGCTGGGCGTCTGTGATGAGGCGAGGAATGCCTCGAGCCTCTTCTGATTGAGCGTTTGGTCGCGCGCGTGCGCCAGTAGCAAGGTTGCCCTGCCAGTCGGTTAGCAATGCAAGCAGCAGGCACCAGATCAGCACAACTTACAAGTTGATCACGACGTCAGAGTCAACGTCGCCCTCCACGCCATGGTACCCGTTCTTGACAACTTCTTCCCAAATAGCTCCGTCGCGCACCTTGTTGCACAGGCCTCTCCACTCTTGAGCGCCAAAGGCGTCTTTGCCCTCGTCCGGCTCCAGCTCGACGATCGCATTCAGTATGGTAAGGTACAAGCTCCAGACCTTGATGCGCGTGGTCCGTGAGGCCACGGCAACAGGCGCCGGGTCGGTATCGGACGGTGGCTCGGGAGGTGTGATGAGCGGGAGAAGAGTCGTCAAGGCCTCGGGGAGTCGGCGCGTGAGGAATAGGGTGGAGGACTGGCGGTATGTTTTTGAGATTTGGGAAGGGTGTCTGGAAGCTGTGGTGGATGCTGCGAGGGAGGAGATGGAGGAGGAGAGGAGGTTGTGGGAGAAGGTCTCGGATGTGGAGGGAGAGATGGTTGGGCTGAGGGCCGGGTGGAAGCCGTTGTGAGCCATGGTGTCGCAATTGGCCTGGCAGGCTGTCCGTGTAATCGGTATCGAGGGAGTTGAGATATGTTTCGAACGCAGCCACGAGGGAGGTTGGTAGAGGTGCGGTATGGCGGGGAGGACAGCAGGTAAGAAGCAAGCTTGTCGTTGTTGATGAATGCTTGTCGCGTATTCAAGCAAGCCCCAATTCACAACCGAGCCAGCTGAACAAACTCCATGTGCGAAGCTCTGTTATCAGTGAGACAAGGACAAAAAGATGGATGTTGAAAGGGCAGTTTGAAGCTGGCAAACGAGTGGAGTGGAAGCGGGAAAACAAAGGGAAGCGAGGAATGGGCTAGATGCAATGATCACGCGTGGAGGCGGGATGGAATGGAACGCCCGAGGCACGACTCTCAGCATTCCATTCTCGGCTGGTGATTGCTTGCGGTGTGGGGAAGCTGGAGTCAGCGAGCAGCAGCAGCACATGCAGCAGCTGGAGGGTGGAGGTGGCTGGCTGACGATGCAGGCTGGGAGCAACGCACACGATGGAGGTTGCGCTGGCTGCTGTCGAAGGCGGTCGGTCGGTCACAGTCTTTAGCCTCGGCTTCCGGTTTGGTGGTGGGGCGGCATCCCCGGATGTGGGCTGGGGGCATGTGCTGTCGACTTAACCTACAGGCGGACAGTGAAGCGAGGATCACCCAGAGGCCATTGCTGCAGGTACATGTTAATTAAAATTACACTTGGATCATGGGACGACAATTATGGGTTGGTTGTGTCCTGAATGAGAAGGTTGAATGGAATCTCTGGGGTACGGACACGCCGGATAACTCTCGCCGAGGTATGTCGATCCACTATCACGTTCATCTTAAAAAGTAATATGATACTCCAGTAATAGCTGATCGTCATTGTATACACTAGCTTGTCGACCGTGGCACTCCTCACTTCCAATGCTATGGTTGAATGTTCGACTGGGCGGATGGCCATGTGCTTCATGTAAGATCACATCACGTGCAAACCCCAGCGTCAAGATATCGATCAGGATGTTGAGGGGCAGGTAGGCTGAACAATAAATCCTCATTGTTCGTATTTTCTCACAGAGGTCTCAAGACAGCAGAGCTTAACTTATCCATAAGCCCATCAGAACCCTCCGTTAGGATGGATAAGCACCTTCGTATACCCCGGCGCCCTCTTGTCGAATTGATCATATGCCTTCTCTGCACCATCAATCCCAATCTCATGCGACACAACAAAGCTTGGCTTGGCCCTGCCGGCGATGATGAGATCGCGGAGGTACCTGTTGTACTTCTTGACATCGCATTGCCCGCTAGCCAGAGAGAGGCCCTGTTCCAAACTCATTAGCTTATACCAATCTTTCTTGATACGGGACGAATTGCTTCTGTACCTTTTCGAAGAATTTTCCGAAGCTCAAATTAAGCATGCCTTTGGCGGCGGCAGAGTCAGGAGCACCAGGGTCACTGTAGGCTATTAGCAAAACTGTCATGCCAACCTTTGCTCGAGTCCATACGTAGGGACGTAAAGTCCTTGGATACCCAAACCCCCACAAGCTCTGGTAACCTTGATCATGCTCTCGAGAACAAAGTTCGGCTGCTCAGACGATCCACTACTGTCACGAGCCTGGTACCCAACAGCGTCGACCGATCTGTCCACCATTTCTCCGTTAGCTTTGATGATTGCGTCAGCTGGATCGCCCTTGGTGAAGTCAATTGCGGTGCATCCGATCTTCTCGGCGGCCTTGAGACGATCCGGCACGCGGTCCACTACATAGACGCGAGAAGCACCGCGGATAAGAGCAGAGTAGGCAGCCATCAAGCCGACTGGGCCGGCACCATAGACAGCGACCGTGTCAACCGGGTTTGAATCCGGACAACTCAACGCCGTGCCAGCCTGGATTAGATTGGGTTAGTTACGAGCGAGTAAGCCTCGTTGGAATCAGGCCTTACCCGTAGGGAAGATGTCTGTGAACAGTCAGTACACATGATGTCAGGGTTGTGATGGACATAGCTGGAGAAAATATACCCGAGAGAAGGACGAAGTCGGATTCATGCTCTTTTCCATGGGGGAGCTTCAAGGCGTTGAAGTCGCCGAAAGGAACCCGAAGGTATTGAGCCTGGCAACATATCAATACTGAGCTTGAGCCCATCACCTCCAGCTCACAATAGACGTACCTGTCCACCGCGAAAAGGGCCCATAGCAACATAGCCTGAATGGTTAGCCTTGTATGGCTCGGGGGAGCGGTCGAATCTTACCGTAAGCACCGCCAGCAAATCCAGGGTTGACGCCAAGGCAAAAGCCCGTCTTCCCTTCCTCGCAGTTTCGGCACCGTCCATCGGCGACATTGAATGGCATGACGACTCGATCTCCCTTCTTGAGACGAGCCACGGCTTTGCCCGCCTCCTCAACGATTCCCATGGCCTCATGTCCTTCGGAAGCGTCAGTGTCTCAGCTTGAAGGATCAGGTTGGGGAGAACTGACCAAATGTCATGCCTGGCTGAGCTGCGGTGCGGCCCTCGTACATACTTTGCGAAAGAGAAGGTCAGTTCCGTACGCCATTTGCTCCATTGTGTCAACTTACTGGAGGTCAGAGCCACAAATCGCAGCCTTGCCGGTTAGCATGGGACTTGGAATTAGGAAACAGCAATTGATTAGGTGAACTCACTGTCGTGACCTTGACGATGATGTCGTCCGGGTGCTCCAGCTGTGGCTTCTCGACCTCCTCCACCTTGACCTTGAATGCACCTTTGTAATTGACAGCTTTCATGGTCTCGGTTGCTATTGTTCTCAATTAGTGCAGCAGTTGCGGGATGCACAGGGGGGATTCGATGATCGTCAAATGCAGCTCTGTCTTAACGACTGTTGGCTTTTGTCAAGATGAAATCGTCGACGAGGGCAAACCTGCAATTTATCGAAATGGGAGAGGTGGAATATGCCACCGGTGTCAGGAACATCACTCCGGCTGGTCGACGCTCATTTTGCGTCATCTCATCAGGCAATCTCTCCGCACCCAGTGCGGCACATTAAGCTTTGTCCAGTGATTCTGAGTCTGCGAGGGATGCTGCGGTCCTATGCCGGCGGCTTGCTTTCAAAAGTGAATCTGTGTAAGTGCCGGGCCATCGAATCCGCTGCCCTGTATCACGCCTCAGTACACGGGGTGAATTGTGTGGGAGTGGGTGAGGTGTGGGTGAGGTCACCATCAACGATTACGCAACTTCGAGCCATGAACTCAGAGTGAGGTTTGCTACCGAGAAAAGAATCAAGCCCCCTAAACTCCTGGCTACTAGATGGTAGAGGCAGTTTGTGTTTCGCTGCAATTCGATTGGGTAAGAACTGAGGTTGGAGTCTTTGGCGTCCGGTTGAAAGCTTTGCAAACATGAAGCGAGATAGACTCGGCTTTTTGTCGCGCAGCAATTACTCTGATGTGGTGCCTGATCTAAATCACATTATCAATATTGTGGCAGCAGAACCATGTGGTGTTCTTATGGCCGTTCGACAAAGTGGACATCATCCTGCTAGTGTTGCCAAACTATAGTATCTCCAAAGTAGAAACACCATGGCCAAAAATTAAGTTCGCGACCCTGGTCTTGGATCTTGCGATGCTTCAATTCTCTCAAAAGCTCTATTGCATGCAGGCTCGTCTCATAGTGGTACCGGTGACGAAGAGACTTCAAGTCAAGCCCGGGTAGCGCCAACATCTGCCTCAGAGCATCTTCACATCCTGAGTTCACAGCAGCGTCTAATTGCGTGAAGCCATCGCAATCCGGGATATGAGGGTTGACGTCCCCTTTCTCGAGTATAAAATGTAGCATGCCTTTATCCAGACGCCAGATAGCTTGATGCAAGGCGGTCCCGCCCCCAACAACAGAGTTGATGGAGACGCCACGGGCAACTATCTTATCAAGAAGGTTGACTTCTCCAGAGTATGCAGCATACATCAGGATGTCCGGCCCGGGGAGTATTGTTTTATCAATATGCACACCAGTATCCAACAAGAAGGTCAGTAGCGATGCGAAGCCTCGTTTTGCAAAGCGAATTAGACCGCGCAGGTCCTCGTCGCCACGTAAAATTCGCGGCAGCCGGACCATAACAAAGAAAGCCCCAAGAATATGACGTCTGTCTGCCAAAATAAACAACGGATCCAAGGGGAGATAGCTCAAGTCGTCTGAATATTCAAGGGCAATATCGGAATGCGTAGCGAGTTCACGCAGACGAGTACAGAAGTACGACCCGGCGGACTCCAGGCGCTTCAGATGCCAATCAACAAAAGCTTGCAGGACTTCAATAGGCCCTTCAGAAGCCACACAAATTATCGGGTGCTCCCACATACGCTCTGGCTGATCAACGGGTGTCCCTGCGTTGAAACCGAAGTGGTCAATATGTTCCACGATCTCCGGCGGGTACGCTCGAATCAGATCCGCTGCATCCTCATCTGCCAGAAAGTGAGGAAGACTTGGTCTCTTCACCACTAGCTCGTGCCATCCAGAAGTTGAGAAGACCTCCCGTGGCCCAATGTCTGGCCACCTAGAATCGAGATTGCGCAAGAATGAGGATTGGTCGATGCCCATCTGCTGGGCTTGATCAGCGTGCCATATGCCTATGCAGAGATACTCTTCGTCCACCTTGATATCGTTATCGCTATGGTAATAAAAGTCTCCCCATGCTTCTATCGGAGGAATTCTCCAGCAACACTCAGCTAGGTTTGCATGGCTGCGAGCCTCGAACGAGATGTCAAACGCGCCTGGATCAAGGCGCCCATGTTGCCCCTCCTCGAACAGGAATTCTCTGGTCGTCTCGTGGAAGAACCTCACGTGAAGCTTGCCGAAGTCGTCGGCCTGGTATATGTCTAAGAAGCCCCTGGAAATATGCATGATGCTTTTCTTGAAGTCGTTTGACTCCATGCCTCTATATCTCCTTTTAATAGCCTTTCTGTCTTCGTTTGTGTGGAGCTCAATTGCCATCCACAAAGTCTCAATGTTTTCGGATAGGGTTTTCCCGACGTAGTTCCTCATCTCAAAGAGCATAATCTGGAACAGGAGCAGGGTTTTGGTGGAAATATTTTGAGTTGGACCCAACATCCTTTTATATAGATCCTCCAACCCATGGGGAAAGCTGTCAACCGTGGTCTCCAATTCGAACAAGTCACCTGTCCGAGACTCATTCAACAGGAGGTCAATCACCAGCCGGGCCCAGATGAAGGATCCTTCGGCTTTCTGTTGCATGCGCTCTTGGGCTTCTCGAGGCAAACTGATTCCGTTTATCTCGAGGCGGCTTCTGATATAGTCGCGAACATCCTGGAAATGTTGCCCGTAATCTTTCAACTCCAGGAATTCAGCATTCCCGGGCGCGATGTTTGGAAAGTAGCGACTCGCAAAGCACATTCGTACTTGAGTGGGATTGGTGTCTTCGAGAAGGGTGTGCAACGATTCCGCCATCTCCCATATGTCCGATTCTGCGCATTCATCTAATGCGTCTATAAGGAAGGAAATGGGTCGGTCGTTCAATAGCCCGATTGTCGCTGCCAGTAGTCTTCTGAGCTCACTGATCTGCCATCTCTCTCTCATCTGCAGAAGCCGAGCGGACACACGTAAACGAGGGATATGTTTTGCAGGCAACTCTTCAAGAAGTTGGACCAGCATCGTTCTGTACATTCCTACGGTAGATCTTTGAAGGGGCTCTCCAGAAGCCCAGAAAAAGTGAGAGATAACGCGGTCGTTCCATTGATCCTGAGTGTAGTTCAAGATGAATCGCATGAGAGTCGACTTTCCAGAGCCTGGGTTTCCTTTGATCCAGAGAAGACGAGAATGCGCTGACGAGGGTTCAAGGCTGTTTGCCCAGTTGTTCCACTTCTCAGTGCTCAGGAACCAAGAGCATGTATTCTTATGATTGATCGCTATGCCTTCTCGTCTCGAATCCATCGTTCTGAACAAGAGGCAATTAATTAACTTCTCCTTCAAATCCTCGTCGGTGATCGATCGTTCGGCGGATGTCATCGTCGCATAATCTGCACGCATAATCTCAGCAAGGCTCTTAGCATCGGATCAAGATCAACATACTGATATGTATATCTCTAGACTGGAAAGCACCTTGAGATGAGATGCCGATTCTGAAGTCATGCCCCTGGCTTAGTCTGCGCTTTTGGCCGGACGGTGCAGACACCGCTGCGGTGGATGGTCCAGCTTCATCTTCCATCCCATCGACCGTTGAGCGAGAGGCATAGGACATCTGAGGCTGATTCATACTCGCTCAGGCTGCTGGAAAAGTGTTTGATGTCGTCAAATAACGAGCGGGGTCAAACGCTGAGAAAAATGAATGTGGTGCGCGTTCATGCCAATTGGACAGCCGAGTACGCGCCTGGCTGGCTACTTGCGAACCGCCTCTATGCTGCAGCAGGGGTAGTTTCCCGCCCTTATCGACCTATGACTGGTTGCTCAGGTCTGGGGATGCATACTTAAGGCACCCCGTGGCGCTTGATGTAGGCTGAAGCCTTGGATGAGCCTGCGAGTCTGCCTGCATATGGATGTGGCTGACGCGCTGAAGGCATCTCTGTTATTGGACGAGGGGGACGTGCTGGCGGTGGTCGGAGCCCGAATGAGGCGATATTGTCCATCCTCCTCCCATAAAATGGTCGTTCTGGGATTTTGGGATCTCCAATGAGTCTGCTATTTTGCTGATCAGTCTTTACCTTAGCCAAATTTCATCTCATCCGCCGGCTTTGCTTCGAGATCTCCGATACGGAACAATGGCAAACACTTTCAGCCATAAAGACTACACAATCGCTATTGTCTCCGCTCTGTCGGAGGAGATGGCCGCAGTACGATACATGCTAAAGAGCGAACATAGCCGTCTGCGCAGACAGCCAAATGACAAGAACAGCTATATCCTAGGAGACATGGGAGGCCACAACGTTGTACTGGTAAGCCTGCCAGGAACGCAAGGAACGGTAGCCGCGAAAGATGTCGTGGATAATCTGCTTCGAACATTCCCGTCGATCAAGTACAGTTTCTTCGTGGGTATCGGTGGAGGGGTCGCTGGACGGACTCCAGAAGTTCGCAAAGCTCGCGACCTAAGGTTGGGAGACGTGGTTGTCGGATGGCCGGCTGGCGAGGCTCATCATGGAGTCGTCCAGTATGATCAGGGAAGAGAAACCCCGACCGGGTGGGAGTTCAAAGGTGCAATGACACCCTCGTCTCAGATTCTGCGATCGGAGATCAGCGTGATGAGGGGCGAATTACAGCTGAGAAAGAAAATCCAAGGTCATATCGCGGAGATGCTCAAGATGCTGGAGGAAGAAGACTCAGATGTGGCTGCCAAGTATGCTCGACCTCCTCCAGACACGGACATACTGTTCGCGGATGAGGTCGGCCACGTTACTACCGCGGAAGGTTGCAAAGGCTGCGGCATTGAGAATGCCCTTTCCAAAGACCGTCAAGCACGCAAGCCCGAGGGTATTCCCAAAATCCACTACGGTCTCATCGCCAGCGGCAACACCCTCTTCCGTGACCCCTTTGAACGGAACAAGATCATTGACCGAGTATCCGTGTTCGGAAACCCGCTGTGTTTTGACATGGAGGCAGCCGGCGTGTCTACCGAATCAGAATGCCTAGTCATCAGGGGCATTTCGGATTATGCCGACACTCATAAGAACAAGAGGTGGCAGCACTACGCAGCTGCCGCAGCAGCGGCTTACACAAAGGAATTACTACTGAGGCTAGAGCCTGAAGAGGTAGCTGGGGAACCTGAACACGACGATTCGGGAGGAAGATACTATCAAAATATTGGGATTACGAACCGGGGAAACTTCACGGCAAGGGACATCAACATAAGCGGCTGAGCAGGTAGATGATGATACCAGTGCAATCGCTCGGATCTCCGGAGGGTGTTCAGAATCTTGATAATGCCACATACTCTTCACGGGAAACCCTATGAGCAAAGTCTAGAACAAGAGCACATGTGGCGGTAGTGGAATGAAGGAATAACAAGCTCGCTCTGCGGACTTGTCTTCAGTAATCGTATCATTATCTGATGAAAGTAACACTGTGGTCTAGAGGCAGTCTCGTTGGCTAATACTACACGTCCTCGGCCCCAAATCGCTTATTTCCTCTGCTACGCAACTCCTGAGGTACACTACGGTCTCCCTTGATCTAGAAATGCCAACGCCTGTGGGCTCGCTCTGCGGACCATGATCTAAGGTCAAAGAGGTTAGCAAACAATGAATACTCGTCAAGCTTGAAAGAAAAGGAAAGAGACGGCTCACCCATTTCAGATCACTTTGCAAAGAGTCCGACTTCTTGAATTTGCCCTTTGCGGCATCTTTCTGCGCTTTGCGCAAAGTCTTGGAGCTGCTCCGGTCTGCAAGACCCCGACCCAGCATGGCAATAGGATCGTTGCGGCCACCAGTACTCACTGGCGGCGTCGACCGGGTGACTGACGCGACATAGTCACCATAAACGTATACTCTTTGCTCTGGGGCAACCATGTCGCCCATGTTTGCTCTGGGCGAGAACCCGACCTCAGCGTCGACGTCTTGGGAGCCGCAGAGGCTGAAGACAGGGCTTGGTTAGTTTCCATTTCAAGTAATAATAAGAGATGAATCTATCAATTTCATCTGCGAGACTGGGGCACTTACCATATCTCAAGCCCTTTCGGGAGGAAGAGTTCCATGTTCATTTGCGATAACACTCTGGCCACTGAGGATGCCTTGCCGTACGCAGCGCCGAGGCCGGCACCAACTTGACCTACCATCAGCCCAATGCCTGCCGCACCGGGTCTACATGTACACTGAGGTTAGCCTTACTGCTCTTTGGAAGACATATAATTGAGCAACATCTTTTCACTTACACAAACCAACCCGCTATATTGGCGCCTTTCTGAAATATTTGGTTCTCCGGACTCGGCACGATGGCGATGTTGATGGCGTCAATCACCTCAAAGAACTCCCTTTCCCTGATACCGAAAGGTGCAAGCTCGTCACTGTACCCGCGCAGAAAGGGTGCACCGTCGCCAAATGCGATTTGCGGTAGGACTAGAGGGCGGAAATCCCAACCTCCAGCCACGGGCCTGGCAGAGCGTTGGCTGGGGCTGTAGTCGTAGTAACTGTCTCTCGGCTCGCTATATCCGGCACCATACGGTATTGAGCGACTGCCGTTAGGTGATGGGTATGATGAATTGTCAGGGTAGCTCGAACGTCTCGCCAACCGGTTCGAAGTGTATGCTGGCGGAGAGTCGTAGTCCCATGATCGCTGTTTCTCGCCACGCCTATCGCTACCATAACCATCGGGTTGAAATCCATTTGCGACGTTATCAAAATCACTCGCGTCGTCTGAGTATCGTGAATATCTTGGATTTCTCGGCGGTAGAGCTGGCGGTGGTTCTCGATAGGTAGAATCGTCTCGGTCATATGAGGTGGAAGAATATGGTGATCTTGAGGAATACTGGCGACTTCCTAAACCATTTCTCAGCCCCCTGGTACCGCCCATGAATGGCAGATTCGGCCCGCCTAGCCCATTGCTGGAGGTATCGGGAGCAATGGCGGACTTGATAACGTCCCTTAGTATCCCCATGACTGAGGGATTCCGTACGCACTCGAGTTAAGGAGTGATTTGAGGAACAACGTAGAGAGAGTCTGGGTGTCAAAGTTTTTCTTGCTGAGCAGAATAGAACGGAGAATCCTTTAGCTTCCTTGTAGAAGAGCATGCCTGAATGCGAGAGTTGCTTGATCTTATACGGCTCGGAAAACATCAGTAGCTGACGGGGTCTCCGCTAATGTGCATATGACGAAGGTCGACGAAGTCACCCCCAAACGGGCGACCACGGCCTGCCTTGAGCGTGACGCAGATCAGCTCGATGTGCATAGTAGACAAAATTGATGCAATCCTCTTTTCTGATTTGGTGCTTACTTCTAGGAGGTCTTTCGGCGGCATTGTCTGCCGCTGGGTCATCACAAACAGTCGCCCGCCGACGCCACCGAAACCACTTCCCAAAAGGGTAACTCTCACGTCTCGCCAGATCTGGGGCGCCCGACGGGATTCCAGTCGGTCTGAGCTCCACTTAGATTCGGCCTGGCCGTCGATTCTTGACAAGCTGCTGATAGAGTTGATTTCCAAGAGCAGATGCTACTGCTCCGGGGAGAGTGGCGGTAACATGAGCCGATGCCTATGATTAGAAGCATCTCATTTAGCTCCTGACTTGGGCAATGCGAGAGGTGGAAGCAGGCATTTATACCTGAGCCGCATACAATCCTGTCACCTCTGTCTGTGCCTATCCGCGCGTCGATACCAGCCGTTAAAAAGATACGAATAGGAATCGTCCTTTGCTATGCGGTAGCCACCATCAACGCACGCTCTTTACATTATCGTCGCATGTAGTGTAACGCTATGTAGACACAAGTTCTTGTTGTGCAAAATTCCGTGGAACTCGATGTTGGACAAGAGTTCCTTGGCCGTGATCGCGTGAATGAGAACCAGCGCGACTCATCCTAGGTGGCCTCGTTGAAGGGTCTCAAGTGAGTGCTAGGATTAACACGCTCCTAGCTGGGGCAAACTCAAGCCATGCAAATGTCTGGCTGCGCCATTGGGATTCGCTCCCACCACGGCGGTGCAATACGCAGTAAAGGCCGACTTCATCCCTACGAAGAGCGCAATTCCGGATGTATTCCCAACCCGCCCACCCTTGCCGAACACGACGGAACTCGGCACCCCATACGCCGCATGCACCTAGTAGACTATGAACGATTCAGCCAATGTACGATTCGGAGATGCTTCTCATCATACGTGCGTGACATCACATGCACCCTTTTCATCCCAGATTGCCTCGGGCGAGCCGATGCGGTAGAGAACAGACTGGGAAATCGGCCCTGCAGTGCAAGGATGTACTACTGCCTCGTGACCTCCTATTTCCTCAGTGTTGGAACGACTAGAGTGAACCTGGACCGCCAACTTGGTCAATAAATAATACCCGTACGCCTCACCTAGAAGACCACATGCTCGATCCTATATCTTCCATCCGTCGGTGCATTCAAGTAAGTAAACCAGTCACTGTGACAACAGAACCTCAGCACCGGTAAATGTGTTAAAACTACCTCGAGAATGAGGAGATTACAGCGCAGCTTGAATTATAGACAGCAATGTCTATTCTTGCAGTGCCAACGGCTGAACGCTAGAACGGAGTCAAGAGATGCACAAGAGTCGCATTATGGGAATGTCACTAGCGCTATGAGTAGAACTTTTGACGGTGCATCAGAATGATTACAGCCAACAGCGGAACTTTTGATCAAGCAGCATATAGCCAGAGCCAACAGCAGAACTTGTGTAGCAGTAAGGCAACCAGGGCTCAACTATTCGGCGACTTCAGTTTCGCAATGAAGAGCGTTTAACGGGGATGTATAAGTATCAGCGACCACCTTCATTTTAGATGGACGTTAAATTAAATGAAGCCTAAAATCAGTACTTGAACAGACGTCATTCTTCCTACATCGTTGGCTTGCCTCTTTATCGCGCTTGGCTCTGAAGCTCCCAGACAATGCTCCTCACTTCTCATCATCATGGTACTGAACCCTTTTCGAGCTTGCGAGGGATGGCCAACTTTCCAGGATGAATACCGGAGCGCAGATTATACGCCAGAGTTCATTGAGACAGGATCCAGCCATCAGATCGTGGGACCAGACACTCCCTACGTCGCTGTGGCCGGGCCTAGGCACCTATACTTCATCGACCCACGCTTCCGACCTGAGACTGCAGCTCATATCAAAGCGCAGATCGAGCGAGCTTCTGTGACAGAGGATGACGAGTATATCAAGATCGATGAAATTGAGGCTACCGCGTCAGGAACCGGACAACCGGCGAAACAACCTTCGTATTCGATCCCCCCTATGCGAGGGTCCTGTTTGCGGCCGGCATCAACAGACGCAACCCAACTATCAAGCTACCAGAGCACGGCCCCCCCGGTGATTGGTTAGTGCCGTACGACCCCAAGGCCTCTCTGAAGAAGTCGGTAGAGAAGAGGGCGAGGTGCTCTAGTTACGGCTGTGAGACCAAGGATGATTGCAAGCGGCAGACCTTTGACGTTTGCACAATCTGCCATGAGTACATGGTCGATAATGAGTGTGAATCAGGACACCCTAATGCTATAGGCATATGCCACCCTGCCTGCGGAAGGAAGTTTGATACACCGAGGCAGGATGGGGAGACGGATGCTGACTACTACCAACGGATGGATAAGCTGCACTGGGGCGGCGAGACTTCTGAACACGCGGAGTAGTACTTGCGAGCTACACCTCTTGAGATCTCAATCTTGAGCAAGGTCTTGCGCCGGGGCAATGGTCAAGGAACATAAGCTGTCTTTGCTATCGACAACAATACCGTTGACTTAGTATTGAGCCTTTGGTGGCCTTATCTACTTTCCTAGGAACACCAAGTTGGCCACATTCATGACTGCCATGAATAGCCATACAAGAATAGCAAAAGCCGCCGTATACCACGAATTTGCCATCTTGACACTTTCGCTACTTTCCGCTCCGTCTCCCATGGGGCCTTGCCCAACCACCAATTCGTCTTGTCGGGGGTTATTTGCAGTCCGCCAGCGTGCTGAGCCAGGCTGCACGGTCATGTACTTATTCCGACAAGTGAAATAGATCAATGGTGCACTGACGAACGGGAGAATGATACTCAACGCGACCTGAGAGCCATTGAGCGCGGCATTAAGTCCTGACTTTCCCACTGCTCCGGCGATGATGATGCTCGGCGTGACGCTGATACTACGCGTGAGAAGGCGCCTCACCCACGGCTTGACGTTCCAGTTCAAAGCTCCCTCGCTGACCATTTGTCCAGCGATGGTACAGATGATACCGGCTGACACGCCCGAGAGTAGCAGAGCGAGAGCAAAGATGGTTCCAGCAGCGGGCGAGATAGACTTGGAAAGCAGAGCATGGATACCGAAAATATCAGCGGAGAGCGCATCAGGGTTCTTGTAGAGCGATGCGCCTGCGACAATGAGGATGGCGGAATTGACAAAGAGGGCGAATGTGAAGAGCGAGACGGCGAGGTCTAGTATGGAGAGCTTGAGAGAGTGCTTGATGGCTTTCTGGGAGGGGACGTAGTATCCTTTATCGATGCAGTCGTCTAGGATAGAGGATGACTCTGGGGCGGAGAGCTGCGGAGGGAGCATGCCGGTGCGCTTGTCGTATTCGCGGAGGCGAGGCTGGACTATGCCTGAGCCAAGGTAGAGGCTGTGCGGCATGACCGTCGCGCCAAGAATGCCACACGCCTGGTAGATTCTATAAGGTGTCAGGGACAATGTTCCCAAAAGGCTACGTGAGATGGTGGAACTTACGCTTCAGCCTCGATGAGTGAACTTGACGGGAGGTAGCCCTTGAAAACCTCTCCTGGGGAAGTGTCCTTGATGAGAGACAATTGAATGCAGAAGCAGACAACTACACCAAGCACGAGGCAAACGACGAACATCTCAAAATACCTCAAGCCCTTCATAGATCCATGAGGACGGTAGAAGATGAGGATGACCATGACATCGAGGATGGAGATGGCGCAGCCCGCTACTAAGGGTATTTGGGGGATCAGAAGGTTCAAGGCGATAGCAAAACCGATGACCTGCCGGGTGTCAGAACTCATCTTTCAAGGCCACTCCAAGAACTAAAACACCCGAATATAAGTGTTCTTACCTCTGCCATATCCGTCGCGATAATCGCCGCCTCAGCAAATACATACAATATGTAATTCAGCCATCTCGGCAAGAAAGCACGACAAGCTTCAGCAAGATTCAGCCCACTGACAGTTCCAAGCTTAATCGCAAGACTCTGCAGAAAAATCGCGAAGATGTTGGAGAGCAGGACGATGAACAAGAGCTTGAAGCGATAGGATGCTCCGGCGGCAATGTCGGTCGAGTAGTTGCCAGGATCGACTGGGACGGTCAGTCACATCTGGTCATGTAGAACTGGTGGGAAGAAAGCGTAATGAAAACATACTATAGGCGACGGAGATCATGAATCCCGGTCCGACGAAGGAAGCAACGGTGATAACCTTCTTCTTCAGACGTTGAAACACAGTGCCGCGATCGGGGTCTTCACCAGCCGCAGCCGGCGGAGGGTAGGCGTCTGCAGAAGTCTGCAAATCGCCTGAGGGTGGCTGACCACGGTCCAATGACCTCGTGGCCAGCCGGTTCATCACTTTCCCGTGATCATCGGGCTCAATGAGATGTTCGCCGGTAATTTGACCTTGATTGCTGCGTCCCGCATCAGAGAGTGCCCATGAGGCGTCTGATTGTAGGGCGCGACTGTTGACGACGCCGTTGAAGTCCTGGTTGGTGGTGAGGGCGTTGGAATTTGGGCTAGGGCTCTGGTTGTAGCCGTCACCGCCGTCAATGGGTTCCTCGGTGTAGGATACTTTGTTCATATTGACGATTGTGGTAAAGGTACCAAGTAACGGTATGTATATAGCTGTCTTGCTGATAATTGGGAAGAAGATTGCTGTCAGTCGCGTGATTCACAGAGTCTACTACGAGTGAAGGACACTAGATTAGGTCTGACGATTGCCGTCCGTCAGCCTGTGGTACCATTCCAGGCGTCATTCAGTCGCACAACAGTGCGTCCCCAGGGTCCCTCTACACTAGCTTCACTGGAGGAAATGTTCCGTTTCTTCCCGCACGGAGACCTCTGTACCGGAAGCTTAAGTTCATCAACAGGCCCATTACGAAACGGCGACGCCTGCAAGGGCAAGGTACTCGGAACCACGGCAATGACGGCAACTACGGCAGAGGGCCCTAGACGCTAGACTCAATTCGTTCCAACGATCAAATTGCGGAGAAACAGAGGCACAAAGAGGGCTTCAAAAGCCGATCGGTAGGTAGCAATTGCATTGCATCTTAGGGTGAGGGGAGACAAAAGGCACCTCGCTGCCCGGGGGACAGAGCACGCGTCATGAAAATACCACAAATTTGGTAATTCCACCTCAAGCCGCCACAGTGCCCTTCCTACTCCCTAACGTAGAGCTGAAAGACTTCGAACCTCTCCTTGCATGCCAGTGGATAAATACGTTCGAGTAGTGATCGGACCGTGAACTTCAAAGATATAAAATCACTCTCACTGACTCGCACATCGACGGTAAAGCTTTGTTCAACTCGTTGAATCGAGGCGTTGAAATCATTTCATGTGTCTCATCTAGTCAGAGCTGGAAACCCTGCTCACTGCTATTTTTATGTGATGCCACCAGTTGTAACCTGCCATAATGAGTGCTAGACTACCTGTGATAGAACCTGTCAGGATTGCCCAATACCGGAATGCATCATCTCTATCATCAAAATAGTCCATGTCGAATAAACCCTACACCGAAACTATTAGTGGAACTGCCCTTACGAGAGTTAATCACTTTATAGGATAAGAATTTACTGAGAAGTATGTTCCTGGAAGGAAGATAATTGAGACGAAGGCGAGGAGCTTAGTGAGCTTTCTCCCGTCACTCCTCCCCTCCTGTAGCAGTTTCTGTGTGCTCTGGAGCTGTTTAAAATTCATGATATCGTACGCCTTGATGGCTATATTAGAGACCCTGGGTGCTGATGCTTGATAGAGTCTATAGGTACTTACTAAGGCAGTCTCGTTGTTGATCCTGTCCACAAATGCACCCGCTCGAAGTTTGAGATTCTTGATGAATGTCAGGGAAAAGTAAATAAGGTCTCGGGTGATCAAATCCTGGGCATTAGAGACAGATATCGTTTCCTTCATGGCCTTGATGACTGTCTGTGCGGCGCCGAGGGTTTCCTGGGAATGAATCAAGTGTCGTGAGAGCTCATGGATTTCAAAGTGAATTTGATAACCACTTGTATCGTCGCTCTTCTCTGTAAGATGTTCTTGTCGGCGCTGGAGAGAGAAAATGAGTTAGACACTCTTATGATGTCGAAGAAGCAATACGAAAGAAATCCCTCGAATCAGTTCATTACCTTCTCGAAACTCCGTACAGGTTTCCTAAAACCCCAAAGAGCCTCGTCATAGACCTGTAGAACTTCTTCGAGGAGTATAGAAAGCATAGCTGTTGATCTTGGACTGTTAACAGCATGCGCTTTCAACTTTTTCTCGATGATGTCCTTGAAACGGGTACTGTTTGAGTCATCAAAGCAAAGGAGAACAGGCAATGAGGAGCTATGAGCTCGTAAATTAACGGCCCAGAAAGAAAGAAAAAGCCAATGATATGTATGGCGGATAGACAGATAATCTGCGAGCTCTTCATCCTCGGCTAGAATTGTCTCGTGTCCTAGTTCATGATGGGGTTTGTTGAGATTCGATTCCTTCTGGGCTGTGCTTCTCAGGTCATGTCCAAAAGGGGACCCTGAAGCTGGGGGAATAAAAGTCGCTGGCTGTGAAGCTAATGACATGTTCTGTCCTGGAATCGTCGTAGGATGTCTAGTGGCCTTCTGGGACGTACTCTCCTGGAGACACGATATCGGTGCAGTAGCAGCTCGTTGCAAATTGTTGTTGTCAGGCCATGGCGAAAGACTATGAAGCTCTGTCGACCTTTGAGCTCCAGATCTCTCCATTCTTGTCTCGTTGCCCATATTCTTAGCTACTGTAGCTGCCACGGAGGTACGATGCTGAAGCAGACATTCTTTCTGATGGAGGTCCTGTAGAAGAAAGTCTGCGAGGATCTCGAAGAGTTTAACACGCTTTCCTGAGTCCATGGGCCCCAGTATAGCACTACCTTCATCTCGTGCCCAACATTCGATTATCTTCTGCTTCTGCTGGAATGCATTAATAGGCTGCTTATTATTTGTGGAATCCTTGCAGCTGCGAATTCTTTGGAAGAGACCTCGAATGCTGTTGATAGCGCTATTCTCCGTTGATGCATGGATCCCTTTAATGAAGCTTTCAATGATCTTGGCTTGATCAGGATACTCGATAGCTATAATGTCGGATGTTTGTTGGCTCTTGTCAAAACTAGCACCAACGATAGACTTGTATAGGCGGAGTCTACCAAGGTTGATCATTTTTTGAGAGGGTATTTCGGCGAGCTCCTTAACAAGAAAGCGACAGGCCCACGCTGTGGTTGAATAAGATGAGATACATGGTAGCGAAGACTGCAGGATCTCAGCCCTTACCATCTTTATCGTCGCTATGGCATCGAAAGAAGCCATTAGACTCATAAGCACTCTCGGTGAGGAAAAAGCTGTCTATGCGAAAGCTGGCCTCGAGAGTTTCCCGCAGTTCTTTCCAACTTTGATGAGATCGAACTAAGTGATTTACCCGAGGCATGAACCTTGAAGATGACGTTAGTGTGAGTCAGCTATGTGCTTTAAACGAAGCTGCGTTATCGTAAAACAGTCATACAGTATTAGGGGGCCCCTAGTAAACTGTTCCTGTAGATAGTGAGCCCGTATGAACCTCGTATATTATCATTTCATATGAGCTGTTTGTATATCGGCCACAGAGTATACATACTGCAATATTCCCGAAGTCGGTCTGTGAAATCGTGCCTTCTTTGAGATCTCCACGCCTAAAAAGCAACAAGTGACACATCAGCGAGACAGGACCTTAATAATTTATAGCAGGCCCCTTACTCAAGAACAATATATGTAAACTTTTGTCCTGGAGACGATGCATCTGAGGCCACCGGCTCTCCCGAGGTAGCTGCAAGGGTGCTTGGATTTCCCTGCGGGGAATGCGAAAAGAGCGGCACTGATCCAGATGCACGTGATGAAGCCATTGGGCTTGAGCCTGAGCATAAGAACTAGACTTCTTGAAGCTTTGGAACGGTCTGGAGACCCCGGAACTGGAAGGTTATTCTTGTTTGCATGTAGGAAGAAAGAGAAACCAGCACCGGCTGGTATTTGCCGCAGGCTTCAAGATGAGAAGTTGTCCCAGATTCCGACCACGTCGCTGCCCAATCTGACGCGTGATTGGTCTGCGAGATTCCACGTCGGAGTCGCAATAGAGGCGTTGCAATAACACAGTGATTGGGTAATCACGGCTCGGTGTCCCGCTTTCGCCTGCTCAGGCTGCTACGGGGGCGCAGTCAAGAGTCACATCCAACAAGGCTATGCTAAAGAAAGAAGGCACGGGCGACTCTCACAACTCCTGCTTGATATGATTATTATGTCGCTTGTTACCAGAGATACGGACTTCCAACTTTCTCCCATCAGCGAAGGCGACCACACCATGGGTTCATCTCTGAAGCGTTATGTTTACCAGCGCCTGCACCAAGATATAACAAAGCGCAAATGGAAGAGAATACACATCATGGCCTCGTCCCTCCGCCCTCCGAAGGGAACCCTGTCAACCTGGGAAACAGCCCGTCCCGAAGTACTATTCAATTACCGACAACCTACCACCCGGGTCTTGGATGATGACACAATAGAACTACATTGTTTCCCTTCGCCGAGTCTTTTACAGCATTACGCCAGACTTGTCGTCACGTACCTCAGTTGGCGTTATGCTCCTAGCAATTGCCAGACCCACGTCACTGTTGACTTATGGTCTTTGGCTCCCCTACAAGCCTTACTTCAGCAATCGAATTTACCAAGCTGTCCGACGGCAGATATCGCGATCCTCGGTGAGGTGCACTATTTGGACCCGCTTTCCAGGAGCTATGGGTTGGAAGCATTAAGTACCTATGAAGGCGACAAACTCTTTGCCTGGACTTTGTGCAAAACGCGGAACGGGCACCGAGTCATTCTACTCGGTTGCAGGGAAGGCCTCTGGGGCGAGGCTTCTGGGGCCGTGCTCAAGGCCCTCGTAGAAACCTCGAAAGTCCGCTGTGTTATCTTCGTGGGCAAGGCCGGTGCACTATCAGCGGGTTACACTCCTAATAGGGCTATTATCACGGGGAACAAGGCTATCCTAGCACAAACCCGGGCAGGCATGAGCTCGGAAGAGTCTGCTCCAGTGTCCATTGCTTGGGAGAACCCGCTCGCTATGGCGATCCAATCTGTTGACAGCGGAGTCGTTCGGGTTGCAAGCGGCACCATAGTCACAGTCCCAACACCGCTCTGCGAGACGAATGATTGGTTTGCGAGGTGGAGAGCAACGAGCGATTGGGTTGACTGTGAAACAGCGCATATGGCCCTCACTGCAAGTGAGCTTAATGTGGCCTTTGGCTTTCTACACATTATATCAGATAATCTAGCTCTGCAAACCGAGGTAAACCTTTCTAATGAGGACCTGGATGCCGTTCGGGAGGAGAGGAGACACTGCTATAAGCTGATTGAAACAATCCTCGCAAGATTCATAGGCTTAGTAAATATAACATGATGTCTTCTTATAGACCAAGTACTTTTATATAGGTATTGAATACATTTTCTCATTTATGTTTTGCGTGGGTCCTGATAGCAGCCTAGCACTTATAATCTTAGCTTTCTCCTCCTAATTAGAGACCAGACGGAATCGGCCGGATATGTATAGGCTGGCAGCAATAAAACGCATGCATCACTAGTTCACAGCAACTTCTCGAAGTACAGGAACTGCAATTGAATCCATCGTTGCTCTCTAACATGTTGATAGTGATGCTGAAATCTCTATACACGTCTAGAAATAACACCATTCACCCCATCTCATGCTACGTTCGATTCGCTTAGCTCTCTACCCAAACTTACAATGTCATCGGCCAGTCGCCAACCTCATCAACTCACCCCTCCCTCTCCAGCTTCACCCTTAGCATTCTCACATCAACAACCCTCGCCGTCCCATCCTCATTCATCTCAAACACCCAGTCATCCAGCGTCCTCGCTCCATACGTCGGTGCCCCAAGAGCCGTCCACTGCATCAGTCCAGGGTCCTGCACCGCGTTCTTATCCCCAGTGGCGTTGAAGAATGTAGCTCTAAAGCCCAATCGGGAATCAAACGTTCCCGTACCGTTCTGTTTGTTCTTCACGGTTCTCAGATTGGACGGAAAGAGACGTGCGGACTGCCCGGCCTGGAACATCTGGATGAAAGGGCTGTTCTCGCCAATGACCTCTGTCCCACGCGAGTAGAGACTCTTCACTGTCAGCCCAGTCATGGATTCATCGACCTCAATCGTGACAGAGCTGTTTGTCTCCGCGTCTTTGTATACACCCGCGAAGTTCTTGCGCGCTTCAAGCCTAGCTTGATCCTCCGCCATGGGAAGGAACGTGCTACCAACAGCATTCATCAAAGTCTCTCTCACCACTGCTGAATTCGATTCGAGTGGACCGGCTGACAAGACTACCCCTCCGAGGTCATGCTCAGGCGACAGCACAAGTGCGGCGCGATAGCCACCTATGTCGCCTTGCTTGGTGTACAGTTGCGTGACACGGCCATCAAGCATCAGGTACCGAATCTCCCATGGTGCTCCAACTCCTGAGCCCAGAACACCCGTCTGACTCATCGGCTTCAGCCATCTTCGAGTCTGCGCGGGAGTCATTGTCTTGGATCCGAGGATGGCCTGTCCGGCTTTGATCATATCGCCTGTGGAGCAGTACAAGGACCCTGATGGGCTGGTCAGGCCCAAGTCATCGTTCCAACCGACCGTAGACGCATTGACCGGAATGACACCACCCGTCTTCGGCGGAGTCTTGTAACTGCTTGATGTCATATTGAGTGCTGACAAGATATTGGTGCTGATGGCTTCGTCGACTGTGGTTCCGGTGATGGCTTCTTGGGCGAAGCCGAGGAGCGCGTATGCCACATTGCTATATGCGGGAGAGTATGCAGTCGAGAAGATCGGGTGCTGTTTGAGAAGCTGAGAGATCATCTCTGAGGGTCATGTCAGAAACTGAAAGGAGGGTTCAGAAAGGGTCAAGGTCTCGTACCACTGCGCGTGCACGACCTAAGAAGGCCAGCCACACCGCACTGAGGAATATCCTCCTTGGGAAGACTCGGAAGCCCAAGTGCCATAGCCATCTCTGGAGGGTATTCAGCAGACAGGTCTGTCTGTGCGGCTGTTATTAATTAGCTGTGTTCTTGTCAAAGCAATGACTGGTACCTACGGTCTCGGGGGATCCCCGCCAATTGACCTGCGAGCTGACCAAGGGTGACCTCTTCCCACCGAACGTGATCAATGTCATCATATACAGCTCCATGACCAGAGATATTGGCAGCAGTTACCAGTTCCGGCACATAGCGTGTAATCGGGTCATGGAAGTGCTCATCGCCAACCTCAATCAGAAAAGTCCAGACGCTGAACACCTTCGAAACACTAGCAATGCGGAACACAGAGTCTCGGTCGATTTGAGGCACCCCTACATCGTATTCCGGGGTGTAGTATCTCTCATACAACGGCTCGTCGTCGTTGGTAGAGAACACGGCTACAGCCCATGCTGTCTCGTTGGACTGGATGGGAGCCGAACTGTCGACGTACTTGTCGAACGTGCTGATGGCAGTTGTAAGAGCATCACTGCCGCGGAGAAAAGCAGGACTTGGGAATGCCGGACCAGCGAGACCGGCTTCTGGTGAGACGTTGGGTTGCTTTGAGATTGCAGCAAGCGTGCTGATCAGGGAGAAAGGGTGTGCATGCATGATATGGTCAAGGGCCAGCGCGATAATCCGGAAGGTTGATGCCAAAGACTGAAGTAGGAGCGTGTATGTATTCTGGAGAAGAAGAGAGGTCCTGATTGCCATTACTTTATATACCATTCATTGAGTGAACAAAAGTTGTCAGTCGCATAGCCACTGTAGCTCGCACTCGCCCCGCTTGTTCGTTCAAGGAGCAACATAGCCTCTATCGGTTCATGCGTAAGCTTCTTCTAACCCTTAATTCCCAGATCGAAAATTGATTTGAAATGTCTAATCGGCTAGCATGTTTTGGCAGGGGTCGGTCGCAATGGACCCATCACGATTCATCATGGGACAAGGCTATGCTGGCATGTAGATCCTGCGTAACAAGCTCAGCATACATTGTTTACTGTTGTACCAACGAGATCCAGTCAGGCTGCTTCACAATAGCTTTCCCGTCACAAACAAACAGGTGTATCCTCCGACGGAGCACCTCATTTCCCATGTCATCCCGCTCCACGAACACCTCATCCTCCATGTACGAGTCCCTCACTCTCTTCTCATCCTCTGGGAAGTCCCATTCAGGCACCTCCATTCCCGGCGCCACACTAAATCCATGCTCTCTTTCAATCATAACCTCCCCAATTCTGCACATGGTTGCCGCATCCCAGAGTGATTCTCTCCTCCTCCCCATCTTCCGCAAGATCTCCAGCGCCTTGAGTCTGGTTGGGAGATGCCGACACTTGATCACAACAAAATGTAGTAGCGGTGACATGCCCATGCCGAATGAGAAATTTCCCGTTTTGAGCCCCGCGATGGGCACGTTGCCCGCCAGCTCGGCGATTTGTGAAAAGTCGGCTTGGAACGCATCGCTCGCTGTCTCGTCCCTTCTCAAAGCTATGCATGACCAGATCCAACACACACGAAACCTCATCATCAACAAGGCATGGCTAGAAGAGTTGATCTTGACTCTGTTTCCCAAGTCTTCAAAAGCCGTCTTCCACAATGTGAGGTTCTTCAGCATCGTCAACTGTGTCAGTCTCGCGTCGGGGGGCATGGTAGCATCTTCAAAGTCTAATCGATAGCCATCAAGCGATCGTACCAGCCTGATTCCCTGTCCCATCAATTCATGCATTGCATGAGAAGCTTGCGAGACTGACTCGAATTGGCCAGGCTGGTGCACTGCCTCCAGGACCGGGAAGTCGCCACTTGAGAAGAAATACGGAAAGGCGCTCAGCTGCCGGAGCACCGCGATAACCTCGTCGTCTCGATCTCCTGGAAGATGTGAAACCAGAGTTCCGTGACGACAGTGTGTAACAGCAGCCGCTTCGTTACCTCTAAGAAACTCGATGCAGGTGAAGAGAATGGACATGACCAGCACTGCCGCAGTTCCAAGCTCTCGCGAGGCAACCATCCGCAATGCCTGGTTATAGTGCTTCAACGCTACCTCATTGTCGTTTTGCCTCTTCCAGCTCGGCTGAAAGCCCTCATACAGCAGACTGATGGCCAGCATCCCTTGCATTGCCGCATCCTCCGTCATCGCCAGCCGCATTACGTGACTTGTCCAGAACGAATTGTCGAGCTCACCGCCGAGCTTCGAGGCTACCTCGCACCGAAAGTAGTCCAGGCCGCGGGCCATTGTCATGGGAAGACGGCGAGATGGGGGCGGTGAGATGGACGGCTTGGACTGTAGAAGGTGGTTCCATGAGAAGCAGCCGATGGGCGCCTCGGCATAGGCGCATTTCCTCTTGCCTGATTGGCAGCGGAAGCATGTTGGATGCGCTTCGTCGCACTTGACTCTTCGCTTTCTGGGAGCGTGGTCAGCAGCAGTTTCTATGGTCTGAGGTTGGGCATTGCGCGAGGGATCACGAACTTGCAGGTTATGCATCCCGTCCTTCGCTTTTCTGAGCCTTTGCGTGCCATGTTTGCATGGATTCTGACGGTGTTCGAGTCTGAGTTCTCCTCCTCAACCAGGCGATGATGGAAGATAGCGATTCTGTTCTGCTTACGGGTCCATCTCCGTTGGTTTCAGGCCTCATCAAGACCCTTGGAGTCGATCATGGCGCTACGGAGACCAGTAGTGAGTGAGTGGGTCCAGTGCGAGCATAGCAGATGCTAAAATAAGACGAGGCATTCCACCATAATGACAAGCAGGCAAGGCACCGTCGCCTTATCCCTATGCCTGGATTTACCTAGGCCAGTGCTGACTCACCATGCTCGGGCAACCTGCAGGTTGACCCGAGTTTCATCAACGACTGCAGCAAATTAGATCGTCTCTCAACAACCATCGCGCCTTGGTGCCAAGCCTCATTCCCCTTGCATCATGCCCGCATCCGACCATCGCTCGCTTACTTGAGCCTCCTCCAATTGGGCGCAAAGTGGCTAAGGCTTGACTCTCAGGCCACATCGCATGTCGCTTCAAACTCCCCAATCTTGAATGGAGCTTTCGTCGACAAATCGGCGAGCAAGGTGGAGCAATGGCTGTTCACGCTGTGTCAAGCGTCGAGTCAAGGTTCGTCCCATTATGTTCTTGCTGTAGATCTAGTCCTGTGACCTGACGAAGGGGTTTCATATAGTGCGATGAGAAGCGTCCAGCCTGTGGTAATTGCCTAAGATATGGTCAGGACTGTCCAGGCTACATCAGACAGCTCTTCTTCCTCCAGGCACAAACCCATCGACGCTCCAAGATCGCCCGCCATTCACCCTCTAGGACAAACTCGCCACCGGATGTCTCTTGTGTAGAGGTTAGCAATTCCAACATCCCAGGCTCTGTTGATTCCCCGCACCTGTTCCAGAATCAAGCCGTTGCTACCGTCAGCCACATCATACGGCAGGAGCACCGAATCATTTGGGCCTGGTTCAAGAACCTTTCGGTGATGGCAGGCCAAAGTCGGGCTCTTGACAGAGCTATTCAGAGCTTTTCGCTGGAGATGTTAGGAAGAAGTCGAGGCGACTCTGAGATTTTGGCTTTGAGTCGTGCTTCCTATGTTCAGTCCCTATCGCAGTTGCAACATTCGCTTTGCCATACCATACATTGGAGGACATCCGAAACCCTCTGCGCTTCTGTCCTGCTCTGCTTATTTGAGGTTTGTTGACATTTTCTTATCCGGCTTCAACGTTGCACACTGAATCAGAATTGGCAGTTGTTTGCTGGCACCACAAGCCCAGTTGACTACCTTCATCACGCCCAAGGCATCGGGACTCTCATCGAGTCAAGAGGTCCACGCCCTGAGTACTGGAACTCTTTCGATATCACAGTCGTTCAAACATTTCGAGGCACTTTAGTACGCGCATTGGTCCTTCCCACCACAAGGTTGGAAACTTAGCTGACGTCCGCTACCCAACCCAGATTACCGCCTCAATCTTCGGAGCAGGCCACTGCCGTCTCACCGAACAAGAGTGGCGGACCTTCTTTCGAGCCCACCCTCCAGACTCCCTACCTGCGGATCTGCACAACTTTTATGAAGACTTCTATGACCTTCTCTCGGAGATGCCTAGTATAGCTCACAAAGGCCAGTCCCGACTCCAAGCTTACGTTTCAGGCTCTGATGTCGAACCATCGGAAGACGCGTCTTTACTCAGACACGTACTCGCAGTCTACGAACGATGGAACACTTGGAATCAGCAGTTCATTGCCCAGTTCCCCGCTCCTGCCGAGGTGCCCTCCCCGCGTGGGGATGATCAATTTCCCATGGTATACATGTACGATGATGTTTGGAGGGCTGCAACTCAGATCATGTACCACTCGTGCATACTCATCATGAACCTGGCCTTCCTTGCCGTCGGCTACGGTGGAGATCGCTCAGCTGAGGTTTCTGACTCTGTGGAAAGAATCTGCAAATCTGTGGAGATGGCATCCCAGGGAACGTTTGGGCCACATCGAGTGGGGTTTGGACTGAGGATAGCCTATGAGGCAGCATCTCCGGAAATTCGTCTTTGGATCAAAGGATGGCTTCAGGAGTTTCAGAGGAGGTATGCGGCGACGAATCACGAGACCTATCCTACTATCACAGCAGCTGATATCCTCCTCAAATAACGGGCATTCAAGCAAAATGGTTGATGTATGAGAATCTGATTCCAACCTATCTTCATCTCCTGCACGTATAATACAATCCCCCAAGTCAAATACCCCTGGTCATCGAAGGAGGACCGTTTAAGAGAGCCCTAAACCTCATTCCCAGCAAGGCGGGGGTGCTTGTTGTCGGGCTGGACCTCCTGCAAAGCTACATGGTCGACCGCTCTCATGTTGAAGATGTCCTCAGATATAACCGTAGCCGACAGGAGGGCAGACATAATCAAAATTTCCATCGCAAACACCATCCCAATGACATACGCAGGGTTCCCAGTAATCGGATTATATTTTCCATCGTGCGAAAACTCAATGACGATCAGGTACGCTGCTCGTACTGTCAGAGGTGGCAGAGACGCCGCGGCAATGCCAATACAGAGGCCCTGCGTGCCGTCCAGAGCACCATCTTTCCGAGCAACCTTGGTCAAGAGGAAGACATGGACGACGGCCACGACGATGAAGGCCGCGGTGAGGACCATTGCGCCGGCCATCCAGAGCGACAGGATGAGCGTGCATGCACCGGCGATGATCAGGGCAATCCCAATGAGGAGTAGTATCCGCACGAAGATAAAGATTCGGCCGACGTGGGTGAAGGCAGAAGTCTCGTGGCTCTTCTGCAACCTATTTCCGGCTCGCGCACTTAGCTTTCAGTACTTTCACATAATTCGAAACAACATCAGGAGGGAGGACAGAACTCACACGCGATTCAGCACAAAAATGAGCTTCATTACCAGAGGCAGGAAACCAAGGCTGCTGAAGAGTGTCTGGACGATGAAGACACTTTTAGTCGGGTTCGAGGTGGAGAGGTACAGAGCGTTGCCAATGATGCGGACTGTGTGAAGTAAAGCGACTGGTCAGTATAACGATAGAGGTATAATGATTGAAGAGACTGATGTCTTACTTATGCATAGAAGACTGAGGAAGTCGATAAATGTTTTGAGCGCAACGCGACCGACATTGCGGCTCTTGCGCTTTGATGTCCAGCCTTTCCAGGAAGCAGGATATTCGACGAGCCAGGTGATGGGAAGGAAAATGCCGTAGATGACGATGGTCGCAATGGCAAGATTGTGCCTCTCTTGGTCTGGACGGAGGTGGATGATGTCTGGGAGGGATATAGGTGTCGACATTGTGGACGATGTGAAAGAAAGTACCTTATACAGGCGGATAGGTGCCAGTTACTTAGACGGAAGCGTTGGTAAAGGTGACGGTGTAAGTACCTAGGTGTAGTTTGAGTACAAGGGCATGAAGGGTAACAACCAGACTGAATGAACTTCGCAATTCTCTGTCTCGAAACTCGACAGCAGCCTGCCTTCTTATAGACGAGGAGACTCCCACCTAATTCTTCCCAAGAAGAATTCTTTCTTCCAACAGGAGACAAGACTTCGTCACCTTGTCAAAGCAGAGCATCAAGGGTGTGGGGATCTCGCGAGTGCTGACCCAAATAGTTCTAGCGCCTTTTGCCGATCCGATGGTGAAGGGTCCAGCTGGTAATTAAATTCAATCTCTCCTCCGGTGCAATAGATACGGCGTGCGTGTGGGAGATCTGACAAGCACTAGTTACGCGGTAGGGCGCCATTCCAAACAGGGCGTGCTACTGTACCCTCGAAATGAGCCCGTCTGTCTGTACTGTGAGGGCGGTAGAGGTCCTGGCGGGAGAGTCATGATGGTGGCCCGCGTGTATGGTCGCCTTGGAAGACGGGAGATCCGATGCGCCAAGGGCCATCACTAGAGAACTATTACTTCCATCTGGATGATAAAGGTCATTATACTGCATATCTGACCTAGATTACACTGGAACATAGCTTGAACTCATATGCAGCTCCATCACGAATCCTCATGCATCAAAACTCAGGACGCGACGAACAGCCACTCTCCACAATCCCCGACAAAGTGAAGGACAAAGAGCCTCCATGATCGTGTAGTGAGAGTCGCGTCAACACGCAACAACCGCTCTGCCCTTCAATCTCAGTCCAAGTCCCCTTCATAATGTGATGCACCCGCTGTCCACTTACCCTCCACTCGCCGCTGCACTGCCAGCCCCCATCCTGCGCCTCCGTCTCGACCGTTTCTTAGCATAATGCGAGGCAAGCTCTAAAGAACCACGGTCTCCCATTCGACGAAGCTCTCTTTATTATCTACGCTCTGCTAAGGCGCGACGGTAGCCGTTGCGGGAGTTAAGACCATCGTGATCAGCCTTCCTGGACCAGGCACAACCCATGGCGAAAGTGTTGGATTGCGTGGCAGAAGTTTGAGAATAAGACGAGTATGGGTAGATGTTCATTCGTCAATGGGCATTCAGGTTCGTTAAGGCTGGATTGATATAATATTTGTCGTCGCAAGCTATGTTTCAGGAGGCGCATTCGCAAAGGTCAGACTGTGGGGCAAGTGCGAGCATTGAGATGATCGGCCTCACCGAACCGAGCATGATCGTGATGTATGTATGACACGCGTCAAAACTGCGCTATCGTCATCTGGCTGCTTTTAGGAATTTGACCATGTTGAGACTCGGACACCGAGCTCAGGGGAGGTCAGCATTGTGCGCGACAGCAGCTCACCTTCACTCCCAAAGGAGGTTGAGAATGACACGACTAAGAGGGGATGCGGTCAATCTGAACTGACGATAGTCTTCAAATACAATTGTTGTGGTATCTCATACTCCCATACTCAACGCCTGACCATGCTGAAAACATCCAATATCGAAACAACAGCCGTCTCACTCCCTCCTCCTCCTCGGTGACCTCCTCACTTCCCCATCCTCCTCATACACATCATCGTCTCTTGTCACAATAATGCTCTCCTCCCGCTCCAACACCGACGCCGACGCATCCATCAATTGCTCTCCCCTCACCCACCCACTCTCTACAGCAAAGTGCACAATATCCGCAGCGCACTCGAAGCACGGCACATCAGCGTCAGCCTCCGGGTTCAGATGTGTCCACAGCTCTCGCGTCTCCTCTTTGAACTCTGCGATATCTTTCTTTGGGCCGGCGTAGCTTTCTACAAGGTAATTGTAGAGATAAGCCAGCCAGAGCACATTCGTGTATGGCGCGTACGTGTCCCATGAAATGGGGCCATCTATGCCGGCTTCGTATGGGATTGTGTGTCGCTCTGGTGGGAGGCATTGCCGGTCTGCGCGGAGTAAGAAGGACCGCATCTGTCGGTAAACCTTGCATTGGCTGGCGTAGGTGCTTGTGAATAGATCCAAGCACCTCTCCAAATCATACGCAACTGGCTCCGTGTCGTCTCTGCTCAGGTCCTCGGCTCGGGATAGGCCGTAGTCTAGGATAGTGATATCGAGACCAGAGTGGCCAAAGTGATTTCGTGAACCAGACGGCTTCTTGGTCTGAGAGCCACGCTGCTTGATGCACAAATTGCCCTCGTGCAAGTCTCGATGCTAAACCATGATTAGTATGTCCCAGTCCAGATCGAAATATCGCGAGCACTCACCTCGAACATGAACATGTCCTCCGCCCGGGCCAGCGCAATAGCCTCGAGGAAGAAAACATCCCAAACCTGGTCAATGCTATCCAGCTTCCAATCTTCCAGCGCGGTTCCCGCATCCCCCAGCTCCACCACCAAAAACTCCGTATCATCCAGATACCGACTCGGTGACGGGTAAAACTGCGCCCTCCCAGGATCCTTCCTCTTCAACCTCCTCTGAAACTTCTGATGTGTCTCTAAAAGCTCCTTCGTCGCCTTGCCCTTCACAACATAACGCTCCTTGTACACGACGAATCCGGGAATGTCAGCTAACCATTCCGAGATCTCCAGCTCGCCGCGGATGTCATCAGCTGACTGTGGTTCTTCATCGATGAGACGTGCTTTGATCTGTGCCTTTGTGAGGGGTTTAATGAGAGAGGGCAGGCGAATCACTTTGATGATGCTGGTGCCTCGGTCGTTGGATACACGGTAGACTTCGGCGGAGGAAGCTTCGGCGATTTTCTCGATGCGGTCGCCAGGCGGGCAGACATCGTCCCAGGCAAGGATGCGTAAGGATGTTTCGCCGTCAGCCTCAACAAGTGGTGTTGGCGATGAAGATAATGGCGACAACCGCACAACAGGCGTTGGTGAAGGTGACACGGATTGAATGGGTGTAGTAGGTTCAACGACTGCCGGGACCTCCTCCTCCTCCGTGTCTTGGAGAATCTGTGCTGAGACCTTGCTTTTCCTGGGCGATCTTCTGACTTTTGGTGCCGGTGACTCCTCGACGATATGAATGGAGTCGAGCTTCTCGGATAGGCAGCTCACTGGGTCAACCTCATCTTCATCGTGCTTTGGTGGATGTCGGACTGGGCTCTGCGCCAGCTCAACGAATAGCCGTTGAGCTCTGCTGCGCTTGCTCTGCTTGCCGTATGTACGTGACCCAGCTGGTTTCGGCATTTTTCTTTTCGTTTTTCATCTGGTTTTTGATACCTTTGATGGATCCATGTCTTCACTCAGTGAGGATGGAGGCCGAGGAGAGGATTTGGCGGTCCAAGCCTGTTGGCAGGGCAACGACATCAGCAAGTCTTGGTGGGGCTTCAGGTTCAAGTGGCCCCAGATATCAGAGCTGTACTCTGCCAAAGCAAGGCAGTCCCCTGTGGACTTTCACACAAAGAGTTGATATAGTCGACTTTATAAGTCTATAAGTCTTAAGTTCGTGGATATTGCCAACCATCTGAAAGTCTACCAAACCAAACCAAACACTTGCTGTTACGGCCACGACAATAGCCCAGCAGCTTCACGACTTAGAGGTTCCCTAATCTATCTACCGCCTTGGCTATAATGATCTATGCAGTGTCTCGGGAATTTTAACATGAGCGTGCCTGACAAGCAGCACACCCTCAGATATGTTTCGTGAAAAAAAGTACATATCAGGGAGTGTAGGCAGGCTGGAAGGTCACTAACACATGCCCAGGCTTCGAAGAACGTCAGCCGCGTTGGTTCCGGCATTTCTCTATTGATTACTACCTGCTTCTAATGTACCAGTACTACTGGTGAAGATGCAGGTCCAGGTGAAGTCCTTTGATAGCAATGAACAAACTTGCTGTACTTCTGGTGTTACATTCGGTCTGATGTGGAACATCATCTTAGTACGCCCTGCGGGAAAGCCTCAGTTCGACGCATCAAGGTCGCAAGATACCCGTGCACTACGTTGTTGAAGCAATATCATTCGCATATTCCTGGTCATCTGTGATAAGCATGAGATTCACTGTTCTTCCTCAATGCCATAAGATCAACTCATGATCTTCCAAAGCCGCCAGGGATCGAGGGTTAGCGACTTGCCTCAAGGTTAACAGTGGTGCATCGCATAAAGCGGGTCCAGGCTGCTCAGCGTGTGGGGAAGGGCCCCAGACCCACTGAACCCTCCCCCAAAGACGCCACGCAGCACAATCTGGAAGCCTGGGCCCTGCAGCGCAGCGTAGCACCGCACCGCACCTCGACTCCTCCTCACCTTGTGGCGCGCCTCTCCAATTTTCTAGCTCGTCACCTCCTCACCTGGCCTCCTCTACCTCCTCCATCCCCATCTCTCCTTTAACCATCCCCCTCTTTCCTTCTCTTCTTCTCTGCGCCAATTGAGCAGCAGCCGTCTCTCTCCGTGTGCAGCCATGTCCAACTTCATCAAGAACGCCATGGGCGGCGGCAAGGCCGCGGACCCTGTTGCGAAGCAGGACTCCGGTATGTGCCTCTTCCCAGTTTCCCCTCGTCTGTTCTGGTCGCGAGGGCCCTTAAACGCCGGCAGCTATTTCAATTGACTCATGCTAACCTCTCGCCAGACTTTGCTGACTTCGCTGGTGCTCCTGACCCGGTTCCCGAGCCTGCTCCAATCGCGACGCCCCTGTCCGCCCCTGCTCCCGGCGCCACCACCGTCCCCTGGACCGCTTGGTACAACGTCCACGAGCGTCACTCTCTATCCGAGTTCCGCAACGAGGGTTGGATTCTCGCCGTCGCCAGCATCGTCATCTTCTTCCACCTCATCGGCTCCCGTACCAACCGCTCCAAGGCACGTGCCTGGATCCGCTCCTATGCGCCGATTCTCAAGAGCGAGTACGCTGTTGTTGGCTTCGAGGGCATCGCGACCATGGATAACGACGTCAACCCGGAGAAGCTCATGAAGGAGAAGTCGCTCTTCGAGTTCGCCACCTACGCTACTGGACGTCAGAACACTGCCTTCACCGATGTCAAGATCACCCTGAACAAGCGCTTCAACCCGCTCATGCACTTCTCTGAGACTCTCTTCGCTCTCTTCTTCGACTCCATCCCTAGCCCTTACGACTACCTCGAGGCTTTCACCTACCCCTTCGACGGCAAGGAGGCTGCCACCGTCCCTGCCCTCCCTGGCACTGAGACCCGCTCAAAGGATAACAAGAGCACCTTCGATGGCTTCGTCTGGGCCATTGTCGCCAAGGATGTCATGAAGAAGGCCCGTGACGACCGCTACGATCTGTCTCTCACCACTACCCGCGACCACCCCAAGCTCCCCAACTGGCTCAGCGTCATGACTGAGAGCGCCGAGATCACCGATGTCATGCTTACCCAGGAACTCATCGATGCCGTCGTCGCCGCCGGTGACAACTTCGAGTACCTCATCGTCACCGACCAGCCCAACGAGAAGCCCACCTCCCTCGAGGAGACCCGTCCCCGCAAGCGTCTGATCCTCCGTCACCGGGTTCCCTCCGGCACCGGCCCAACCGCCTACGACACCCTCCTCCCCATCTTCTCCTACTTCATCCGCCTGCCCGACTTCCTCGCCCAGAACGCCCACTTCCGCCCCGAAGCCATGAAGAAGGTTCGCTCCACTCGTGATGCCATGGTCGCGTCTCTGCAAAAGGTTCTGGATGAGAAGGACGCCGAGGAGCGTGCGATCGAGCGTGAGAAGGCGAAGAAGGCGAAGCGCGCTGCCGAGCTGCAGGGTCTGGATGCCAAGGCGCAGAAGAAATACCTGGACAGAGAGAGCGCTAAGGAGATGCGCAGGTCGCAGAAGAAGCAGACTATGCGTGGCTAAGCATGGTGCGGTCTGCTCTGGGAGGTTGGGGTCGGGAGTGAATGGAGGATTCAAGGCACATGTAGCATTATCTTGGGAGGTTTGTTGGTGTCTTTGGATAGGGTATGGGTGCGTGCTCCATACGTCTAATTTGTAATGGACATGTTCCTACTGTGTCTTCCTGACCAAGGCGGTGCTTTGCTCCTACGTCTGACCCGAATCAATGTTCCTCTTCGGCAAGCCTCCTCTCAACACTCTTCACCTTGTCCTCAGCAGTCTGCACCTTGTCTGTTCTGTACATTGTCAGCCAGCTTGTCTGGTTTGAAACCATGAACATGCCAAACGTACCTTGTTCCCGTCCTCAGGGAAGTCTGTACACGCGCCACACCTTGCTGATGAACCAACGTGTGGGCCTTGCCAATGATCGTAAAGACCTCATCCCACGAACCCTCTAACCCCAGGATCAGCCACGCATTCCTCTTCCGCACAATGTCTAATTATCACGCTGGGGATTTCCAAAGGTGGGCTTGGGTCGAACTCACCAACAGTAGTACCGGCAGAGTGCATCGTGTACTTAAGGCCGCTTGCGCGAAGCAGCTTCTGCACCTCAGTCACCTCTGCTGAGACTGAGGCAGAGCCTGTGCCGACCTGTGGAAAAGTGAAGAGTATGAGCAAATCTGTCGAGTTGAGTTGACTAGAGATGAAAGGGTCGTACTGGAACGATGCAGAAGTCAGCGTAGCACGTCGCTGGAGTGGTGATCTTGCTGTAGTCCATGTCTTGGGACGTGTGCGCTCGCTGTCTAATCGTCTTCGTAAGTAGCCCTCGCCTGTCAGTGATGGTGGGAATAATTGTTCAACGTGGAGAGGTCATACCTTATCTCAAAGACGATGCTTCGGAAAGGTCTTGATGTATTGGGATGAGATTTGTTGTTAGTCATTGATGGGTCGTCGTTACGCAATTCAATTGAGGGGATATTTGGGACCGGTTTCTAGTGACCCGCATGATGCCTCCGGCGCCTTACTCAGGCTCAGGTCTGCCACTGCAGCCAGCACATATTTGAAGATCGCGTTGACTACCTGACCCTTCACTTTGAACATGGAAATTCCACGGGTGAGTGGTGTTACCTGTCATTACTCCAGTCGTATAACCGGGTACAACCCAACCACTTTCGCATATGGATGTTGCTCATCCGTACTAAGCCCAGGGCTTGAAAACCACACTGTGATTCATTTTGTGAATTCACTATGTTGCTATCATTGGAAACGCCTTCCGTACCTTTTAGAGCTCCCTTGACTACTCCAGCCTTTGCATGTTTACCAAACTCTGCATCGAATCAATATCATCCGCCTTCCACAGCGACGTCACAGTCTTCCACTGCGTGTAAAACCTCAATCCATCTTTCCCATAAAAGTTCAAAGATCCCGTCCCAGCGATAGACTTCTTATTGCCGGTGAAGGAGAACATCGGCAGTGGTACAGGGATAGGAACATTGATGCCCAACTGTCCAGCCTCAAGCTCCTTCTGGAACTTCGAAGCTGCCGCTCCGGACCTGGTGAATACAGCGGCCCCATTTCCATAAGGGTTGTTGTTGATCAGCTTGATGGCTTCGTCGAGGCTGTCGACGCTTAGGCAAACAAGTACCGGGCCGAAGATTTCCTCGGTGTAGCACTTCATATGCGGCTTGACGTTCGTGATGATTGTCGGACCAACCTAAGCCTCAACGTTAGCAAAGTCATAATCGAGCAAAAGGTCAAGCTTACAAAGTTTCCATTCGGGTATTTCGCAGGTTTGTGACCTCGCCCGTCAAGGAGAATAGTAGCACCCTCCGCCTCGGCACTTGCAATAAGATCCTCGACTCGTTTCTGACTCTCTGGTGTGATCAGAGGTCCCAGATCAGCACCAGGCTCAAACCCGCCATTAACCTGAAGGCTTTTGGCGCGGTCAACTAGACCATTCAGCCAATTCTTAGTCTCGCCGAGCGTTACCAGCGCACTCAACGCCATGCATCGCTGACCCGCAGCACCGAAAGCTGCACCAGGCGATACTGTTCAAAGTGAGGTTTTTGTTCGCATCAGGCAAGATAAGTGCGTGGTTCTTTGCGCCAAGGTTGGCTTGTACTCTCTTTCCGAGGGCCGAGCCTCGCTCATAGATGTACTCTCCAGCCTGATTAGAGCCGACGAAGGAAATAGCCTTGATAGTAGGGTCATTGATGATGAAATTGACTGCTCGCTTGCCGCCATGAATGATGTTGATCACTCCATCAGGAAAACCGGCCTTTCTGCAGAGCTCAGCAATGATCATTGAGGCTCCCGGTGTCTTCTCGGATGGCTTAAGAACAACCGTATTGCCAGTGATAGTCGCGATAGGAATAGACCACAAGGGTATCATCGCCGGGAAGTTGAAGGGGCAAATCGATGCGACTACACCCAAAGGCTCTCGGTACGAGCGAGTTTCCATATCTTTGGCGACCTCCAGTACCTCTCCTGGAATTTGCGTGGTGATACCACAAGCAGTCTCTACTACTTGAAGACCACGGAGAACGTCACCCTTGGCGTCGGCAAGTGTCTTTCCTTGTTCGAGTGTGATTGAGGCCGCCAAACGGTCCATGTTCTCCCTCACCAAGCCGGCAAGTCTGAACATGATCTGCTGTTTCTGAAGAAGACTGGTTGCCTTCCATGCTGGAAAAGCACGCTCGGCGGAATCGACCGCCTGCTGAAGCTCGTCATCGGTACTCTCTGGCACACGTGTGACCGGCAGGTTGGTCGCAGGATCCCTCAATTCGATCCACTGAGATGCCGCAGAAGGGACGAAGGCATTGTCCAAGAAGTTGGGGGTATTTGGGGGGTTTGAAACCGGCTCGTGGCTTGTGCGGTATCCAGCATTGGAGTCAATTACGGGAGAATTCCCTCCGAGCTGAGATGCAACGGAATATAGTCTGCTAGTAGCCTTGTGCGACATTCTATATGATCGAGGCTGGGTCTGTAACGCAGGTCGGAGGGCAGCTTGAAGGGGGCGAAGCCGTAATCGTCTCAAAGGTGCAGTCATGGTTGGATTAAAGACAGAAACACAAGAACGTGCTTCGACGAAGAAGATAAGCCCAACTGGATGGCCGGTATAAGAGAAGATGACTGAGGAGAAGGGGCGGTCCGAGGATGAATTGATAGCCGAGAATTAATAAGGACTAACGGATGTAGGATATCCTCGGTCTTCTCAAGTCCTCGGCAGGCTTCTCACTGCTACCGAGTCCTTTACAACCATGGATCACTCACCCGTAAAGGTATACGGTCTGTATCCTTGCCGTCTACCATCCCGGGTCGCCGCCGTATCGGGTTGGAGCCGGAGGCCGGACCGGCTCCACTCGTATGTGCCGGCGATGGGTAATACTTGGTATCAGTGCCCGGGCCAGTTTGGGACTGGTGATCTCGCATGCCTTCAAAAGTCGCCTGAATTTGGTCTTTTACTTCATGGGGAGCACTTCTTGAAACCTTCATCGACTCTATTGCCGGTTGTTTTACTGCGTGTTGGCTTTAGCTATTAATCATGCACGCCCATAACACTCTCCGCCAGGCGGGCCTTGCCGCAAGCTTCCCTCGTGCTCAACAAGGACATCTCAGCACCCGGAGCATAAACCATTACTGTTCTAGACTGAGTACCCGAAAATCTTTTGCAACAACATCCGCCATGGCCTTTTCGACAGACAGGTCTAACACGATCGGCTTCATTGGCCTTGGTGCCATGGGCAACCATATGGTCAGCTGCTGCAGATCCAAGGCTACGAGACACCTATCTAACTTGATTAGCTCAATAACCTTATCTCGAGATACAGGAGACCGGATGGTGGCAAGGAGGTTGGCTTCGCATTATGTGATGTGAACCAGGCCGCTGTGGAAAGCATCATCAAGCGCCACGGCTCAGAGCACCCTAACGTGCCTCTTATTAGTTGCTCCTGCAAGTACCCACTAATGGCACAAGCTGTTCGATATATTGGAGGCACTGCTAACGCCTCGCAGCGCCTTACGACGTGGCACAGAAAGCTTCTACCATCATCAGTATGGTTCCTACCGGAAAGCACGTGCAGGACGTCTATGTCAGCGAAGGGAAGAGCGTCCTGAGCGCTCTCGAATCAATGAGTCAAGAACAACGCGCAGCAACCCTCTGCATTGACCAGTCTACCATTGAGCAAAGTGTGAGCAAGGCGGTCGCTTTGCAGCTACGGCAAGTCGGCGCAGATCTGGTGGACGCCCCAGTCTCAGGAGGTAAGCTATAAGACCCAGAGATGTCATTTACCACTAATCTCACAAGTCAAGGTGTCATCGGTGCAGAAAAGGGTACCTTGGCAATCATGGTTGGCGGATCCAGGACCTCCTTTGATCGCTCGGTCCCCGTCCTGCAATCCATGGCTCGTAAGGTCACATGCTGTGGTGACCTTGGGGCTGGACTTGCTGCGAAGATCTCAAATAAGTATAGCGTCCCGCCAAAGGTCGATTCAGCTACTGTTACTGACCGCGGTCATTTGTCACGATCCACAGTCTCCTACTCGGCATCACCATGCTTGGCTTGAGGTGAGAAGCGCCGTGACCAGACTCTGTTCTACTTGCTAACGAGCCTAAGTGAGGCAATGCTACTCGGGAAAAAGCTCGGCGTTGATCCTCAAGTACTCGCCGACATCATCAACAACTCCACGGGTCGTTGCTGGTCCAGTGAAGTCAGTTTTCTCAACCGTTCCACTCCTACCAAATCAAGCATCTGGTCATAAAAGCATGCGCTGACGCTTTTACCTAGGTCAATCACCCAGTTCCTGAAGTCAAAGCCGGAGATTCTAGTCCACCAGCCCACAGGAATTACGAGGGCGGCTTCGTAACCAAGCTGGCTCATAAGGATCTTGCTCTTGCCGTTGCGGCTGCCGCAGAGGCCAATGTCCCTCTGGCGGTTGGAAGATGTGTTGAAGAGACATATAGGCCACTGGCCAGATCTAAGGAGTTTGGAGATCGCGACTTCAGCGTTATCTACGAAGCCCTGGATTCTCTAGGCTCTGCTGCGCCGAGCTCCAAGCTATAGTGTAGTACATGTACCGCTCTGTTCCTGTTATCCTTACACAAGTTGGACTTCAGCGAAGCTATAAGACAGGGCACAGACATCAGGCTATCACAAATGCGGCCCTGAGATGACAGTGACAAAAGGTCCGCCCCTTCAATAAATACGTAAGAGTCATTACAAGCTCCAGGATTGCATGCTACATCTGACCAATATCCTCTGTTCCTGTAAACAGCTACTGCTGACTTGACGCATTTACATTCGATAGCAAAGCATAATCTATAGGACCAAACAGATCAATCCAAGCATTTGGCATTGGACCATCCGATTCCTGCCCACTCATCATCGCATCCTCGCCGAGTTGATTCGACATAATGTGATAATCGACCACCGCCCATATAGCTTCTTCCTCGGCGGGCGTGAAGCTCAAAGCCTGTGAGAGACTATTCAGGTGCCGACCGGGAAACCCATCGTAGACTATTCGACGAAGTGTTGAGGCCTGCGAGGACATTTTAGTGGACAAACACACTGAGAATCCTGACATCAAGGGCCTTACCATTGTTCTAACATTACTCCAGTGCTGGCCAATAATGTCCAGATAGAGAAACGCTTCTTCAAGAAGTATTTGGGCTTGTCCAGAAGCTAGCGAGTCCTCGACATAAGTCCGTAAAGCGATGATGGAGCCCGCGACGGTCACCGCATAGCCGCTGGACGAGGAGTGAAACGAGCAGCCTAACTTGCGCGCCTCGCGGATCAGAGCCATCATCTGCTGCGCATGGAGCCAGGCTAGATCAGTCGACCGTTTGATGAAGCTGATGGGTGCGAGGTTGCGGCACGTGTTGATGCGGCGCCGTAATAAGAATGGATGATTGAGTAGGCAATAGCAGAGATGGAACAGTGCGCGAGAAAAGATGATGGGTCCTGTAGACTGGCTGTCCACTACTCCTTCGGCGGAGATATACGGTGCGAGCATCTCATCAACTGGTCTCTGCATCTCCAGATACGCTTCAAAATGTAGAAGATCGGACTCGATACCAGCGAAGTCGGAACCAGGATCCCAGGGTGGATGGGGACCTCTGATGTTGAAGTCCTGGAGTACATATTGCGCACATCGGCCAAGGATCTGCGCGATAGCAATGACTTGAGCCAAGGGACATTGCCTGTGGGATACTGAGAGGGTTCGGTTCGTCATCTCATCCAAGGATTGTGTTTTGGCCCATAGGCCATCCCTCCATGTGGACTCGTCACACGGCAGCTGAACGTGGCACGACGCATCCACGATAGCTGGTGGTCGACCGCGGCCACAGGAGACTAGGCGATCCAATAGGTAGACGGACCAAAACACCCGTCGTCGCTCTTCCTGTTCCGCAAACGAGAGATGGCCCGCGTTATCTAGCATGAGTCCACAATCCTGCGCGATCCTGACAGCTAGGCCAACTTTGACCCATGCTGAACCATGGCGTGACCGACCAGCTATAGGCATAATTAGTGTTAAGACATAATGGTCATCGAACCTTGGACCTCAGATGTAGGGAAATGATTGAACGTACCAGTGAAGTCGAATAAGCCTAGTAAGGCAACGGTCTGGACTGTTGATACCTCAGCCACATTACCAACAGTAAAGCAGTCTGAGACGATCAATTTCCAAGATCTGTTCGCATACTCGATTGACATCTCCAACGCACGTCCTGAAAAATACGGATGCGAACAAAAGCGAACTGCTGTGGCCATGACGGCTAGAACTAGATGTCGAGGGATGGCCTGTTCAGATAACCGTTGCCGGAAGGTCTCCTCATGGAAGAACGAGTACGGCTGGTTTTGGCAATATGTGAAGTACGAATCGATGACTGCCATGAAGACATCCTCGGGCGTTCCAAAGTCTCCGATCGTGGTGTCACTTTGCTGCGGCTGCTGCTCAAAACTGTTGCCTTGCTCTCTGTTCCCGAACCCTGTCCTTGGGCTGCTCTCAGGGTGGCCGGAAGGGGTCGGCAACCCCATGCCACCTGCATTGCTGCCATCTAATAATGATACGAGGCATCTTTCGATGCTATTGCGGTTTTGTCAGTCTGATGGGTCTGCAGACACAAGGTGAATGGCCCACCGTTGAAGGCTTGAACCCATGCCCTCCATCTTGGCCTCCAGTGTCGCGATCTTACGGAGAAGACCTGCATTCTGATAAGCCAGACGGTTAACTATTAGCTTGAAGTCATTGCATTTGCCAATGTAAAGAGCAACCTGCCTGGTGGTTTATGGATTCAGCATTATCTTGTGATGGGACGGTGTCCTGTTGACTGGCTCGACGAGGCACCTGCTGCCCAGGACCTTGCGGCCGAGAGGATTCGACGGGATACACGCAATCTTTGTCCATTAAGTCCCAGTTCATCTGAGATGGCATCTCGGGCCTCTACTCACCAATGCTTAGTCTTTGACATTGTCCACAGACAGGTCGGTCGCCGGTGCAACGACATTTCTTCCGCCTGCCCGGATCAGCTCAGGCCGCCGACTCGGCAATCAAGGGGGTTCAATCTGATCTGCGTACCGACACTGTAGGCAGGCCTGGGCGATGCGCTGCACGGGAAAATAACCATCGAATTTACTCCCCATGGCGGCGGAGGAGGGCACGGCACGGATGCTCAAGCATGGATGGAGTCGATGGGGTTTGTTTGCGGACAGACAGGCTTAGCTAGGCTCAACGACCCCTCGGACCGTCAGATGGATCTAGCCAGCCAGGCAAGTGTGTAGATGGGGTCTCATCCGAGGATCTCATTTGCCGCGCTCGAGGCGATGGACTGATAGCCTGACACCCAGCCAGATCCAGCATCAAGCGTCATACTAGTGGATCGGAATCAGCTCCCAAACGATCCCCGTATTCGATGCCCGTCCTGGGACTAGACCCAGCGAGAAACTCTCCCAGTGACGAGCTTGGACTATCGCCAATGTGGAGAGTCTGTCAATGTCATGGCCGGACCGGCTCCATCCTCTGGGATCGAGTAAAGTCGAGACCACATTCCACCTGCACACGCCCCTGGTTTTGCTTTCGTAAGTAGTTTGTGTCTAGCTCTACCTTGTCGATGCCATGTCGCATAGAAAAGACGACCGACGACCGACCAGCTGCAAATTCAATGCCGCATGACTTTTTGGCCTTTCATCTTCCTTCGCCAACGTTGTAGGTCGTCGTCGTCGTCGTCCGGCTCGCAAAGAACACCCACCGCCAGCACAAGTCCTCGCTGATTCACCATGCTGGAATCTTCCAAGTTTGTAGCTCTTGACAAAGCGACGCAAAGTCCCCGTTCCGGGGTTTCTCACGGCTTAAGCGAGCCTTCCACAAGCAGCACCCTTGGGAATTTTTGACAGACAGACTTGACTGACACGGCTTCTGATCTCGATAGCAACGGCGCCGCCACGATGCACGAGCCTTCGCCGGTCGTTATAGACGGAGACAGAGTCAGCCAGACGGCATTCAGCTCGTTCCCCGACGCGACCTACGGCAACGTCGTCTGGAAGACATTACTCTCCAAGCCCAACACCTGCTCGAACGCCATGTGCGCGGGGATCGCGACCTGTCCGAACAATGGCATGCTCGCACTCCATCAGCACACCCAGCCCGAGATGTATTACGTGCTTGAGGGGTCTGGTACGGTGGAGATCGATGGCGTCAGACACCATGTGTCCCAGGGCAGCATGCTGTTCATCCCAGGAGACGCGATGCATGGCGTCTTCTGCGGTCCGGACGAGACGCTGAAATGGCTCTACGTTTTCCCTGAGGGGAGCTTTGAAGATATCGTCTACCGGTTCAGAGTCGCGTAGCAGGGTTAGGTGGTGTGATCTGGGCCGGATTTCGAAGAGCACAAGAAGCGACCTGACCCGGAATCAATCAATCTACGTAATACTAATAAGAACTATCCGCATCGCTTCACTTCCTTCGCATCAAGACTTGGGTCTGACAATATCGGCAATGTGGACAACATGTGTCGACAATATTCTCAGGTCTTTCAATTGTCGGCTCAAAAGCTCCGCGATTCTTGAGTCATGAGTAGATATCTTCAAGTGAGTTTCGTGTCCATGCTAGGGTCGACAGCGGCATCAGGATCCTCAATTGACGGCACTAATGCAAGGTATGTCTTGTCGATTCCTGTTCCATCTGATTGCACGTGGAAATGGATAGACATGCACTCAGGGTGTGTTGGCTTCGGTAAACACCATGCTGGGCATCCTTCGCTGTCGGCTCACGGCCGGACCGTGCCCACTATCCCCCCTCCCTCAGAGAGACGGTTCCTCTCAGCCGAGCAACGCCAGGATGATAGCCGCTCGGTACTATATGGAGTAGTTAACCTTGGAGTTCAAGCCCTGTGACTGGTGTTCTGCCACCATGTCTATAAGACGCGTTTATTGAACTCACTTCCCTACACTAAGCCGGGCAATTGAATAAGGTCTATGCTAGGAGTCGAATTCCGCAATTGCTTTACCTAACGCTTTTCCTGTCGCATCTTTTACTTTATCTGTCTCACGGACGACACGTCAGACAACGGCAATGACACGCATAGTCGATGGCGCTGATGTCTATGGCCCAGGGTCGTGGATAGACGCCGAGCCTCTTCCAGTGCCTGAGGATGCACGTCGACTTCTCAAGATCCTTGCGGACAAAACTCCGGGTTTCACCACAAATCCTGCGGCTCTGGACTCCGTCTCTTTCACAGGTAGCCCGCAGACCATCGCACCTGGCCCATTGAAGTCATCCGTAATCGCAAGCGCCTTGCACGCCATGTGCGGCATAGTCGCCAATGAGCTCCTTGCGTCTCGAGACGGCCAGAGTCCCGGCCGTACAGTATCTGTCGATACAGATCATGCTGCTTTCTGGCTAGGGAGTGTGGGCATGAGCAAGCGAAACGGCGAAACAGTGCGGCAGCTGGCCAAAGCAGGCAAGCTGGCCTCGATATTTCCCAAGGACCTTGAAGGAGGCATCTTCGGAACTCCGCTGAGATTACGGGCTACGGCCAACTACGAGACCAAGGATGATGGTGTTTGGTTTCAACTGCATGGTTCTCTCGGTGCCGACCCAGTGCTGCAGACGATCGGCCTAGATGCATCACAGCATTGTGCCAGCAATGACGAGGCTTACCAAGTCATAGCAGAGCATGTTCGCAAATTCGGAGCGCATGAGCTGGAGATGATGAACTTGGTCCAGGGCCTCTGCGGCAGCATCTGCTATACCCCGGCTGGGTGGGAACAGACGCGCATGGCAAAGGACTTGTCTAAGCATCCCTTGATCAACTACAAGCAGCAGACTCATGCGGTCCCTACACCGCCAATCCCTCTGCCATCATCTGCTGACAGACGGCCCCTGGCGGGCATCAAAGTCGTCGAACTGGTTCGCATCATTGCCGGTCCTGTGATCGGAACAACATTGGCAGCACTTGGGGCGGATGTGATCCGCGTTAACTGTAGCCGCCTTCCGGATTTCAATGTAAGCCTGCTGTCCCCCCCTCGAGCATCTTTAGAAGAACTTTCTTTCCAGCGAAGTTCAATGATTGCGCTCGTGTCCTTTCTCTCTGCATCGACAACAAATGGACTCAAGCTAATCACTGGGAATAGTCACTTCAACTATCCCTCAACGCCGGCGTTAGAACGATGGATGTTGACCTGGCCAATGATGAGGAGGTGAAGCACTTGCTCAACCTTATCACAGACGCGGACGTCTTCATTCAGGGCTACAGGCCTGGTGTGATCGCCCGAAAGGGCCTCAGTCTTCACGACCTTCTTGAGATAGCCGGGAAGAGGGGCAAAGGTATCGTGTACGTGGAGGAGAATTGCTACGGTCCAGATGGACCCATGGCTGAGCGACCTGGCTGGCAGCAGATTGCCGACGCCGCCTCTGGCTGCTCGTATGTTACTGGACGCAGCTTGGGCCACACGGACGGGACCTGTGTTCTGCCTGCTCTGCCTGTGCCGGATATGTTGACGGGCTTGATCGGCGCCATTGGCACAATGATGGCCATCAGAGACCGTGCACGTCAAGGGGGTTCATACCACGTATTTGCTTCCTTGATGACCGCGGCAGCACTTCATCTCAAACCCGAGGTCGGGTTGTACTCGCCAGAAGTGGTCCAGACATGCAACAAGAAGTTTGCGTGGGATGAGACTGGCCCAGACCTCTTCGTACTAGAGCTCTTGGACGTGGTTCTGAAGGGCTGGAGCCAGGTGTTCCCCAACTACTCTGGTAAGGATTCACCTTACATGTCTACCTTGAATGGAGACTGGGGCGAATTCGAGGTGCTCAAGCCAGTTGTCCAGCTGAGCGACGCAGATGCGTCTCCATACTTCTCATCGGCACCTGAGCCTAATTGCTATCGCAGGAGTGATGCAACGGCATGGCTATGAACGGATAGTTGCATCTATGGACTCTGAGTGCACAGCTACGGGCAACGTAAGATCTGCAAATGAGCCTTCAATACACAGGCTTTAGACAGCGCTTCTTAGTAACCTGGACTCTCATGTATGCCTCTCCTGATTATTGTCGTCGATAGTCCTCGTCAAGTATCTGATGTCAACGGCGCGAGCCAAGCTTTAGCAGAGGACAGTGTATCAATAGTGAACAGAACCGAGTTGCCAAAACAGGTTTCAGAGCACACGGTCAGCGATGTTCATATATTGCTATTCTGTACAGCCCTAAATCTTAGGGCTGCCTTGATCCTCCATGTCAATAACAAGTTTGCCCATCTGTCGTCCAGCCTTCATGTCCTCAAAAAGACTGTCGATTTCTCCGAGACTACTCAGCCCTTGAACAGTCCTGCTGATGACTGGTCGAATCCCCTTGCGCTGAACGAAGGCTACCATGTCCCGAAACTCTTTTCGTGAGCCCATTGTCGTACCCTTCAATTCAGCATTCAGAAGGACAGCCGGCATAGTCCAGTTCATCTTCGGAGAGACAGTCATGCCATATTGGACAATAACACCGCCAGGCTTGAGAAGCTTCACTGCTTTGCTCACGATATTGCCTCCAGCACCGTCGATGATGGCATCGATAAAAGGTCGTGATGATGGGAGTTGCTGTCGAATGTCGGCTTCCCACTTTTCTGCTTTGTAAATCGCACCGCCTTGTGCGCCCAGGTCCTTAGCTCTGTCGAGCTTTTCCTGACTACCAGAGGTAACGAAGACATTGGCGCCCATAGCCACGCCGAACTGCAACGCAGAGATAGCAACGCCACCTCCGATTCCGGTGATGAGAATGTTCTGCCCAGGCTGAACCGCAGCCTTGGTTGTCAGTGCGCGCCAGGCTGTGAGCCCAACCAGGGGCAGAGCTGCACCCTCCACGGCAGATAGATGTTTCGGTGCCGACACGATCTCGTCCTGGTGGACACAAACATAGTCTTGCGCCGTGCCCACATTGTAAAGACGGGTTGATCCAGTGATGGACCATTTGCTAGGATCCTCTGGCCCAGCCGGGTCAGATATCCAGCCGCGCATAGGTGTTAAAAGGACATTCTCCCCGATGAGCGAGTCGTTAGAAACCCCTTTCCCAAGCTCGATGATCACGCCGTAACCGTCTGAAAGCATAGGATGGTCGAGTGATATGGCGGGGTACTGATGCTGCCGAACAAACAGGTCACGATGATTCAACGCAGCCGCCTTGAGCCGGACTAGAACCTCGTTGTCTCCAGGAACAGGCTTCGTGACCTCCTTCAACTGCAGACTAACACAAGAATCAGAAGCTATAATAACATGTCCCCGAATTCCAACACACCACTCACGGGTAGTACACTTCCCCAGGCTTGCCGGCAGCCTTGCCGAGATGGAGCACGCGGGGCATGGCTGCTCTTAGTGGCTTGTCGACCCCGAACATGATGCGACAAATGAACGCCGCGTCATTCGGGGATATGTTTCTATCTTTTAAGAGACCAAAGCATTGCGTTGGCTTTTAGAGTCGGCAAATGTCCAAGCGTGGGGTTGGTCTGCCGGACCGTATCCACACAACCTCCTTCGATAGCCTTTGATAGTCCCGGTGGGCACGGTCCGGGCTACCATGCCATGCCGGTCTGGGGAAACCTGGCGACTCTGATGCTGGAGCCGAGTGCCAGAGTCACGAACTTGGGGAAGTCCAGTACGACTACACGGCGAAGCAGTCTTGAATGTCGGGCAATTGTAAGGGGTCCGGCCTGGCAGGGCCCCCCTGAATAGCATCGCTGATACTCTCGGATGCCCCCTCAGCTTGAACTATCTAAGCTGACTCGGCTCCTTTGCTTGGCTTAAATACCTGATCTTCATCTCTCGCAGCTTCTCAAAATCTCTGCTTGTCTTTGAATAATATATGTTCAATACACCCTGGTTATTTCCATCACTCCAATCAACAGACCCTTTTGACGTATCTTGACAGCCCTGTTGTAACAGTTCGTGAACTGTCCTTGCACCAAAGATGGCTGTTGGCTTTGGGGAAGGCCTCTCTAAGCAAGCTGGAGACGCCATGGCTCACGACATCGAGGCCGAACACTGCGAACAGACCCTCGAAGCCACTTCGATCAATACGAATGGCCTCCATCGCCGCCTGAACAACCGCCATATTCAGCTGATTGCTATTGGAGGAACAATCGGCACTGGCCTTTTCATCAGCATCGGCGGAGGCTTGGCCAAAGGCGGGCCAGCAAGCCTTCTCCTTTGTTACTGTCTCTACTGCTGCGTCGTGTCTCTGGTCAACAACTCTGCTGCCGAGATGATGACCCATATGCCCGTTGCTGGAGGATTTGTTCGGCTTGCTGGCGCATGGGTCGACGAAGCCCTTGGTTTCATGATCGGTTGGAACTTCTTCTTCTATGAGGCCCTTCTAATCCCCTTCGAGATTGTGGCTTTGAACGTTGTAGTTTCTTTTTGGGCACCGCAAATTGTTGAAGCAGGTCCGACTGCTGGGTTCTGCCTGGGTGTAATTCTCTCGTATGGGTAAGTCATTGAACTCAAACAGCCTCCCCCCACAGCCAACTGACAGGGAGTTTGCTAATACGATACGCAAACCAGTCTTCTCAATGCTGTGGCTGTGGGTATTTTCGGCGAAGCTGAGTTCTGGCTCTCCGGGGGAAAGGTGGTTCTGATGTTCATGCTTTTCGCCTTTACTTTCATTACCATGGTGGGGGGGAATCCTCAAGGCGATGCCTATGGCTTCAGCTATTGGAGCAGTCCCGGAGCCTTTGCAACTTTCAACTCCTCTGGGGCACTTGGAAGACTCGAAGGCTTCATGGGCTGCCTTGTGACTGCGATCTTCATCATCGCAGGGCCTGACTACATCTCTATGATTGCAGCAGAAGCCAAGCACCCCAGCATCTACTTGAAGACTGCCTTCAAGACAGTTTATCTCCGTTTTGGCATCTTCTTCATCGGAAGCGCACTTGCTGTGGGCATTGTTCTCCCTTACAATGATCCGGAATTGCGGCGCATTCATATCAACGGCGAGGGCTCTTCCACGGCCGCTGCGTCCCCGTACGTCATTGCCATGAGCAACATGGGCATCAGCGTCTTACCCCATGTAGTAAATGCTTTGCTCTTTACCAGCATTTACTCCGCGGGCAATACGTATACGTACTGCGCAGTCCGTTGCCTCTACAGCCTTGCGGTTCAGGGGCAGGCACCCGCCTTTCTCAAAAAGTGCACAAATAAGGGCATCCCAGTCTACTGCTTCGTGGTCACCATGTTCTTTCCTTTCCTATCCCTGCTCTCAATCAGCAAAGGCTCTTCTAGAGCTTTGAATATCCTCATTTCACTCATCGCTGGTGGTGCTATCATGAACTACACAGTGATATCGATCACGTTCATTTTCTACCACCGTGCCTGCAAGGCTCAAGGTGTTGATCGGAAGACTTTGCCCTACTATGGTTACTTTCAGCCTTACGGGGCTTGGGTTTCTCTGTTCTGCATAATTCTGGTCGGGTACAGCTACGGCTATCAAGCTTTCTCCCCATGGAGCACCGAGAGCTTCTTCGCAAACTACACCATGCAGGTCACTGCACCAGTTCTTTATGTTTTCTGGAAGATCTTGAAGAGGACTAAGGTGAAGAAGGCATCAGAGGTTGATCTTGTATGGGAGCGGCCCTTGGTCGATCTGTACGAGGCTCGGGCCTTGATTGAGGACCCTCCAACCACCTTCTGGAGGGAGATGGCACAGGTTACAGGAATAAGCTTTATCGCTAGCCGTTTGAAGCAGATTTCAGGAGCGTCAAAGTTCTAGCGGCTACTTGTTCTCAACTATGATCGATCAATATACCACGCTGCAAAGGAACATTGAGAGACAGGTACATCAAATGCTGCAACTGCAAACTTCGGGACTCCCAAGGTTTTTACTGCTTTTTTCTCGTCTCCATCTCAGACCATAGGAAGGCTCTTACTTGACTGATCCTACCGTGAGCATAGCCTGCGCAATTCCTGTTCCGAGCTGCCTCATCACCCGCGCTGAGTTCCGTGCTATCGCGACCGAGCGCTACAAAAGATTCAGTGAAAGGGTCCATCCCTTTACAAGGGCCGAAAATCTAGGGAGGAATGGTTGCACAGGCAACTTTGCCGCAGAGACCTAGCATCTTCTGACTTGACTTGACTAGTCTTGCTTTAACTATAACTTTATAATTCATATCACACGTTACGATAGAAACAACGAGTTTCGATAAGTGGCACACATGCGAAAGCGCATCTAATGCGTCGGGACCTTGTCGCAACTGCTATGAGAAGATTCCATCCTGGGAGTCTACGAAACAAGAGTCAGGCGGTTCGCTTCTGCCTCGTCAATCTCGGCTAATCAGCTTGCGCATGATCGTCTGTGAAGGTGGTCGGAACTCGGCACGCGACCAACGAACGAACACAAGGCAAAGAGCGAGAAACGTCGAGCCATGGTGAGGCAGTCCGATAAGGACAACGTATTAGGTCCCAGGGCGTGCCATTTCTTTATAAGAATCGTGGATATCCTGGCCTTGGGCACAATGTATTTCGATGACACATCTCCGCTCTCTAAAAAAAAAGCGCACTCTAACATATGCCATAATCGATATCCGTGCTTGTCTCATCACTACAAGTACTTCAAACCCAACCTTTCTCCCGACACCACATCCGACCAAGCGCCATATCCTGCCATGAGGAAGGCTATGCGGAAGGAACGGGAGGAGGCTGAACGACGACGGGAAGAGGAGCGCAAGAGGCGAGCCGCAGAAGCTGCGGAGAAGTTGGAGAAAGAGAAACAAGCGGGTATTGATTATTCAAGGAATACGGTGAATGCATGGTTTGCCATGGAAAGAAGCCACCGTCAAACACAACTCGAGAATGAACAACGCGAGACCCTGAGGCTGGAAAACGCGGCCAAGAGGCTGAAGCTGGAGAAAGATGTGTGGGAGTTCGAGCAGGCCAAAAGAGCGGCGCAGGCCGAGAATCAGGGCCATCAGTGACATTGCAATTACCTGAAGAAGGGGCCTTTAAAAGATAGGTCGAGCTGAACGTGATTCTGGCATGACAGGAGTAACCTGCATTATACGGATACAGGACGCCAGCCATGCCAGCTATAGGCAAGCGAATCACTTGGCCCTGACGTGAATGAAGTGGAGGAGAAGACGAAGTATTAGTCTTAGGTGCTACTCTAAAATATCTAAATGATGTCCAATCTATGTTGGTATCCGTTATCTCTGAGTCAATGATATCCCGTCCAGATTCCCAACCCAAGCCCCCAATCTGTGGTCTTTGCCTTTGCCGTTCTTTTCCAAGATGAAAACGCCTCGCTAATAAATGACAACCCAATGAATCCAAGAACCTCTTGAAAATCAGATGAGAAACACGGCCCAGGAAACAAATGCCAACAGGGCGGCATGTCCCAGGTCTCCAACTGACGTCCTCCCCGCGCCAGCCCTTCCTTTCGCGCCTTCGGGACCAAGCTCTTCGACATTCTCTCTTGATCGACCCTCTGTGGCGGTGAGGCTGTTCATCGCATCCACGGCGGTCAAGGGGTCACCCTCGCTCCAGAAGTCGATGAGCACAAAGTTCGGCTTCTTGTTACTCGCCCCAGCCCACGCAGCCGAGCACTCGTCCAGATGCCGGCCGATATTCCCAACAGTCGTCGAACTAGCGTCGTTGACCGTAGCAATTGAATCAACGTCAGGAAAGTTGATCGTCCCCAGCACATTTTCGTACTTGAAGTGGTTCACCAGACCGAGCCATCCTCCTGCCAAAGCCGAGGCACCATCTTCACCGGCGCGAGATGGCCTGTCAATGGTGCAGTTGAAGCCGGTCAACTCGGTAACTTCGAAGGGCGTCTCGAATACGTAGGAGAATTCGGGGAGGAGGTATGGCGCTGCTGGGGAGGCGGTGATGCTGGTAATGAAGGAGACGAGACGCGTGCCGGAGTCGATCATGGAGCCGAGAGTTGGCCATTCGCTTAGAGGAGCCTCTGTTGAAGATGGGGCATAGCCGTGAGCGGCGAGACCGGATGACTCCCATGCAGCGGCGAAATCGGATGCTTCGGCATCTGCTGCGTTGACGAGCAGGATAGTGATAACGTCTCTCTGGTTGTTTGCAATCCACGCCTCAATTTTGGACAACCAGTCCACCAAAGGCCCAGCGTCTAGCAAACTACACGAAGAGTGGCAAAGATGCAGCACGCCATCCTTATCGTGTACCTGCGCCTGAAGAAGCCTCAATCCCGCATCAAGTGCAAGGGTAGCGTTGAAGAAGTGATTTCCCGAGATAGTATGATCTGTTGACTCGTCACGAAGAAACGCAGAGTTATGGGCACCGAGGTATGTGACTTCGTTGTATGATTTTGAGCACAGGTCGGGAGAATTGTTGCAGGCCGTGCCGGACGACGGGAGAGAGGAGGAGGATGGTGCAGCGGGATCTGTTGAAGTGGTTTCTGAAGATGGTTGTGTCTCTTCAAACTGCTGAGGCAAAGCGTGGACGGCTGCGAGGCCGAAGAGAAGATGTGGTAATGATGGTAGTAACATATTGTAAGTGTGTGAGGATGCTGTTGAGATGATGCAAACGAGTGACCAAATGGAATACAGAGAATAGTTAGACTTGAGAAAGACAAGACGCAATAAGTAAAAGGAAACGAAGAAGACCAGTCCTCTAACCAAGTAAAACAGACAATAGACGTCAAAGAGAAAGATACGGCCCCGAAGGGCTCAGTGCCGGGGGTGGTGGTGAGTATATAACCCAGCCAGCTACCATTTACCTACAGTAACCCCCTTATCCGGGGCGATCAAACACGAAGACTGCTTCAGTCGAAACTCCACTATATTAACTTGGGGCGGGTTTCTCAAGGGTGTCAACGGTGGAGATGCATCTGCTGTCTTGGGGCCACCGTCCGTTGACTGCGCCTCGGTGGTGGTGGTTAGTGGTACGTCAGCCTGGGCCTGTGTCTGAAACGTCGCGCGCGGCAGAACCAGGATGGAGGGGAGGGTTTGGCGCGGCGCGTACTTCTTGAGAGGACGGTCGCTGAGGGCCAGTAGGTTTTAATGGGATTGGGGGGGAAGACGGTTGTTCAAGGTTGGGGTTTATGGTTGACTGGTAGGTTATTGTTCAGGCGGGCCTTGCTGCAAGTGCAGGTGGTGGCCGCAGCGGAGGCTGTGGTGGCTGTGGTGGACGTGGTGGTGATGCTTCAGGCCACTGGCGGTTGGAGGCCCGTTTCAGGGACGCATGCATGAGGACTAAGCATCTACAGAGTAGATCAGACCTCGTGTTCAGAACCGTCAAGCTGTCCCTCAACCTCCTGCTGTCGTCAGCTCTGCAAAGCCACCCTTGGCTACACATTCGACAGGCGAGATGAGAGAGCATGGGACCCCTCACCGGAACTGGGCGTCGGTGAACCAAGGCACTTAGACGGTCTCGGCTGTTGCTCGATGGAGAATACGGGCCTTGGTGTCTTTTGCGTTCTTCGTATTTTTGTGTCTCTACACTTCTTCGATGAATAATTCGCCACACTTGCGCCTCAGTTACACGAGCAAATAAGCTTCTTTCTGGGCTTGTCGTTGTCGCTGAGGCGGCTGCACTATTTCCATCCCATCCCATCCCATCCCATCCCAACCTATCACTCTGTTGATTGCAGCACACAGCATCAGATGAAAGTCAACAACTTTTCCCTCTTCCTGAAATCACAGCTTAAACCACATCAGTCGCAATCTCCAAGCGCATATCAAGCCACACGCCTTGAGACACAACCACCCCTGACGGACCCTCCAACATTCGAACCATCCCGCGAAAGCTTGACAGCGATGATCAGCAAAACACTCGTCCCCTCGAAAAGAGAGTCCGGGTTTCAGATGCTTACCTTTTATAGGCCCTTCATTTCTCTTCCGTCATTGCACGTGCTCCTCTGCGACCTCTTCAGCATCGCTTAGTGACATCAGCTCCGGATCGTCGTCTGTTTTGTCATCTTGCTCCGCCGTCTGGTGTGTGCCGTCCACTGTCTCCATTAGCTCCCATGCTTCGCTGTCAGCTTGTTCCGGAGCTTGGTCAAGATTGCTGTCTTCGTCGATCATCTCAATCGGGGTATCAGCGGCCGACCCAGCTGCGCTCGTCTCTTCATCGTTGTTGTCCGCCTTGGCTTCTTGAGCGTCCTCCCCCTTCTCAATCCACTCTTCCTTCGTCTCGACCTCCACGGTAACATGGACCTTCATATCCCTCTCTTTCTTCGCCTGTTCAGCTTCTCCATCAGGAGTCTGACCCTTCTCCGTTCCCACATACTCATCCATGCCACAAGCCCCCATCCTCACCTCATTTGCCTGCAAGAAGCCCAACATCCTGCCAACTCTCACCGGACAATCCTCATTCCATGATGCCCGCGGCCCAACCCTCGTATAGATCTCTCCTTCAAAGAACTCAGGCCAAAAGCCAGCATGCTCCCAGTCCAAGATCGCACGCACCTCCAGCGTCTCCGGATTCACAATGACATTATGCTCTGACAAGTCTCCATGGCAGAACACATAACGAGGCAGCAAGTCCCCTTCCACAGGGTTCCCCTTCATCAAGTTCCACTCATCCTGATGCGTCGCCCTCATCACCGGTCTCGGGACAATGACTTGTCCACCCGGTCCACCCAATATATTCGACCTCAACGTATGCAACGTCGTCATATACTTCGCCAACTGACGATACACCGGCCTCTTATCCTCCTCCCTCAACCTAGACATCTCCACTCCAGGCACCATCTCCGTGACAAGATATGTCGATCCAAAGTCCTCAAACAGTGCCAACACCTTCGGCACCGGGATATCCGTCATCATAGCCACGAACCTCAACGAGTCAGTTTCGTTCTGCAGACGTTCGCGGCTGAGACGTGGGACGTAGAGCCTCGGTTCTTGTAGAGTGGTATCTTCGTCGTCTCCGCTGGCGTTGCTAAGGGGAGGCGAGGCTGGGTACAGCTCGGCGAAGCGAAGGGAGCGCTTGATGTGGAAGTGGGTGTGTCGCAGGTATTTGCGTTCGTAGCTGCCGATCCAGTTCGTCGCCATGGAGATGTCTTGGTATGAACCGTAGTATGGGGCTTTGGGGCTCATGGTGAAAGGCTGAAAAGGGTTGAAGTCGAACGAGTGTGGTTAAAGGCAAGTGAACGTATATGGCTGGTGCTGAAGTGCTCCCACATGTGTGTGTCCTGACGACGCGAGGATGCCTCTTTTTATGTCCATAGCATCTGAATCCCTCATCGTCACTGGCATACGCGTCTCAACAGCCAACAAGGCTGTTCACATGTTCCCATGCTCTTCAACATTCCGGCCTCGAACCACCATCTGAGCAGAATGTCACCAACCCAAGCCCTCAGCCCAGCTTCCAGAATGCCGAAAACCCTTCCATCCCTCGGCCGTTCCAACTGAGCCAAACGCCACCAACATTAGGAAGGGCTGTGCTCGAGGCTCCCTCTAGAACCTGTCATCCATCGTCAAGCTTCCCGCGTAACACGGGTCGATTCTGTGGCCGCCGTTGAAAACCTTACCGTCAGACAATCCGGGGAGAGTCGGACGAGGAAGGCCAACAAGACCGCGAAAGACTGCATTGTCGTCTGAAAACTTGCATTAGTCTGTGCAATTTGCCATCACCGCAACAGTTTGAGCCTGGAGTGACTCCCTCTGGAGTGTCCCGTGCGAAAGGTCACCGCGGCTTAACAGCCCAAAAGACCGACAAAGCGGCGTTGGCTGCCCCGATGACAACCCACCAGGCATCAGGAGTTCGCCTCTCCGCGACGGACTTCCTTCTACAGGTGGTTAGGAGAACACTCCAAACCAACACCACCGGTGACAGCCGTAAGAATCCCAAGCTCCGAAACCCCCATGGTTTCCCCTCCTCTTCACAAACTCTCCTGGAACATTCCGGAGTAGGCAAACCCCCGCACAATCTATTCATGACTTCTTATTGTCTTCACACAATGGAAGAGCTAGTTCTCTTCGGGGATAAGTTCGTTTTCTCGCACACACGTGTTTGCTTGCCGCTAGACCTTATGCCTCATCCCTCCAAGCCCACCAAAAGTGCCATCCCATCGGCCGCCTTGCCATCCTCCGTCCTCCCGGAGATAGCAAAAAAAGGAGAAGAAGCCCGATTTACTCAGGATCGGCGTACTTCTCTTCTTGGGCCGCTGCGGCCGCCCTCTGCGCCTCAATTTCTTTGAGTTGCTTCTGCCCTTCCTCGGTCGTGGCGTCGATGATCTGCTCCTCCATGCTGAGGATGTTTGCCTAGTGACGTGCCATGTTAGCTCACTGTGCCTCACCCCATTCATCGCCATTGAGCAGGGCATTCTCTCGCGGAAGCTTTCCGGGGAACGCGCATGCCTGCATGAAGGCTCACTCACCTGATCAAACAGCCCAACCAACTCCTCCGCATCCTCCACCTTCATCTTTCCCAGCACCTCATTCACCTTATCCAAGCTTCCTGACTCCAAGGCAGCCCTCATCTCAGGGTCAAAGCTCTCGAAAATCTCTCTCGCCTCCTTCACCTCCACCTCCTCGGTGTCCTTGGGCGGCACCTTGATTTGAATGACCGTTCCCGGCTCCACCGCATGCAGCTGAATCTGCTCCACGCCTTCTTCGGCTGCGCCACTCGCCCTCTCGGCGATGATCTCTCGTGCGCGTGTCCGGATCCGCATATACATATCCTGCACATCCTTGTAGAATACTTCTTGTGCTTGGTGACCTTTTGTCGTAATGCGCTTAAAGAAGAGGCTTACGCCATCGCGGCCGAGGCTGCGGCAGTACTGGATCAGAAGGGCCTGGTGCACATACTGGCGGCAAAGATCATCCTTCTTCTCAAGTGCGGCATCAAAAGCGAGGACGAGGATACCGTCTGTCTCACGCTCGGCAAGGATTTGCGGGTTGGCAGATAGGAACCTGTGGCTTTCCGCAAGGTCGTTTGGCTTGATCGCGGCGAATTTCTTTCCAGCAGGCGAGGCCTCGACCTCCTCTTCATCATCCAGAGACGTCGTAGACTGTCCCAACGGCTCTGACGTTGACCCCGAGAAGTTCGGGTTCAGCAGCTCGACGCTCGTCCCAGAGCCGCCGGCCTTCTTCTCCTTGTCACCCGCCTCCGCCTTCGCAACGTAGGAGCTGTCGAATCCCGTGCGCAACCCCTCACTCGTAATCTTCTTCCCCTCCTGCTTCTGCAAGTCCGCGAGCTTCTCCTTCTGCTCCTTGATGAGCGTCTTTACCTTGTTCTCGTGATCCTGGATCTCCTCCAACATCGCCTTGTACCGATCGTCCGGCTTCTTCTCCTCGAGCGCCTTGTTCACCTGGTCCAACAACGTGACCATCATCTTCGAATACGTCGGCGACTCGACATCCTCGTTATACACACCCTCAGGCCGCTGCGGCGGCTGGTCCTCCTTAGTGTCACCAGCCGACTCCATAACAGCCTGGAAGGCGACCTCGCCAGGGTTTCGGGTGGCTGCATCGGAAGCGTGCGACTTGAGCGCAGCGACGAGAGAAGAGATTCGCTTGAGGAGACCCTCGTGGAGAGCTGTCTCGTACTGCAGGGCGGCGATCTGCTTCTTGCGGGCATCGCGTTCTTGATGGATCTGGTTCTGCTTCGCGCGGATGAATGAGCGCTTATCGACATTCGGGTGCACTTCGATATCCGAGTCGTCGCTCAGCTCGAGAGCATCCTGTAAGAGGTACTTGTCAGCTGGCACTGGCCCTTTCACACATTTGGGTTTGCAGCCGGCAATGTCACCGTGCTCGTTGTGACGGAAGGCATACCCATTTGCTGTAGTCAACCGGCATGGCTGCGATTCGGCAACGTCTTGTGCAACAAAGCTTTGTGTGCTATTCAATCGTTCTGTGAACGATGGTCTTCTTCCTCTATTGTTACTGAGTCTCGGTGCTGCAAATGCAATGCAGGTCGTTGAGGAACGTCAGAGAAGCTTCTGGATCCGGAGCTCATGCAGCTGTGTTGGAGGGGCTGCTTGGAGGTTCGCAGCGGGGTCCAAGTCCCACCCCACTACGCGAGCATGGGTTGTGCACGGTGCTGCTCGCTGTACGCGCCACGGAGAATTGACAGCGGGTGCAGTTTTCAACGCCGTTTCCAACAGGAACTGACGGTAAGATCAGTTGAGAAATATTCACTATCTACCAGGAACCCTCTAGCCTCTCGCTAATGATACCTTCTTTGCAAACCATCTCAAACGCCATCGCTTGGTAGCAGCAACAGCAGCAGCAGTAGCCATTTACAATAATACAAGCCAAGCCGGTCCCCAGGCTGTCAGCAAAATCAGGCCAAAGCCATTCAACTCCCCTCTTGTGAATGCCCCAAATCCGTTCCTTGATACCTGGACGCCTTTTTATCCCATCGTCTTCATGAAATCCTGCAAATCGAAACTCTCCTCGTACTGCTTGCTGTCCCACATTTCTCCTAGATCATCGAGCCATGCCGCCTTCTTGCCCGGCTGTCGTACATCGCCCGTTTCAACATCCACCATGTCTTCTTCACGACCTTCTAGGTTGTTCTGTGGTTTGTCTGATATCAGGCTTGGTCCCGAGTCTCCCAAGTTGAACAAGTCTAGGATCTGATCCGTATCCATAGTCTGCAGGCCTGCGTTCTGTTGATTCACCACCGTTGAAGCCACATCGATCTTGAAACGTTGCAGATTGAGGATCTTCTCCTCCAGCGTGCCACGGGTAATCAGGCGGTAGACGTTGACCACCTTCTTCTGTCCGATGCGATGGGCTCGGTCCATGGCCTGCAAATCCTTCTGCGGGTTCCAGTCGTGCTCCACGAAGATGACAGTGTCTGCACCAGTCAAGTTCAGACCCAAGCCACCGACGCTGGTGGTCAAGAGAAGCACGTCGTACGACGGATCACTGTTGAACTTGTTGACAATGTCTTGTCTCTTGTTGGCTTCCACAGACCCATCAAGACGCAGATGCGATACAGACGGCAGCATATCCCTGAGCACCTGCGTCTGGACCATGTCCAGCATTTCCTTCATCTGGCAGAAGATCAGTGCACGATGGGGCTTGATAGGTTGGTAGAGTGGGTCGTTCGAGTCCCCCCCTTCAACGCCAATGCCACAGTCGACAAGAAGGTCCCTCAGGGCGGTAAGCTTGGGCGCATGAGCAACGTCCTCAATCGTTGTTCCTTGCTTCTGAAGAATCTTCTGTGTGTCGTCGTAGAGATTGTTGCCTGGTTTCATCACCAATGCTGGCGAGTTGCACAGCTTTCGCATGTACTGAAGGGCCTGGAAGATGTGCTGCTTAGCATCCTTGTCGTCCCGGCCAGCGTCGGCCTGGAGCTTCTTGCCCTGCTTCTTATTAAAGTCCTCAAACAGCTTCTTCTGCAGGTCGCTTAGGTCACAGTAGTAGTTCTGCAGAATCTTGGGCGGAAGGTCATTGAGCACCTCCTCCTTGAGACGGCGGAGCAGGAAGGGTAGCACCTGCTTGTGTAGGGCCTCGATCGCGAGAGCGCCGGCCTCTTGCTCTTTGGAGGATGCTCGACTGCCTCTGCTGCTCGCAATGGGCTTCGCGAATCGGTCAAGGAACACCTTCTCGGCTCCAAGGAAACCAGGCATCAGGAAGTCGAAGAGCGACCAGAGCTCCAGCACGTTGTTCTGGATCGGCGTGCCCGTCAGGATCAGGCGGTGATTGCTAGTCAACCTCTTGACGGCCTGGGTGATCTTGGCGCGTGGGTTCTTGATCAAATGTCCCTCATCCAGTACCACGTAGTTCCATGTGTACTTCTCCAATATCTCTGTGTCATTGCGGCAAACATCGTAGGATGTGATGACGATGTCAGTATCATTGAGCTTGTCTTTCATCGCCTTACGTTCCGCGGGAGGGCCGACGTAAGCTGTCACGCTGAGGAATGGCGCGTATGTTTTAATCTCCTGCTGCCAGTGACCCGACAGCGTCGGCGGGCACACAATGAGTGATGGCAGCTTTCGGGATTCGGGAGCCTGGGTCTTCGCAAACTCCTCTGCGCGTTGATGGTGGTCACTAGCAACCATACAGAGTGTCTGTAGTGTCTTACCCAGACCCATATCGTCACAGAGAATACCGTGAAGATGGTACTTGTTCAAGAAATGTAGCCAGTTGACACCCTCTTGTTGGTAAGAGCGCAGCTCGGCCTTGATGGCAACAGGAATCTGAAATTGCTCCACCTTCTTAGGATCAAGAAGCTGGGCGATGAAAGTCCGCTCGCGATCACGGCCCTTGAGGAGTTCTTCGGATAGACCCGGCGGATCTGGAATGCCAGCCTCGAGTGGTACAAGCTTGACCAGAGTAGCAAAGGATGTTGTCGCAATCAACCGAATCTCGTTGTCGGAATCACTCATGCGGCCGAGGACGGGCACAATGAGGAAAATGACGTATGGCAGGATGGCGTCTCCCATGACAGCGATCAGGTGGTAGATGGCCTCAGTAACACCTTGGCGGAAGTTGAGATCGAGAGGGTTGCTGATAGAGGGCAGCACCTTCTCAACGAGAGCTGTCATTCCTTCAACGGTCATGACGCTGCAGATTGTGGCGAGGCATTTCGCGGCCATGTATCGGAATACAGAGAGCTCTGAGTGCAGCGCCTTGATCACCAGAGGCAATAAATCCATCACGAAGGACTGCAAGGCCTTGTCCAATGTGGGAGTCATGGTCCTGATCACGGACATGGCATCCACGATTTCCTGGCCAAAGGCTTGCTCTGGATCCTTGGCTTCTGCTGGTAAGTCGCCGGAGAATGCTTTGGTGAGCGGCTCCTCCATGTACGTCCTCAGGATCGGAACCTTTTCAAGGAGCTCAGCACCATACGTCTTAGACAGGATCTCGAGTGCTTCCTTAGCACCGCGGCGAGTAATGCGAGCAGCCTTTGCTTCCTTCGCCCATTTCGCGGCATCTGCGTGGTCTACTCTGTCCTCTTCCTTCTGCATTGACAGAATGCAGGATGTCTTCTCGGCATGCACAGGGAATTCGGGGGTCTCGGCAACTTCAACACAGGAGAACTTCACCAAATTGGCCACGACCTTGTCAGCAGGTCCCTTGCGACCCTTCTCAGAGAAGAGCTGCACGAGCTTGGCGATAGTGTCGGAGGATCGGCCCTGGAGCTGCTGATTCTCTTCACTCTTGACCGAGTCCATGATGCCCTTGATGAGCGGGCTTGGCTTCTTTGGGAGTGTCCCGACGGCGACTATAGCACAGGCCGCTGCCGCTTTGACCCTGATGTCTCTGGCCATCTTGGCTGTCTGAGCTTCTGCGATCGTGGCGGCAGTGGTATCACGCGCCTCGGCCAACTGCTGACCAGCAATGAGGCGCTGACCAGGTGGCATGGCTTTCCTCATTTTCTCATAGTCATCGCCGACACACTTCTCGGCGAGAGTGATAGAGAAGGCGGTCGGTCCCGCCTCTGGCTCACCCTGCACGAGGACGGGGAGAATGGGTAGCCTGCTGCTTGAAACCTTGCCATGATCACGGAACATGTGAATAAGCTGGGTACATTGAGCACGGACTCTTTGAATGTAGTTCACGAGATCACGGTACGACGTCGGCCGCTCTGACTCAACAATGGTCTGCAGATGTGCCATGTATCGAGCCTGTTCCGATTCTGGCGGGCCATTCTTCGCGAACTCATCAACAACAACACAGGCAGTGAGTTGAGTAGAGGAATATGCTGAGGTGAAGCCCGGGATAAGCAGAGCATCGAAATCGTCCAAGCTGGTCGCGGGCATCAAGGACATGATCAACCCCATTGCTTGGGCTGCGGAAACGCGAGACCGCACAAGCACATCGTGCCCAACAAGGTCTACGTCTCCTTGGATCATGGCACCGTCCACATCATGCGTCAGTGTTGCCGGGGCGTGATCTTCAATCTTGGCCGACTTTCGCCTGCGTTTTGATGCACGATCTCCGGGGTCTGGCGAGGACATCTTGCGAGTTGGCACAGGTACGGAGACACTGTACGTCCCGCCAGAAGGCTTCTGGAACAAGCCAGCATTCATAGGGATAGGTTGGCGAGAAATGCCAATGGGATGGAGGGTGAGTTGCATTAGCGGGTCGATATGAGGTGCAAACTCCTCTGCGAGACTTGCTGGGTCCTCAGCTAGACGGCGAACGAGTGCAGTCCAGAGTTCCAAGGACATGTTCAAGGTTTCTCGGTCCCTTTCGACAAGGATGTTCTGGAAGATCAGCCGCAGGATGCGTCCGTTGAGCCAGCCCTTGGATGCCTCAGCATCGAGGTTAGCAAATGTGAGGAGGGCTTTGAGGACCGCGAGGCGAACGGAGGTGATGGTATGTCTCAGGAAGGGGTATAGTCTGGGGACGAGCAGCGTGAAGGAGCGCTCCTCGTCCTTTGCTGCAGACGCCTTCATAGTGTCCAGGACCTCAGGGAAGCTACAGAGCGTTGCGAGGAGGTCCATGACCCTTCCGGTACTGGCGCTCAGATCATCGCCGAGGTTGGACAGACTCTCCCACACGATATTGATGAGGGCATCTAGGGAGCCCGGCCGCATAGTGACAAACTCCTTCGCCATGGGGATGAGGGTTGCTGCGCTAACGGACCGAACATCGTCGTCAAGATCGCCCAAACCTCGCATGACCGCACGAATGACTCCATCAATCATGTCGCTGTCTTTGAGGAGCAGGTCCTTGCGCACGGCAACGACGTAACGCATGCCGACCATGCCACCGTGACCGACAGCCCAAATAGGTCGTTCGAGCTCGAGATCCTCCTGCATCACCATGCGATAGAGAACCTTGTAAATCTTATATACGGACTCGGAAGATACGTGCTTGAGAGTGGCGCCGAGTGTCTGGCCAATGCTCTCTCGAATAGGGGCGACAGAGGTATCGGAACTGTAGTCGGTGAAACGGTCCAGCATAAGAACGCAGCACAGTCGCGCCGTAAGGTCATCGAGCCACTTGCGGTTTAGTGCATCGTTGGCAGCCTGACTCTTGTTCCGTGACCTGCCAGCCCCAGCGCCGTGGACACGGATAACCTCTCGAAGACCCATGGCTGCTCCGTGGCGCGTTTCCCAGCTCGGGTCGAAGAGATCGACCTTGAGGAACTCGCACAGGCGCTCGTATGGCCATTCAATGTTCTCTTGGGGATCCTCGGTCTCCAACTCAGACTTGATGGGCAGCACCGGGCCTTTGAACTCGCTAACAACCTTAGAGTCCTCATCAAGATCCGCTGGGCGGTCGAGATTAAAGTAGTCATCCATCTTTCCGTTTTTCTTGGACTCTGAATCAGGCATGGGAGTGTCGTCGCCGCCGAACCCATCCGAACCAGCAGTTCCCGACCGCCGTAATGACAAATCGCCGAATCCACTCTTGCCTTGAGAAGCCTTCATCGCCTCCCTCTTGCGCTTCCTCTTGAGAACATTGAGTTGACGAGAGCTGAGTTGCGACTCCTCTGTTCCTTGACTTTGGGCATTGAGACTGTCGCTGCGATTGAGTCCATTACCGTTGGGTGCATCTGCAGGCGTCATCGGCGCGGCCGACTGGTCAACTGGAACCGCGATTTCTTCATCCTCCAGTTTCCTTCCTAGTAAGCCCAGTCGCCCGGGGAGTGTTTTCTTCTGGTGCTCAAGGCGAGCCTGGGGGTCGAGCGCGGCGAGGTTGTACTCTACACCACCTCTCAGCAGCTCCCTACCATACTTGATTATGTGCTGTACGTTGAGCTTGTCAAGGCCAAAAGAGTCGTCAAGAGGGCTGAGGCCAGGCTCTCCCTCTTCTTCCTTCTTGACATGCCCATTCTCGGCGGCATCTTCTTCCTTCTTGGGCGATTCCGGCTCATCCTTGGACGGCTCTAGTGAGCCATCACCATTCGGCTCAAACAGCGGCGCATGCTCCACAATCTTGCCGATTGCCTTTGCTGCAGTACTCCGAGTCTCCCATTCTTTGTGTCGAAGATAAGGCACAACGCGGCTGAGAAGGTTGAAGAGCTCGTCAGGATGTTGTTTCTGCCAGTCTGCGAGCTGGTTGACGGCAGTGTCCCGGATCAGCTTGGTGCTGCCGGTCTCCAAGATGCTGCATCATTTGTCAGCAAGAACTAAATGTGGTTATGTGAATGTCCACACTCGCAGCGATTTCCAGACTTTCAGGCTAAGCTTGAATGGCGCGCAAGAGCGGATGGAAGAGAGTTTGCTTCACTTACGTGACCAATCGATCAAGTCTGGAGAATAAAGTTAGTGACGCGGCAACAGAATAGCACATGGAGAATCAAGAGCTTACCTGGACGCCATCTTTTCTCATGCTCTCCGAGGTAACAGGCAGAAACCTATGACATGACGGTGCCTGGAGGTGAGATGGGTTTTTGCGCAGGGTGACGAGAGATTGGCGCCCGAATTGGGCGAAGGTCCAGAAAGGGAACGAGAAATGAAAGAAACAAGCACAATATTAAATACGAAGCGCAAGCAGAGTTGGTAAAAATTCGTTTGCGCCTTCTGCCGAATGATCCAAGTGAGCAAGCCGTGGCTACAGCTCGCGACACTAGCACGGGTACGCGTTTAGAGCGAAGCAGCGTGACGTCGAGACGGCAATAGCTTCGATCTGGAAGCTTCACGATGTGGCTGGAGATGAAGTGCACTGCCACACGCTGCAAGGAAGTGTGGCTGGTGCTGGTGCGGGCGCGATGCGCGTGTGCAACAGAGGACGAAGCGACAAAACGGGTGGATGGGGGGGGATGCGGTGGATGGGCAGGGCCGGCATTCTATATGATGGTGCCTGTATTTTTATACACCTCGCATCACTGGCCAGTGATCGCTGGGGGGGGCGCGTAGTGGGGGGCACCGCTTTCCTTGTCTCTGCCAGCGCTGCCGTAGTGGCCCACCATGACCGTTCCTCACCTCACCCTCCCTGTCTCTGTGTTCGCGCGTCAGGCCAGAGGCTTGAATAAAAAGAGAGACCACACCTCATCAACACAGCCCGTTATCGTGACTGGCTGGCGACTCGGACAAGGTAGGCGGACCGGCTGCATTATTACATTTAGCGTCAGAGTCAATCATGTTTGCCGCCCGTTTGTCCCGAGATCGCCAGTCGCCCCGTGCTCATCCCTCCCTTCCGGCGACGGCGCATTGCGAGTCTCAAATGTCAGTTTGGAGCTCCAAGCTGTGGGAAAGAAGACCTCCATTTTCTACGCTCTCTACCCGCTCATCCGTCAGCTCTGCACTGGTTAAGCTTCCCTTACTAGGATAGGAGTAGGTTTTGACTCGGGCTCAACGGGTTCGTAATGAAACCCATTCGACCAAACCCTGCCTTTGCGTAATTTCCCCAGCCAACATCGTGCCCAGTATCGACTGTGGCTCGGATCCGTTAGCGTCACTCTCTTTGTTGTCCGCTAGGCCGGGGCATGATGCATGGGAGGGAATCGATGGTGCATCGAGCATCCACATTTCGAGTCTTCCTGTCACCGACTTGGGAGCCAGTCACGTGTCGTCTAGATGAATGAGGCCAGCATCCCTCGGCGCATAGTGTCTCCTTGCTTGCGCATAAGACTTACGGATGAGTTCACATGTTGTTGATATCGTAGCACTATTCCTGACGGTTTCGGGTGCATTCGCTTGGGTGATGTCGCAATCAAGTGATCGAATTTATACACAGACGCGGGCCAGAGTGTCCCGTGAAATCCAAAAATAAGAGTCCTCAGAACTGACTTATGCACCACCTGAAAACTGAGTTTGCTGGACAAAGTAAAGCATACCTATACATCTGCAGCGCTTCCTAGTGTAGGCAGGAAGAATGATTTCTAAATTGCATCTGGTTACAAGATGATTCGGTGCGAAGATGGCAAAGTGGCTGTTCTAGGGTAGGCCAGCCTCAGGCAGAAACGAGGCACCCTCCAACTCTACGCGTGCCGCGCCGTGAAGCAGCCCAGCTCAGCCAGGGAGGGACTAAGCTAAGCTAATGGTGAGCTGGTGCTCAGACCTAAGGTAGGCACCTCTCTCTCTCGCGCTTGTGCGGGACGCGTCGCACCTCCCACCACTCCACGTCTATCGCAAAAAGACCCAGGTCCCCTCTTCGCGAACAATCGCGACAGCCCGCCTCTGTTGCGTCACACTCCCATCAAGTCCCATGTTGCGCACTTGCGCCTGCGCTGCCCACCATGTATATCAAACAGATCATCATCCAGGGCTTCAAGAGGTATTGTTCCACCTGCCGCAATCGCGACCTTGACACCTTCGTTGCTGACCCATGTCCCTCACTCGCCGTAGCTACAAGGAGCAGACTGTCATTGAGCCTTTCTCTCCCAAGACGAATGTCATTGTCGGTCGCAATGGCTCTGGCAAGAGCAACTTCTTTGCCGCCATTCGATTCGTTCTCAGCGATGCCTACACTCAGATGAGCAGAGAGGAGCGGCAGGGCCTTCTTCACGAAGGTTCCGGCTCCGCTGTCATGTCTGCCTATGTCGAGATCATCTTCGACAACAGCGACGATCGCTTCCCTACCGGAAACAAGGAGGTCGTCTTGCGACGCACCATTGGCCTCAAAAAGGACGAGTACTCAGTTGATCGAAAGGTCGTCACCAAATCCGATGTCATGAACCTTTTAGAAGCGGCTGGCTTCTCTCGGTCCAATCCCTACTATATCGTGCCACAGGGTCGCGTAACTGCCCTCACGAACATGAAGGAATCCGACAGACTCAACCTCTTGAAGGAGGTCGCTGGTACACAGGTATACGAGACGCGTCGCGCTGAATCGCTCAAGATTATGAACGAGACCAACAACAAGAGAGAGAAGATTGACGAACTCCTCGAGTACATCAAGGAAAGGCTGAGTGAACTTGAAGAGGAGAAGGAAGAGCTGCGCGGATTTCAGGACAAGGATCGCCAGAGGCGATGCCTGGAGTATGCCTACCATCACAACGAGCAAGTAACCATCCACGCAGCCCTCGAAGACATCGACAATGCCAGGCAAGACGGCCTCGACACCACCGATTCGAGCCGATCCGACTTCATCAAGGGTGAAAAGGCTATCGCGCGAATCGATGCGGAAATCCATAAGCTCGAGAGGGAGACGGAGCTTCTTCAAATCGATCGTCGACAGCTTGAGGAGGACCGCCGCGACAGTGCCAAGGCCCTGGCCAAAGTTGAGCTGCGGGCGAAGAACCTCAAGGATGGCCAGTCGGCTCGTGAACAGGCACGCGCACAGCACGCAGCGGAGCTGGACTCCGTCCGGAGCGAGATCGCCAACAAAGAGAAGGAGCTCTCCCGTATTCTTCCCGAATACCAGAGGAAGAAGCAGCAGGAGGATGAGATGCGACGACAGCTTGATGCTGCCGAGGCACTACGGACCCGACTCTTTGCAAAGCAAAACCGCGGATCTCGCTTCAAGAACAAGAACGAGCGTGACGCTTGGCTGCAGCAGGAAGTGGAGGAGCTCGAGAATACGATCAGCACACAGAAGGCCAACTTGATGGACGCGAACGAGGAAGTTGCGAGAGTCCAGAAGTCCATTGCCCAGAGCGAAAAGGATATCGCCAACATGCGATCTCGCCTAAGCAACTGGAGTAGCGACCGGATGGCAATGGCGGAGCAGGCTACGAAGGCGCGCGATCTTTTGGACAAGCTGAACGATGAACGCAAGCTTCTCCGCCGAGAAGATGACAAGCTCAACTCCGTTATGGCGAACGCACGACAGGAGAAGGAACAGGCCGAAAGAACGCTAGCTCAAGCCATGGACAGCCAGACAGCTCGGGGTCTCGCCACGATTCGCCGCCTGAAGCAGGACCAAGATATCCCTGGAGCCTATGGTACACTCGCCGACTTACTCGAGGTTAACGAGGCATACCGCTTGCCTGTTGAGCAGATCGCAGGCGCTAGTCTCTTTCACTATATTGTCGACAACGCGGACACCGCTACTAAGCTGGCAGACATCCTTCACAGACAGCGTGGCGGCCGTGTCACTTTCATGCCACTGGAGCAGCTTCGACCACGCCATATCAATATGCCGAGGGCTAACGACGCTGTTCCCCTCCTTAGTAAGATCACGTACGACGAGGACTATGCGAAGGCTTTCCAGCAAGTTTTTGGCAAGGCTGTCGTCTGCCCCAATCTTACAGTGGCCGCACAATACGCCCGGAGCCATGGCCTCGACGGTATCACTGCGGAGGGCGACACCACAAACAAGCGTGGTGCCATGACTGGTGGTTACATCGACCCACGCAAGTCTCGCCTCGAGGCTGTTCAAGCTGCGAACAAGTGGAGGAATGAGTACGAGGACCTCATTGAACAATCTCGCGGCATTCGCAGGCAGATTGAGCTGAAGGACCAAGAGATCACTGGTGCCATGTCTGAGGTGCAGAAGATTGAGCAGAAATTGCGACAAGCTGATGATGGATTTGAGCCTCTCAAGTATGAGTTGAGGAACAGGTCCGCTCACTTGGAGAATGAGAGGAACCAACTGGACTCTGCGTTGAGAAGACGCGATGCCGTTGAGAAGAATATGAACGGGTTCATGGAAGAGGTCGATGCTCACAGAGCTGAAATCGGGACTGACTTCAAGAAGAGTCTGTCATCTGCCGAGGAAAAACAGCTTGAGGAGCTGAGTCTGACCACTCAGCAATTACAAATGCAGTGGAATGAGCTTAGCAGTGGCCGTCGAGACTTGGAGCGGAGGAAGCAGGTCCTGGAAGTCGACCTGCGACAGAACCTGCAGATGAGACTCGATCAGCTCAACAGCTTGGCATTCGAGGATTCGACTAGCGGAGAATCTTCTGGCGGGCTGAAGGCTGTTCAGAAGGAACTGAAGAAGGCGCAGAATATCCTCCGTAGTGTTGAAGACAGCCTGTTGGAGACGGAGCAGAAGCTTGAGGAGCTGACCAGCAGGATTGAGGAGGCAAGCCAGGAAAAGGCGACACTTGAGCAGCATCAACACGAGCTCTCGACTCGGATAGAAAAGCAGCAGAAGCGGATGGAGAAGACACTGCAGAGAAAGGCTCTGCTCACAACGCAGGCCGCCGAATGTGCGAAGAACATTCGAGATCTTGGCGTTTTACCGGAGGAAGCCTTTGACAAGTACGAAAACATGGAGTCCAAGACTGTAAGCCTACACGTACCTCTCAGTCGCTGGTAGCGTCAACTGACAGTCCGCAGATCACATCGAGGCTCAAGAAGGTCAACGAGGCCCTGAAGAAGTACAAGCATGTCAACAAGAAGGCGTTTGAGCAGTACAACAACTTCACAACCCAGCAAGAACAGCTTATGAAGCGTCGTGCGGAGCTGGACGAATCACAAGGCTCCATCGAGGAGCTTGTTGAGCATCTTGATCGCCGAAAAGATGAGGCCATCGAGCGTACGTTCAAGCAGGTGTCCAAGGAATTCGCCTCCATCTTTGCGAAGCTCGTGCCCGCTGGTCACGGACGTCTTGTCATCCAGCGACGCACAGATCGCCGCCAGCAGCCTGCGGAGGAGTCAGACGACGAGGCTAAAGGCAGCGTCGAGAACTACATTGGCGTTGGCATCAGCGTCTCCTTCAACTCGAAGCATCTCGATGAGCAGCAGCGGATTCAGCAGCTCAGTGGTGGTCAGAAAAGTAAGGTTTTCTGCTGAGCCCCCTATTTTGTAATGTTCGCTAACTTTCTGAAGGTCTTTGCGCGCTCTGTCTCATCTTTGCCCTGCAGGCAACCGAGAGCAGCCCGATGGTCATCTTTGACGAGGTTGACGCGAACCTCGATGCCCAGTACCGTACAGCAGTCGCGGCTCTCCTCGACTCCATCTCCAACGAGATCGGCACACAATTCATTTGCACCACTTTCCGCCCGGAGATTGTGCACGTTGCTGACAAGTGTTACGGTGTGACTTTCCGCAACAAGACAAGCTCCATCAACTGTGTTAGCGAGGAGGATGCGCTGGAGTTTGTTGAAGGACAGGCAAAGCCGACCTAAGGGCACCTGTTTATTGATTTATGGTGATCGTAGATGATGTCTTCGCGGTAAAGAACCTCGAAAGCTTGGGATGATCATGGCGTTCGGAGTTGGAGGAGAGGGTGCTGTATTTCATTCAAGAGGATTCGATGTGGCTCGCTCGTACATGTGCTGGGAGAGTGGCTTGTGTGTTCAAGCTGTTTGCGAGCTAGGGATACCATGGATGTCGCTTGCTTCTTTATTACGAGGGTAGCATCATATATTTGTACGAATGGACTTTTCATGAGGCGCGATGTTCTCAATTATTTCCTCCAGGATTTTGATAACATGGTGCATGTCGCTGAGGGTGTGGTAAGCTATCCCAAGCCTATCGGGACCGCCACTGGCCATTCTTGTGGGTGGTAGGTATGTGACGGCTCGTTCTATCAAACTCTTTCAGTTTCTTCTTATCCAGACTTGCCGCTTTGTTATGGTATCCCACTTTACTCAAGTGCGTTCCGACATATCGTGGGATACCGACCGCCCCCTCCCTAGGTAACACAACCATGATGCTGTTCCTCAAATAGGGCCCAAAGATCGCAATCCATGAATTAGACAGGATGCAAGTCCACGATCCTCACAGGGTGCAGGTGAATACCAAAGACGAGCTTGCCATGTTACCCCTGAGTCCATGTGTGAACCTCACTGAGCTTTCTAACCCGGCCACCAGTAATAGCAATATACAAATGTAATGATACAACCAGGCTGTGTCTATCTATACAGTCCATCCCATGCCACCAAATTTATCTATCCGCCAGCATGTTCTTCACACCCCGGAAATACTCCGGCGACAACTTCTTCTCCAGCTCCTCCCTCGTCAACCACTCGAAGTCTGTGTAGCCCAGAGGGTTTCCCTTGAGATCCGCCTGGCCGGCCATAATTCTGCCCTTGAGGAAGAACGTCTTGCGGCCCTTCTCGGCGATGGTGCCGTCGGGGTTCGTCTTGGCGGGGGCGACGAGGTGGGCGACGGGGACGCGGCCGACGATCCAGGTGTTCATGTTGACGCCTGCAGCCTGCTCGAGTACGCGTTGAGCTCCCTATTTCTTGTTGTCAGTACCACATCATTCAGATTTCAGGAAGCAGCGAGATGCAACATACCACATGCAGAGTTTCGCCCTCAGTAAGGAGCTGATCCGCCGGGAAGACCCAGCCCTCCTTTCCCTTGACAACCAGATAGAGCGTCCTGTCCATTGCCCTATCCAGCCTCTTCACATCACCCTTCTTATCCGCCTCACTCTCCCTCGGCACCGGCCTCTCCACCGGCACAACATCCGCCTCCGGAATCACCTCCGCATCCTCACTAACCCTCGCCGCCGCATCCTTCAACAAGCTCTCCATCACATTATCCTGGCTACTCAAAGTATCACCGACCAGAAGCTCATCATCCCACGCCTTGCTCGACTTGCCCTTGTAGATACCCAGCTCCTTCGCCACAGTGCCCTCACGCTCGCGGACCTTCAGATCCCAGTCGAGACGCTTGGCTGTGTCGTCTTTGTAGTAGATGTTGGTGATGAAGGGGGAGTTGAGACGCTCCTCGAGACGCTTTTGGTAGAAGAAGAAGGCATTTTCGAACGGGTGGAGGCGGCGCGTGAGGAGGGGCGCACGGGTGAGGATGAGGCCGGCATGGACGCTGTAGGGTATTGGGGTTCTGCTCGGAGGCGGTCTTGTCGTTGTCGGGGTTGTTGTCTCGACGGCGGCAGCTGAGTAGAATCTGCTAGGAGCCCGGGTGTTTGTGATCGCACATCTTGAGCAGAGGCTCGGAGCTGTTTGGAGGTAGGTCTCGTGGTCAGTCCATGGTCCCTGAAAGGCATCCCCGAGCCCCTTTGGGAAGCCAATTCCATCATGATCGAGACAAAGGGAAGTTAAAACTCACAGGACATGGCACTGCGCAATGCGCGGCCTCCTCTACTTGGTGCCGTCATGACGAGCTGGGCTGACTGAACTATGACAGCCTGGTTGCAGATGGACAGTCCTTCGCGTCGTGAACTTTTTCTCGATGCGTCCCAGCTTCACACTCCCACCCCCCGAAAAAGGTACGTACCTCTAACCTTACGTAACCCTGCCCAAAAAATCCTGAGGCACCCACAGCCAGCCCGACACCACACAAATCTCCCACTTCTGCTTTCCCTCTCTGCTTCTCCTTCTCCCCTCTTCTCTCTCACCGGCATTCATTCCTTATCGTCAAGACAACACGTTTCCCTCCTCCAGGACGTCCTGACCATTTACGAGTGCCGAGAGAGATTTTCCTTCAGCAGTCTTTTTCGCTAGCGGTACCTGCGAATTCTCGTTCTGAGATTCTCTATAAACCACCGGGTCCTGTTAGATAGTTACTGCTGACATCCTTTTCCGAACCGCCCTTTCTTTAGCAGGGAGGGCTTTCAAGATCGGTCGCATCCCTCGAAAACTACGAGTCCAGCTCCGAGCGGCGAGTCGTCGGATCAAAGTTGACCTCGAGAGAACCGTCTGATGCATCGAATACCGTGTCGTGATTTGGAGTCCCTAAAATGAATGTGTGTCTAGGCTTGTGATGGACTGTACACTTGGCGGCCTCGATAAGTGAGGAATGGATTGCGAGTCGATCAGCGCGTCTCCCATCCAACACCACACTTTTCACGTCTAAAAGCGAGCACGATCTTACACGTTCGATATACGATCAAGAGTAGCTTTCGTCCTCAAGCATCGCCCGAAGATGACACGTATATTCATCACGCATGAATCGATCGCTATACACAACCCCAGTCCCTGCTCCGCCCGGGTAACTACCCAGGCCCGAAGAGATAAACAATGAACACCTCCATGCTATTCTTGAGATGTGACCTTATCAACATGGTAAAAGCACCGTCTCTCTTCTTCCCAGTGCCAGACTCCGTTTCGCTAGGAAGGTAAGACCAGACAAGAAAGTGACAAAACAGGAGAACCCACCCCCTCAACTCGTCGCTATATCAAAGAAACACAAGACGAGGAAGATGCTCCGGGGGTATCACACCGTGTTCGGATCCGGTCACCAATTCGACGAAAATGCCACCAAAGAGACTCTGACCAAACGCCATATACATCACATTCATCGCCTTGTCGACGTGTCGCTCAAACCAAATCCGGTGCCGTGTATCGTCATGCCTGCAACTCCGAGACCGCCTGCGCTACCTCTTGGTTGGCTCTTCGTTCCCAGATCCGACGGGACTCCTCGTCGAGTGACGTGGCGCCTTTTACTTCATCGTAAAGCTTTCGCGAGATGTCACGGTTGATGGTTGCATATTGCTCTGTCGTCAGCTTCTGGGCATGCCAGTGTGGACGAAGAGCAGTTCTAACGAAGTCGTTGATGTTCTTCTTGTCGTCTTGCGTTATGGTTGGACGTGGTGGCGATCGTTCCGCAGTGTGAGGCACAACGGGTGGTCTTGGTCGTCTCGGCCGCGGTTGTCTAAGCTCAAGTGAGCGGCCTTCCGATCTCGGTGGGCGTGGTTCAGAATCACTATGTGATCTGCTTGGTGAGTAGTTGGCGGGCGGGTAATTTGGTTCAATATGTGTGCTGAGGGATAATGTTGGTGATGTCGGACGACCACTCGGAAAGGGCGGCGGTGTCAATGATAGTGCCCGTGGACTACTGTGCGCAGAAGTTGTGGGTGAGAGAACTGGTGATGAAGCACCCATGGGTGGACGCCATCCGGCGGTGATGGTGAGCGACTCGTCATCGGATCCACCATGAGGTTCGAGTTCTTTCAAGAGGGAGGAGACAAGCGGCGGATCGTCACCAGTAAGCCTTGATGGCGCACCGTTCCGAATAGGCGATGAATGCGATCCGTTCGTAAGACCAGCCCCGTTGGTCCCGTGAGCGGCCGCTGAGGATCCTGGAACTGGAGCAGGAGACGAGACCGAGGTCGATCCTTCACTCTGAGTTGGTATACGACGCGTTCGTGGTCTCTTGAGTTTCCGCTCCGGCTCTTGGACAGGTTCAGCAGGCGAAGCCGTCACCGATCGCGTCTTGCGTTTTCGACTGCTGCTGCTGCTCTGCCCCCCATTTTCCTCAAGATCCCTGGCGCGCTCGAATGCGATCCATGCGCGTCTCTCCTCTTCTGTCTCCCGAGGTGGCGACGGCGGTGCAGCAGGCTGCAGACGCTCGCTGATCTGTGGAGGGATGTTGCTGACAAAGCTCTCGCGTGCGCCGAGGCGCTGAGCAATATTCATGCGCTGCTGCCATCTCTGCAGCTCTCTGCGATCGAGCTGCTGAAAACGGCGGAACTGTTCCAGGTCTTCGTCTTCGTCATCAAAGTTGTCGAGGTCAAGCTCGCTCATCTCATAGAATCGCCCGGAGAACTGGCCCCAGGCACCCTGCCATTCGGCGTTGCGAGCCTGACGACGAGCTCTTCGCTGGCGAGCACGCGTACGGACATGATCTCCACGAGTTGAACGAGCGACAGGCCGGCGGACCTGACGGGGCCGCGGAGCGTCTAACGTGGCGGTGTCGGGATCCCGGGGATCCTCTGTGAGGTGGAAGAGGTGGGCGCACTCCATACAGTACCAGTCGCCGGCCGGAATTTCCTCGAGACCGATGCAGTGGGTGTGGTAGGCAGCATCGCAGCTATCGCAGAGTAGCAGGACGTCTTCCCTCTCGGCCGAGTTGCATATTGGGCAAGGGTTGCCTTCTTCCTCGTCTTCGTCCGGGTTCTCGCCGAGCCACTGCTGAGCGTCGAATTCAGCTACTTGTTTCTTGTCTTCGACTTTATAGGTTGATATAGCGGTTCCTGTAGAGTCGCAACTGGTCAGCAATGAAACCTCGGAGAAGCAACTTTCGCCTGTTGGGAATATCGTGAACGTACCATCTAAGCCATTGTAGACACGCACGGAGTGAAATAGGTTGCGGCAGATGGGGCAAGTATTCGTTTTTTGTGCCCAAGATCGGATGCAAGCATCGTGAATGACATGTTCGCAGCCGTCAAGAGCGGCAACGATGTTGAGGTAGCTCGGGTCATCGTCGAGGGCTGTTATGGTGGTGGTGGCAGCCGCGTCTGGGTCTTGGTCTTTCGAGACGCCGTTCACGACGTCAGAGACGGCCACGGAGAGCCGTGGTAAAGAGTCGAGGCATATGATGCACTGATCGGGCTCAGACATGATGCCAGTAAGGGTTGAGCACGCCTGAAGGTGATGGCAACATGAAAAAGGACGTGGGAAGTTTTGGTTAATAGGAGGGGAGGTGGTGGGCAGAGAGCCAGAGGTAGTAGGTGTAAGGAAGAGAGAAAAGGTGGGCGAAGAGAAGAGCGAGGAAGTAAAGAGGTAGCGTGAACGTTGGGATGAAGTTGAGAATAGACGAGACACAGTGGGCTGTAAGGGCGATCAAGGGAGTCGTGTGTCGTCGCGGTGCCGGTTGGGGGATGGAGTGTGCGTTGGAGGGCAAGGCGAATCTCGGAGGATGGAACTTGAAGTCGGTTCCAGAGGTCCCAGGTTGCGATGGAGGCGCCGGTGTCAGTGCAGTGGTGATGTGTTTTAGTGGCGGAGGAGGGAAGCGCCAGGCAGAACCAGGGGTGCCCAGAGGGTGGGTTTCGGATGCTGCAGTGGATGCCAATAGTGGGTTGGCGGTGCTGCCACTCTTCTTCAGTGGGTGCAGCCCCAGGGCAATCCGGCGGTGATGCCTGCCTGCCTTACCGCAAGGTACCTGGGAATTCTAGGCTGAGGCAGGCTAGAGCAAGGTATCGTCAGGTGGTGGGGATGTCATGCGCTGTAGGCAGTGTGCTGGCAAGGATGCAGGGGAGTTGAATGAGAGCCCAAAGCAGAGGGAGGGAAATAGAAGAGAGATGAGGATGAGGATGAAGAGGATGTAGAGGGATTCAGATGGACGGATTGGATGGCAAGGTGATGAATGATGCACGGCAGCGTTACAAGCAAGCGAAGGTGACCTCGCCCTTTTTGCCTTCCTACTAATTGGCACCTTACCGACCTTCCTGTCTAACTAACTGCGTGCGTGCGTTCATCGTCAAATCAGTCAGTCAACACTGCTAAGGTAAGATCCTAAGCCAAGCGGGGACAGCCACCCAAAACCAATCAGCTGGACACGGCCACCCACCGAGGCCAACCTTGCTGCAGTCTTTGCGGCGGTTTCTCCAACAAGTCGGTGGGCGTTCGGAGAAGGGACGAACCTTGAGGGCACCCAAGAAGCATGCGAAAAGGCCGCTCCAACTCTCTCTGATCATCGGCTTGACAAGTCTGGTATGATCTTTGTGGACCATTGAAGTTGCCTTGGGAGATTGACATATGTTCTACTAGGCCCGTTCTTGGTAGATCAGCAAACAAACACAGTCATCATCATTGGTGTCTCTCTGACTTAGCACCTCGCGCCCCGCGCGGTTAAGCAATCCTCCCTCGCTCTGTGCCGTCCTGGCCTGTGCTGCGGTTCCCTCCTTAACTGGCCTTGACTCGTCCACCGCCTCCAAGTATCTAGCCCCATTATGAAGATATTGCACTATCGCCGGTCTCACCCGTGACTCGCTAAGTATTTCGCGACACACAGCGTCGAAATAGTCCGCAGGACACGATCATCTCACACGGGCAAAGTAGTGGCTCAGAGTTTCTCGACTGATCAAGAGGCTTTCTCTGGCATGAACGCTGGAAAAGAACGAAGGATAAGAGCGTAGCCAGGAAGTATTCAGAGACGTATCTGCTAGAACCCACAGATAGTCAGGATCTCAGGCGTCGGATGGCCACCTGTGAAGCCAGACACACTTCTCTGCGCTTGTCCCTTCCATGACTATCTTTTCATAGCTCGAACTGAACATTCTCCTTGTCTCTCAATAATCCGTACCCCAGCCTCAAGCGTGTTAGTGACCACCATGTTTCAAAAGGTCGCACCGAACGAGATCCCTTGCACGCCTTGCTTTCGGAGGCATTGTTCCGCATGACTGAGCCTGATGAGCAGCGTTTAGTACGTGTGCGCGTGGCTGAGAAAGGGGGCTGGCCGAGAAGACACTGGTCGTGCCGGCATCTCGCGACGAACTTTGGATGCGCGTCATTCGTGATGACGCCTCTCATCAACAACATCAGCTGAATAGTTATCTCAAGGAAAGCTATGCCTCTTCGAACTCAGCGGCACGTGCTATCGCTGCAGCTTATCGCCAAGCTTTGTCTCACACCTAGAATTCGGAACCAGCCGCAATCATCTTCGTAGTCGCGCTGGGCTAATCATCATTGATCGCCAGTCGTGCATCTCAATCAAGAAGGTCGGCAAGGAACGCCAACAGGCGCATCACATCGAATTCGAATGGAGCAAAATAGCAACATTCAAGGAGAAAAGCCAAAGTTCGTTGATTCCCGCTTCCCTTTATTTGAGAATGTGTTCCATGCACCGTTTGGGGGGACCTAAAAAACAAAGCCGGTTTCCACGCCCTTCGTCCCATGAACTCGCTTTCCTTCCTTCCTTCGTTGTCGTACCGTCACGTAAATCGAAACCTTAGACCTCAGCGATCTCCCTCAGACGACGCAGTGTTGAGCGCATAGCGGCGGCAGCGGGGGTACTAGAATGACAATGTCAATATTGGTCCAGGTGTGTTGGTTGAGTGACCCATTCAGGCGGCCTGATCCCATCCAATCAGAGCAGGAACGTAGTCCGCCCCGCCAACAGTAAGCCCTTTGACAGCTTAACTAGGGGAGAGCGGACGGGGTCTCTTGTGAATTAAGCACCCGAGGGATAATGTCTCCCCTACTCTGCAGCGATGGAGGTAGGATCAAGCCCATGCCAGGGGACCAGCTCAGAGGGACGAAAACATACGCGACAACGTAGGCGCCACCAGCAATGGTGCGCTTGCAGGACTTGCAGTTCCAGATACCAGTGGAGTGACGACGGACGGTGGTCTTGCCGCAGAAGGTGCAGGTGTACTTGGCGTGCTGGGTGATTTCCATCTTCTTCACCTGCTTACGGAGGGAGGCACCGTAACTATTGGCGATTCGTCAGTAAGTGGCGCTCGTACGATGATGGCATCGCCATCTGCCACGATTGTCTACGCCGCGTCCGATCAAGCGCCCCGCCCTGTGTATTCAGTTCGATTCGGGTGGATGTTTTGGACGCAGAAGTCGTGAGATGACCGTCGTGCATGGGCGGGAGAAGCGTGATCGGGACGTCCCAATGGCGCGAGCCCGGTCAAGGTATAACCAGAAGTTGCGACGAGTTTCCTTCCTTGTGCCAAGCACATGTCCAGATTGTCGTCGACTGCTCTAGGCTCGCAAGGTCGTGGAAAATGGTCTTCCAAGCCAAATGAATTCGTGTTCGGCACAATCAGGGCGTTCGTAGGCTTTCGGTTCGGGCGCAGACATCTCGTGGCATCGAGGACATGGTATCTTCCAGAGTACTCACCGGGTACCATATTTACCGCTGCAGAACTGTGTTAGCAATCGTCTCTTCTCTAGAAGATAATAATAATTCGAGGTAAACGTACGTCACGCCGACCTTCTTGGTGCGCTTGGTCATCTTGGGCAACTGTGTGTGGTGTCGTTGCGGATGGGCGGGAGAAAGGGTGGTTGAGGAGAGGTTCCGAGAAGTGAGGTCTCTTTTCGAAAACTGATTCGACTACCAATTTTTGCTAGAGGGTGCACCTTAGGGCTGGTTTCTGAATTGATGTGGGTGGAGGCTTAGTCAGAAGGCACGTGACTTGGCCGATCAGCACGTGACCTTCTTGAATGCCAAATGGTTTCCACTTTGAGTGTGCATTGTCTCGGTCGCGGCCAGAATGGTTTTCTTAAGACACAGCATTCTATTTGCTAGCTGCTAACCCGACAGGAGGAGGGTACGAACATTACGAAGTGGTGGCTCACCTGGGCAAATAGCATGGTCATCTTCATCGATATGCTTGATGAAAATGCCAAAACAGAACCGCCATTCCCTTCAGATTTATCATTGCTTAGTTTCTACAGACCCCATGAAAGCAGGCTGACCCTCGTACATATCGGAACAATAAGCCAACCGCGAAGCTTGCCTTACTGGCCTTTCGTCACAGCTTTTAACTTCACCCATGTCCAACCGGAATTTCGTTCAGTTGTCGTGGCCATCTTCGCGGTGTTTTGGCGGCCATGCATGAGTTAGCTGAATGCCCGAGCCAATGCCCGAGCCCAAAGAAAGAAGAAGAACACCACGCGTCGATGATCAAACTGCGGGAGTGATGGCATTGCTGTCTATAGCTGATCTTCTCAGACACCAACACAGCATATTCAGTCCATGTACATCACACTTGGGGAGCGGGGAGTCACTCTGTCGAGTCAGCAGCGACTGTATGTAATTTCCACTTAAATGAAAACCTTGAAACATACATTAATTCCAAGTCCAACATAGGTAAGTCATTAACTCAGGTAATATGTACAAAGGCTATACTTTATGTGAGATTCGCTTGCTTTTAGCTGCAGGTACCTCGATGGAGATCGAGGTTCTATGGGTCTGAACACGGGGGTCAAAGCCTCGGCCCATACAGCTGCCAATACGAGCACAGGGAGTAACCTGCAACACACTGAACCACCCTCGCTTCGAATCAACGAATGACTTTACTTTTCGATGCCACAGTAAGAGCTGAAAATCGATAAAGAACAAATAGCAACGTGCTGTTGATCTGCCTGCGCTTTGGAGAGTTCCTCCAACAATCGCTGCAAAATCGACGACGTGACTCGGAACTCCTCGTACAGTCGATCATCCTACACCAACACCCCAGATATACACCAGTGCGATTGACAGGACCGTATCCTTCACAATGTCTCTCAAGAAACACGATAGAGAGTACGACATCGTCGTCCTCGGCGCTACAGGTACGGTGACTCCTCACCGCTAGCCATCGCCATCGCTAGCCCACAGCCTCACTAAACATACGATGCATAGGCTACACCGGCCAATTCACGGCCGAGCACATCACCAAATATCTTCCCACAGACCTCAAATGGGCAATTGCCGGCCGTACACCGAGTAAGCTGCAGCATGTCATTGATGAATGCCAGAAGTTGAACCCCGATCGGGTCCCGCCGAGTAAGCCGGAACCCACCTATTTTCTCACTGCATTGCATTGGCCCTGGCCAATATGGCATCGTCGCTGGTCTATACAACACACGTACCTAGTAACTTCAGAGACTGATACATTCTCCAGAGATTGAAACCGCTTGCATCGATTCCCAAGCTGAACTCGACGCTCTCGCCAAGAAGACCTACATCCTCCTCACCACCGTAGGCCCGTACTCCAAGCATGGCGAGCCGGTCGTCAAGGCATGTGCCGAAAGTGGCACGCACTACATGGACGTCACAGGAGAGTTTCCTTGGGTCTACGACATGATCAAGAAGTACGAGCCAGTAGCCAAGAAGAGCGGTGCTTGCCTCTTCCCACAAGTTGGCCTCGAGAGTACGCCCCCTGACATCTGCACGTATGCCCTAGCGAGGAAGCTCAAGCAGGAGCTGGGTGCTGATACGGGGGAGGTCACCATCAACTTCCACACACTTGTGTGAGTCTTATCTCGAGGAAGCCGTATATATCTAAGAAATGTACAGACTAACAAGATACAAGGGCTGCTCCATCCGGAGGCACAGTCGCCTCATTCCTCAACCTCTTCGATATGTACAGCATCTTCCAAATACAAGCCGCCTCTAAGCCCTTCATCTCCTCCCCTGCCCCCCACAAACCCCCCCACCGTCCCTCAACCACCCTCACAGGCGTCTACCACGACCCTATCCTCGGCACAATGGCGACCTGCCCCACCGGCGGTGTCGACGCCTCTGTCGTCGAACGAACCTGGGGTCTTTTCCATTCATCCCTTCCAGGCCGCGAGGGCGAATTCTATGGAGAGAACTTTAGATGGCAAGAGTTGTCGAGGGTGAATGGCTGGATTCATGGTGTAGGGAAGAATCTGGGGTTGGCGGTGGGGAGTGCCCTTGTGGCACTTTGTCCGCCGTTGAGGTTTCTGTTGAAGAGAATCCTGGTGCAGCCTGGAGAGGGTCCGACGAGAGAGGCGATCAAGAAGGAGAGAGTTGAATTCCAGGGTGTGGCGAAGGCAGATGGAGAGGAGCATAAGGGGAAGAAGGCGTTCGTGAGAGCAACTTGGCATGGTGGCATGTACGATGGTGAGTCTGAACCCTTCCTCTTCTAGGGAGAACCCGTGATTGTACTGACAAACAGGATAGTCACTGCGTTATTCCTCGCTCAAGGAGCACTCACGCTCCTCCGCGACAACAATAACGGTGAGTTGGGCCTCCAGGGTGGATTCTATACGCCAGCCTGTCTTGGGCAAGGCTTCGTCGATCGGTGCGTCGAGCATGGCTTCAACATGGAGGTCAAGATGGTGGAAGACGAGTAGTTTAGGTTGCGTCTTAGTTTCCGTATTCTTTCTTCAATGTGTGATATCCCCGTCGATTTCTAATGCTATGGAGCGGTTCATTGTTGCTGTAAATGTCTATAGAGCCTTGCCGGCATTCTCAAAAACGACTCTTGCTTTTTCGGGGATGTCGTATTTGTCCATGATGACATCAACGAGGGTTAGCCCCTCACCTTTCTCGAAATGCTGTGATTGTAACACTTGATCGAGCTCGCCCCACGTCCGCACCCTATGCGTCTTCAACTGGTAACCCTCCGGCGGCTCTCCAAAGAACTTGGGACCAGCGAGGTAGTCCCAAGGAGCAATCTCGTTGTATGCCTCATCACGGCCATGAATCAGCCTCTCGTACGTGTACCCCCCGTTATTCACAATGAAGATGGTCATGTTGACGCGGTTGTGAATGATGGTGCTAAGTTCCTGCGCAGTGACCTGGAAGCTCCCATCGCCATCGAGCAGGATCGTACGGTTTGAGCTGGCCTGGGCAGCACCGAGCGCGGCAGGGAGCATATGTCCAATGGAAAACCACATGCCGGAGACGATGACCTGTGAGGATGGCGGGAGGGTCATGTCCCGACCACCAAGAATGGGCGTAGCGTTGGCGAGGATGAGAGTGTCACTCGGGCGGAGGTACGGGTTCAATGCGAGATAGAAGTTCGTCTGGTCGATGAGACCGTCCGAGGGGCGCGGTTGAGGCTTGTTGAGACGGTAGTCCCCCAGTGAAGTTGTGTCCTGCTTTGGAAGCCTGTTTGGGTCCAGTTCCTGCAAGAGATGCGATACGACCTCTTCCGACCTGACTTGTGTGTCATCAATCTGTCCCTTTTCGATCAATACCATAGACTCTCGTTTCGGCACAGTGTCCCATCCAAGTGTCTGCGTATCAGCAAACATGCCGCCAAAGGCAAGGATGAGATCCGAGGACCTGACGAAGTCGGTAGAGTCAATATACCCAATCTTCCCAGAGTGAACCCCATAGTAGTTTGGGATATCGGCATCGATCATACCGGCTCCAGAGGGAAGCACCAGCGTAGGAAGTCCGCTTTGCCTCACAAAGTCATTAATCTCCTGGCGGAAGTCTTCAACCCCGAATGCTCTGTCGACGAGGATCATGGGCCTATTGGATGAGTACAGCCGCCGGATAAGGTCGGCTGACACTTGGTGCGCCTTCTCGATTTCTCTCTGGCTCGTGCTTGCGTCATAGTGATGCGATTGTGTTCTTTGTTTCTGCACCAGTACATCTACCTTATCAGAAGGCAGTTCCACATAGACCGGGCGGCTATGTTCAAGTGCCTGGGAGATCACCCATTCGACTTGGTCCGGGACCTGATCCGGATGGACATCGGCTAGGTTCAGCTGAGCCACAGTGAACTTCTCTGCGATCTCACGAAAGACACTGACACGAGCATCACCAAGCGTATGGTGAATCTGTCGGTGTGATCTATCCCACCTCCCACTTGCAGCTGACATGGCCAGCGTATGCTGACTCGGCGTTCCTACGATATGAACCATTGGCACATGCTCAGCATAGCTCCCAGCCACAGCGTTTGCAGCGCTCAACTCGCCGACACCATACGTGGTGATCAAGGCACCAAGACCTCGGTTGTGACGCCAGCGACGAGCTCGGGAGTAGCCGTCAGCGGCATAGCCGGCATTAAGCTCATTGCAGCAACCGACGAAGCGTAGCCCGGAGGCATTGAGGTGATCGAGTGCACGGAGGGTGAAGTCGCCCGGTACTCCATAGACGTGGGTGACGTTGTGGTGGAGAAGCCGGTTGAACAGATAGCGGGCGAGGGGTGTTGAGGAAGCCATTGAGGCCATGGATGGGGAGATAGAGTGCCACCAATGGAGGAGAGGTTGTTGTTGGTCAGGAAGCGAGGTTGGGATAGAAGGAAGAGGGTGGAGGAGGGAGTGGTGCTTCGGAGCTGGTATGGGAATAAGTGGCCGACATCGTGGATCAGGTGGTCCCTTAGGGAGAGAAGGTTCCAACGTCAGCAAAAGAAGCTAGGATTAGGATCCTACTATATAGCAGATTCAGAGTTGGTGCTTATGTTGATAGACTCTATTGCAAGGAAGCTAAGTAAAGTAGGGACTCGCTGTTTGCATAAGCACAAAGAGGAGACAATCTCTGGTAATGGTTGTGGTGAGTGAAAGGTGAGACAAGCAAGACATACAGTCAGCCACAGCCACGGCCGGGAGGAGGAGCTTGTGTGGGGCGCGGGGTTGACTGAGGGCACAGGAAATCAGCGAGCAGACGGGGGGATCATGTGGCACGGCTTTGTCTGCTTGAATTTGGCACCCTCCCGACCTGGTAACACGTGCCGGACAGAGACAGCTGCAGCTCCAAGCGGCTTAGCGCCTCCAACCATAATTTACAGCGCCTCCCCATTGATTTCCAGCGTACGTCAACCCCCTGTAACCGCTCCCCAGCAGTGGAGCTTTCACCGATGTTAGGACGTCATCCATCAACTTCCACCGAACGCGGCCAGTCGTCCAACCAACTTCATCACCATCTTCATCGTTCAAGCTTCTTCGTCTTCAGCCCAGCCCAGCGCATCTCCAGTCTCAATCCCCGCATCGCCTTATCTCGATCCCTCACTCGACATGCTCTCCAGCAATTGATCTTCATCCAGGCCTATCTGCCGGGTCTTCCCTTCCGCTGGCATTTGCTATTCTTTCTTCTTGTATTTCTTCTGTCAAATTCTTGTGATACCCACCACCGTACCCGCCATCATCACCAATACCGCTCTTCACCATGGATCAATCCCATGCTCATCCGCCCTCTGCACCCTCCGGATCCACTGCCGCTCCCGTTAGCGACGAGAATGCTCCTCTCCTCCCACGATCGCCGCGATCGCCTACCGACCAACGACCCAAGCAGCCTCGGACAGTCACCTTCAACCCAAACCCCGTCACTCGTATGTTCGAGCCTGCACCTCAGCCAAGACCTTCTCACGATGTCCCTGCACCGCCGGTGAGTCACGCGCCCACCGCCGCGAGCAGTTCTCTCGGTGGTCCACCTATGCTCGCCGCCCTCAACAGCAAGCTGCGCCGTCGGAACAGTGGACCTGCTTCTGCGAACGCTGCCGCAGGCCTACCGCGCTCATTAGGCCCAAAAATTGGACCACAAAGGAGTACAAAGAAGGCAGAGAAGCTGAAACTTCTTCCGGCTCCGGAACTGGACGAAGAGGACCAGGATGAGGAGAGTGGTCGAGACGTGTACTCGCAGTACACACGCATCAAGGATCCCACTGCGCGCAGGGATGCTGCCAGACTTGGCAAAGCAGACCGTGACAGACTACCTCGTGTTACGGCATACTGCACTGCGAATAGGTACGAGATGGAAGGTCTCGGTCGATTCCTGAAAGGACGCTCAAAACAACGTGGAGCGAACCCCAAGACTATTGACGAGTGCATCTACACACCATACAACTACTCCAAACCGCAAAGGTCTGATCCCATTCAGTCTTATGAACGACGCCATTCGACGGGCGGTGATCCAAGCGGCTCAGAACCAGACTTAATAGACCTCCGAAACGACTCAAACGACAGAGAATACAGCAACGGGCATTCCGAGAACGGCTTTTCTGCTCAAAACGATGCCGGTCAGCTGCAAAGCGAAGAGCTCTTAGGTCCTGGACCAGGCGGCGAAGAGCGGGTTGCAGAAACCATTCCTGACTTTGACATTGCTGTGCACACCCCAGAAGTCTTCCTCTTCGACTACGGTGTGGTTGTGATATGGGGCATGTCTGCCGCGCAAGAGAAGCGTTTCCTCAAGGAGATTGCCAAGTTCGAATTGGAGAAGCTGGCGGCCGATGACGTCGAGGTCGAGTTGTTTAATTTCTACTACACGAGAGAGTATCAGGCTCGGATATACAACGACTTCATTACGTTGCGCGACAAGAATAACTACATGACGAAACTGGCCATCTCACATGCGCTGGCTCAGAGTGTCAAGGTAAGCACACAACCTCTTCCATTGAAGAAGTACCGACTAATCCTCAAATTAAGACATCCCTCTTCGAAGAACTTATCGCGTCCACCGTCGAGACCTGCAAGGACATCCCCACCCAAATCGCAAACACCGGCAAAATCGCACTCTCCCGCTCCCAAATCAACATGCAAATTGGCGAGCTCTTCATTCTCCGCATCAACATCCACCTCAATGGCTCCGTCCTCGATACCCCCGAGCTGTTCTGGGTTGAGCCGCAGTTGGAACCCGTGTACCAGGCTGTGAGGAGTTACTTGGAGATGGATCAGAGGGTCGGGTTGTTGACGGAGAGGTTGGATGTTATTGCGGATTTGTTGGCCGTGTTGAAGGATCAGCTGAGTCATGGGCATGGAGAGAAGTTGGAGTGGATTGGTGAGTTCCTCTGATCAAACGGTCACTGCGGCGGTTCACTAACCCCTTTGGCAGTCATCGTTCTCATCGCAGCTGAGATCCTCGTCGCGGTGATCAACATCATCGTCGACCTCTACGCAGGGGAATAATAGCCCTCTGTCCCAGCCAGAAAATTTCCCCTCCATCTTTCATCTTCATGTCTTACATACACGGTCCTTTTCTTTGTTATCAATGCAAGAATCACATAACGGCGACTTGGGACAGGGCATTCTTCATGCTGGAGGGAAGTTTTTCGTTCAGCCTCTTTACGTTGTAAATAAATCACAGACGCTGCGCCAGCCTGCGTTGACAGAATTACTTACACTGATCGGAATTGTATAAGGAATTGCCTAGGTTGAGGACTATGTTTTCCTCGTCGTGTCATTGCAAGCTGGATCGTGAATGCACATGACAAGTAACAGTCACTCGCGGCTCGAGCAGGCGCGTCTCAAAGCATTGTATATCCCATAGTTGGCCAGAATCCATTCCCTCCAGAGTAAATAAACAATCAAGAAACGCCCATCTCCCCTTTCTTTCCTATCTTTACAGAGGCTCGTGCCAGTAGTCCCTGATCGCACGAGCAATCTCGGGCGTCTAGTCATCTCCATCTTTCTCCATCTGCGTATCACCATCCTCCGTGTCATTATCAGCCATCTCCACATCCTCATCCTGCGCCGCAGCCTTCTCAGGCACGGGAGACTTACTCCCCGCCTTGGGCGTGCCGTCCTTCGCTGGCCTCGGTGTAGCAGCCGCATCGTCAGCCGCCTCCTCCGCAGCCGCTTCTTCTGCCTCAACTTCGGCTTCGGCTTCCGCTTCTGCTTCAGCTTCAGCCTCAGCCTCAGCCTCAGCTTCAGCCTCGGCCTCGGCCTCGGCCTCCTCCTCCGCAGCTGCCTCTTCTTGCTTCCTATGCTTCTCCTTCAGTTCCTCCCACCTCTTTGTGACAACCTCCTTCTCTTCCTCCGGCAAGTCCTTCCATTCAGCCTCCAGGTCTGCATCGACCAGCTCAGCGGCATCGTCTTTGCCCTTCTGGGCCTCGCGCTTCTCCTCGACGTAGAGGTCGAATGCGGTGGCGGGGGGAGCGGGCGAGATGCCGTTCATGCGGCTGCGACGACGGCGCTGTTGGGCGCGAGCTGCTGCGGTTTTTGGTTTTTTGGAGGGGCTGCCGTCAGCGATGTCGGCAGCATCGCCTGCGGTAGACCCCTTGCCATCGGCGTCGCCGCCAATGGATGCCTTACGATGGCCGCGCTTGATTCGTAGAGGCTTGTCCTTGGGCTGCGGTACACTGTTAGATCTGAGGCTTCGAACTGTGGAATACCATTAACAGTTCTCGCAGAGAATCGCATACCGTAGGGGGTGGGCTTGGGCTGCCGTCTGAGTCCTCCACATTTGCACTCGTGCGCTTTGCAAGCTGCTCAAGCAAGAAAGCCCTCTCGAGGCGCAACTTCTCAACCTGGCGCTTTATGCGTGCGAGACGTAGGCGGGCGGCTTGGTTGGACTCTTCGACCTCGTTGGTGCGGTTCTTGAGCTGGACGCATTTTCGGCGGTAGGCCTCTTCGACCGAAGGTGGGAGGGATGGAGGAACGGCTGTTGAAGTGGGAGAGTTGTCAATCTCGGAGTGCTTGCGTTTCGGCGGCATGGCAGATGTGCAGACGAGGACGAGGTGCGGTTGAAAAGGAAGGTAATTCGATGCAGAGGGAGAAGTGAAGATGGCGATTGTGGATTGAGAGGTAGTTGGGGACGCAAGGGAGGGCTGAGACTCTTCCGAGTTGGGGAGTTGATCAAGTTTGCTCACATGTTTGAGGAGCCATTGTTTTTGTAGAACCGGCTGCACAGGAAAGAGGAAGAAGGAAGCGCGTGAATGAGGGTGCGCAAGTGATGTGCGCTACAGCGCGACCGACTCGTGGTTGACGTGGCTCCCTCGCAGCTGTCGACAGCCGTCCGTAAAAACGAGGCTTTGGAGCAGCGGCCGGAAAGAATGGGGACGCGCGCGCTGGATCGATTCGGTCGATTTGAAGGATGGGAAGGCTATCTTTGGAAGTTCAGCGGCAGGAGAGATCGTCGAAGATTTCTTGCGGGAGGGTTGGAGGGTGATGACGATGGACAGGTGGAAGGGAGGAAAGGGGACCATGGGCTGATGGACGCGACACGCCTAGCGAAAGGTAACCGGGAGGTGAGGCTGCCTGCGATGGCCGTGCTAGGTTACTGGGCCGTGGTGCAGTGGTTGCCGTACAGCAGAGTTCCGTGAGGTGGCATGCTACTTCCACAATGCAGCATTAGCCCTCCTCAATAAAATTCATGTGACAATATCGAATACTAGTATTGCGGCGATCACTATTAATAATGTTTTACCTTATATTTGTTGCCAGCCGTTGAGCCATATGAAACTGGTTCTGAAGTCCATCTGCCCGTTCAACTAAACGGCCCTGCGTCAACATTGATCCCGCGGTACCTGCCTCAGTGCCGCGATATCCACCAAAGCGCAAGTACCGACCCGTCGCTTACCTAAGGACCCTTGCTTCCCCTGACATCCCACCTTTGGCAGGCACCACCGCCACGAAATTTTGGGAAGCTTCGAGAGCAGCTGCAGCGGAGCGACGAAGACAAGACCACACACACTGAGCGAAGTCGACCTGTGTGCATCCCCCAGCAGAACAAGATACCCTCGAGACATAAGCACACACGCACACGCAGCATATACATCGGCTTTGCTCTTGACTGAAGCAGGGCTTTCCCGCTGCCCGCCATGTCTCTCAATATTCCCAACGCTCCCAACGCGGGGCTCTTCAAAGGAGGCTACAACAAGTACAAGACACCTCCTCAACCACCATCGTGGACCTAGAACAAGATTGTACTGACATTTCACCAGCTACGACTCCGAAGATGGCGCTGTTCTTCGCAACATCGATGCCTGCCGTGCCATCGCCTCGACCGTCCAGACCTCACTCGGCCCCTATGGTCGTAACAAGATCGTTATCAACCACCTCCAGAAGATGATTCTCACCTCCGATGCCGCCACTATCCTCCGCGAGCTCGACGTAGTCCACCCGGCCGCTAAGCTCCTCGTCATGGCGTCTCAGCAGCAAGAGTCTGAGATGGGCGACGCAACAAACCTCGTCATCGTCCTTGCTGGTGAGCTGCTGCGTAAGGCTGAGGATCTTCTTCGCATGGGCCTCAAGACCTCTGACATTGTTATCGGTTACGAGAAGGCGCAGAAGCTTGCCCTAGATACTCTTGAGGAGCTTGTCGTTGACAAGGTCCGTGACATTCGTGATCAGGACGAGCTCAGCAAAGCCATCCGCACTGTTGTCGCCAGCAAGCAAAACGGCTACGAGGAAGAGCTTGGTGACCTCGTCGCTGAGGCAGTCCTCGCCGTCCTGCCCTCAAACCCCGCTGCCTTCAACGTCGACAACATTCGTGTCGTCAAGATCATGGGCGGCAGCCTTCCACAGAGCCGCGTTGTCCGCGGTATGGTTTTCCCCAAGGAGCCCGATTCCGCCACCAAGAAGGCCCGTAATGCCAAGGTCGGTGTCTACACCTGCCCCATCGACATCAGCCAGACCGAGACCAAGGGCACCGTCTTGCTGCACAATGCTAAGGAGATGGTCGACTTTACGAAGGGTGAGGAGGCTCAGATCGAGACTGCTATCAAGGAGCTGCATAATGCTGGCCTTCGCGTTGTCATCTGCGGCGACAAGATTGGCGACCTCGCCATGCACTACCTGAACCGCTACGGTATTCTCGCTATCCGCATCCTCAGCAAGTTCGAGCTCCGCAGAATCTGCCGCGTCGTCGGCGCCACTCCCCTTGCTCGTCTCGGTGCTCCGATGCCCGATGAGCAGGGTCACATCGACGTTGTCGAGACTATGGAGATCGGCGGCGACCGTGTCACCGTTTTCCGCCAGGAGGACTCTTCCACTACCCGCACCGCCACCCTCGTCCTCCGTGGCGCCACTCAGAACCACCTTGACGACATTGAGCGCGCCGTTGACGACGGTGTCAATGTCGTCAAGGCCATTACCAAAGACCCCCGCCTTGTTCCCGGCGCTGGCGCCACTGAGATTGAGCTCAGTCAGCGGATACAAGCTCAGGGTGAGAAGACTCCTGGCTTGAGCCAGTACGCCATCAAGAAGTTCGGTGAGGCCTTCGAGGTCATTCCCCGCACTCTTGCGGAGAGTTGCGGTCTGGATGCGACAGAAGTGCTGAGCAGATTATATGCTGCTCACCACAAGGCTGAGGACTGGGATGCCGGCGTTGATGTTGATGTAAGTCTAAGTTCACAAGTGTCCGGAAGATGGAATGAGAAACGCGAGCTAACATCAACTTTCCAGAACGACGATGACACTGGGATCCTCGACGCTAAGGAGGAAGGCATCCTCGACCTCCTCGCCTCCAAGCACTGGGCCATCCGCCTCGCAACCGAAGCAGCCCGCACCGTTCTTTCCGTCGACCAGATCATTGTCGCAAGGCAAGCCGGTGGCCCTAAGCCCCCGGGTCCCAACCCTGTGCGTACCCCTGTTCTCCCTTACTGAACCCCATGATGATGTCAAGGAACATCTTGCTAACTTGGTTAATCCAGAACTGGGATGAGGATTAAAGAAATAATAAAAGTTCGGGGATGCACGATGGTATTGGATGGAGCAGGGCTTTGGAATCTACGACACGACGAGAAAGGGGTTGGGCATGATAGAATAGACTTCCCTCGAAATCCACACACCATCACATATGAACACACACGATCGGACCAGTCTACAATCAGGGAAACGTGGTATTAAGTACGAGCTGTAGCAGCGCTCAACGTCGAGGGGATGTATTTACAACCAGCTTCACGCTCACCAAGCACCAACCATCTCTGATATAATCCAGATCCTGGTACCTGCTGAAACCCCTGTCTAAAATCACACAGGCCACGCGGATGGGAAGTCAAATAACCAAGCATCAGATAGTATATCGTCAGGAACATCTTTACACATAGATCCGTCGAGCGCACGGATCCGGTTATCTCGTATCCTTCATCACTATGAATCGGTATACAAGAGTCCAAGACATGTCTCCAGATCACCATTCCGCCCAACAGTCCCCTTCGTATCCAACCCGGCAAATAGACGTGAGAAGAAAAGATACCCAGCCCAAAGGTAGAGGCATAGGAAGTAGAAGTATATCGAAAGAGTATAAAGAAAAGATGCCGTCAATGGCCAGATTGCAAGGAAAACAAGTAAATGCCAGACATGACGTGAGACCATTCCCTACCCGCAAAGGGAAGGGACTCCATCAGGGTATAGTGGTTGTAGTATGATAGAAAGAAAAACGTGAAAGAAGACAGGTGGCTTCCCCATTTCCTCGCAAATCCAATCAAACATCCAAATATGGTTGGTAAATGGCATGATATCCCAAGTCCAAAGTCCGGGCTCCATGAGAAATGAAAAGCCAATGCAGTTGTGGCGAAGAAGCCGGTTGCGCAATGCCAAGTAACGTCGTGTGCTGTATACAGCGAATCGTGATAGATGTAAGTGATTGCAAAATGCTACGTCGTAAAAGACGCGGAGTCCCACTCTTCAATCAGAGCTAGTCGAGGAAATGCTCATGCCTCTTCGACGATGCCTCCCTCACCACCTCCCTCCTCGCGCCACTCGCGGCTCTTCTCTGTCAGACGCTTGACGCCGCCAACACGTCCAGCCCACAGGCTCTCAATTGGAGTCCTGAAGGTAAAGGCACGTTGTGAGCTAATGACACCAATCGCCTGAAGAACCGCCTTGCGGCTGTCACGGCCGAAGACTGCTGGGTGGCTGATCCACTCCAACGCACTTTCCAGCTCGCTGTCCAAAGCTGAGACGGTGGTTGCGTCAATGCCACTACTCAGGCCCAGACCGTCAGTAGAACGGCTATGGGGCAATTGCGAGTTGGGGAACCCAGGCGCAGCAGATGACGCTGCTGAGGTTGGCGGCGACGGACTGCGCTTCCGATCAGGGGTGCCACTAGGGTTCGGTGAGGCATCGTTTCCAGCATGGGGAGTAGGCGGGCCAGATTTTCCGGCCATCGGAGGGACTGGAGGAAGACCGCCCTTGCCCAGGCCCTTGAGGATGGATCTGGTCTCGTTAAGGAGGGTGTGGGCACGGTCGTGCTGGCCCCGGCTCACGAGCGTCAACGCGCGCGTAAGCATGTCAGATGTAAGAAGTTCCATGCGGCGCTGAACGATACTTGGGTGAGGAGGGATCGGAGGGGAATTTTGCCACGCCTTCTTCTGGTTGGAGGTGGGCGGCAACATGGTAATCGCCAGAAGGGATGGTCTAGGCATCTGCATGCCAGTGCCGTCGCGCAGGATATCACCCCAGCTAACATCGGCTTGGATCAGCGGGACCTCCTCAACGGACAGAGTGCGCTCTGCATCGTTCTCCATTGAGCCACCGAGTGCCTCGAGACCGGAGACGATGTTGTCCCAGGGGTCTTGAGGTAGTTGATCCTGCGAAACGTTGTCAGGCAGAATCACGAGTTGAACCAGGATATCACGCTTGTCACCGAAACGCAGATCTCCAAGAGCTGCCTCGGCATCGCGCCCTGTGGCTCGCTTGGTGATCTGCAGAGCACCACTGATTTTGTGAAACTTGGCTGGCGAGCCCTCAGGAAGCTTCAGCTTCAGCTTCACGTTCTGGTGCGAGAGCGTCTGCATGCCTCCCAGACATCCTGCTAAGCATTCGCGAAGCATCATCCAGTCCTTCACGTACGTGTAAGAAGCCTTTGTGCGAGTCGAGAGCTCGATCATGGTATCGGGCTTATGCGTCATGCCAAGTCCGAAAGAGTGAATGGTGATCTTTGCGGCTTCAGCTCGTGATACCACGAAATCGACACTGTCAGCATCGGATGTCGAAGCATCACTGATGAGCATAATAGTCGCAATCGGATTGTTGTGCTTGCGTTGCATCAGCAAGTCCATGGCGACGTTTGCGCCCTCAACGACATCAGCACGGTGGCTCTTCTGGCCCACGGGCTTAATCGACGTCAGGATATTGGTCCACCCTGGCCATGCTTTGGTGGTCATACCGACGATAGGCACACCTCCGCCACCAGAGCCAAACGTGACCAGTCCCATACGGTCACGTTCGCCAAGGGTGTTGACCATGAACCTAAGTGCGTCCCGGACAAGGTTGATCTTCACACCTTGCATCGACGAGGAAATCGGAACAACCACGACAACGTCAATAGGAACATGAATTGAGTTGACGGGCCTGTTGCTCTTGGTGAAGGCAGTGTACTCCGTTGGCGCCGTTGTAACGGACTTTGGACCACCCCACGATGAGGCTGCTGACGAGACTCTCTGCTGGCGTGATGCACGGTGCCAATCTGCCTCCTCGTCGGTCTCCGACATATCGGCACGCTCATACTCTGGGCTTCGAACTGGGGAACTATCCAAGGCATGGAGATCTGCCAGCGCCTGGTTCCACAGCTTGAGTTGGTTCCGATTTTCAAACTTCAGATGAAACTGTGGAAGTTCAGGCACATTCAAGCCGAGTGTCAGGATGTTTTCGTCGATCAGGCCAGTCTCGGACACTTCGTGGAGATGCTTCTTAATGAGGATAGAGCCCTTGAGGGTACACCTCGTAGATTTGCGTGGGTTTCCTTGGTCGTCCCACTGCTGGGGGATATTGAGCTTCTTCTCCTTGACGCAGATGAGCATATCGGCAAAAAGATAGCACTCAAGCTCCTGCCACGCCACCTTGTCCTTACCAACGCGCAGAGTGCCATACAATCTAAGCTTGCCGAATCTAAAGCCTTTCAGTCAGCTTTGTTCACGTAGCCATGTGCGCAACGTTACCTAGAGATCCAACTTACCGGGCAAAATCTAGACTGTGCCAGTTCTCGACACGGTTTCGCAGGTTCTCTGTCACCTCGTCGAGGGTCTCCGATGACTCATAAGGATAGAAGCGAGGTGCGCTCTGTACAGGTGATGCCGGACGAGCTGCCTCTTCGACGCGGGCGTTCAGGGAAGGCGCGACTGAGGGGGCGCCTTGGGGTGCTGTAGATGTCAGGTCCTCAGGCGCAGCCCGCCAGTTGTTGTCAGGCACCTCAACAGTGACAAGGCATGTGAGAGTTTGCTGTTGGCGAGAGCGATTGATAGTTGGAAATTCTGATCGAACAGTGACGGTCGGGGCTGGGATCGGATTTCGCGTGATAGGGCGAGGGCTGCCGGGAGTCGTCTCCATGGCCTGGAGATCATAGTCATGCCTACGTGGTGGCGGGCCACTCTGGGTCGTCTCTGGGTAGCCCCCAGAAGATGCGAGACCAGTGGCTTCACTGTCACTCCTGGCATGTCGTGAGGAGTTGTAGCGATCTGAGAGGTTGGTCTCCCTGCTCTCCCTATACGCGCCGCGCGCTGCACTGTCACGACCACTGCTGTGGTGTTGTTGCTGGGCTCGCCGTTGGCCGCTTTCGACGCTGGGCGGTCGCACCGTCTGGCTATCCCACGTCGGCGTGGGTGTCTGCGCTGACCGAGCGTCCGCCCCTGAGCGTACCATGTTGCTAATTTTCTCTGTATTGACGTTAAGATTGTGTTCCTCAAGACTGGGCGGGGTTGAGCAAGACGAACCAATGTCGATGACATTGCCGCTCCTGCTGGTATCGAGGTGCAACGGCGCCTCGCATGTAGGGCAATACTGCGAGTCAAACTCGCGGATATATTCGTAGAAGCATGCCTCGTGTGAGACATGGGTACATGAGAACTGCAGGATGCGTTCTCCGCGCAAAGTATGCTCCAGTGGCTCCTCGCAGACAGCGCATTCACTGCCGACGAAGGTGCGCTCGCGGCGAGTGCGCGAGCGCTCGGTTGTGCTTGCCATAACGTTGTTGTCGATCGCTCCGCCAACACGACGGGATGATGAGCTCAGGCCCGATCGAACAGAGCTCACCGAGGAGCTGGAACGCTGAACGGGGTTTCGAAGAGTGCCTGCTGCTATCGAATGACCTGAGGCTCGCGTCAGGACTTATGCCAATAATATCATAACCAGCTGGCAGTTACTGCAACGTACCCTTCTCAGGAAATGATGGCCCTGCCTGGTAGGACACAGGCGGGGGGTTGGCCCTCTGTCCAAGCGAGCCGGATCGAAGAGAACTGGGGTTGAGAATACCCAAACTTGCTAGCCCCGAAGCGATTTGATCGTCGTGGTCTCGAGAGAGCTTAAAATGGAAGCCTCCAGAGTGTCCGGATCCGTTGTCTTTTCCCTGACCTTTATTGGACCGACTGAACATCGAGGATCGCTATCACGGGGTCGTCTGAATCGCAGGCAGATCGTGGACTGGTGTTGGAGGCCGGATCTTTGGTAAGAACAGCAAAATGAAGAGGAGGCTGGGGTCGTTAATTGCAGCTGAATCGATAAAAGTCGCGAAGGTAATGTAATTCGGAATCGACGGTACGTTGCGAAATGTATTGCGTGAATGTTGGCAAGAATGTGCGGCTATGATGAGAGTGCAACAGGGTGCTGGGTCACTGTTTCAAGTACTTGTATCAAGAAGAATAAAGCGTGGTTGAAGACTGTGACGAGCGCTGGAGCATGGTTATTCTAGTCCTTGGGCAGAAGAGGATCAGGGGGGTCCGATTGGGTCGAATGATTCGTCGAGGAGCGTCGCAGTGACGTTGTGATGCACCAGTTGTCTGCAGAAGTCCGATGCTGAAAAGCAGGAAGAAAACTCGTGGAGCACCGTGAAAGAATTATGGCGCGAAGATAGTCAAGTGGGTTGAATTAGGAAGAAGCACCAGGCAAGCCAGGTCGACGGCCAGGAAGCGTAGGTCAGGCGTCCCTGGCGTGTGCAACAGCGTTGGCTTCGTGGGCGGTCCAAGGAGCTGTCAGGAGACGGGCGTCCTCCACTTGCAGAAAAGTAGCGGCACACAAGGCCGCAAGGCGGGGAGGGGACTACTGCGAATGCAACGCAAAGCGCACAGTAGCGCAGGCGATTAGAGGTGACCAAAGGAAATAGGGTGATGATGGGCGCCGTGCCGTGTCAGTGGGAACCCCGTCCGCAGTAATATAGGGCACGTATAGGCGACGGTCAGCCAGCGGGAGATGGAGGACGATCTTGGCCGTTCTGGCCGCTGTGCGTCGTGAGGTGCGTCGCGATGCAGATTCTCGTTCAGGAGGCGTCGAGGAAAAGAAGGAGGTGGAAGTAGACTTCTGCTGCGAGAATTGCTTGCGACAAAGCAAAAGGCAGGAGCGAAGAAGGAAGTTGCCCAGGCTGTGAGTAAACCTGGAAATCGGCCGGGAAGGATGCCCTGGTCACCTATTTTGCGAAGGCAGGTGCAGATGCTGGCTAGCAGTCAGATGCTAGTGAGTGCTGGCAGGTGGTGGCCGGTGCTGACAGCTGGTGTAGCAGGTTGCACCAGGCACCGATGCAGATGGTGGGATGCAGGAACCAGGGCAGTCGGTTGCTGGCTGCTTCAAAAAGGGGGCGAGGCACTGCAGCCCGGGATGTGGGATGCGGATGTGGATGTGAGCCCCGAAGTACCACAGGTCGCAAAGCTCCACGACGGAGGTACCTTGCTTCGTCCAACCGGCCAGGGTCTGCTGCACTTCACCAACCCTGGTCTCTTCAAGACTTTCTGCCTCTGTTCTGCCCAGCCACTTTCTCAGTCGGCCGAAGCGCCCCGGACCTTGTCTCAAGCGAAGACCCTAGCCACTTCGTCGGGTCTCTGCTTTGGGTCTTCGCGATTGCTATGGTATCGCTCAGGTGTTGTTCTGCGCTTCGTACAGTGCAGTGTTGGGTCCCAGGGTTCGGCCTGCTGTTCGTCGATCGCTCTCTCCGATATGAAGGTCGATATAAGTGGGAGCGGGTCGGCGATGGTACTGCTCCAGCCTGATTAATCTCAGCCACTCGCGTCGGTTGCCCCAGAACTGACAGCCGTGCCAAAGTGGCAGGGTAAGGGGAGAAAGGGGCGGAGGAACGGAAGTTGATCTTCGAGAACAGGTTCTTCCTTGCGCACGGGTGGGCAAGGTCTTTATGAACAGGCCTGATGTCTCCTCTCATCTATCTAGGAACTGGCCCGGGCAACCAAGCAAGTGCGCAATCCGCTATGACACGGCTGCACTTGGGGCAAGCTCACACTAACTCACTCCTTGCAGCTGTACGATGCAGACACACGTCGCCCTTTCCGAACCAATCCATCTCGACTGGGTCAAAATCGCGAGACGGAGTGGAAAGGCGCCACGGTAGGTCTGCGCTCAGGCGATCCCACACAGACTAGCGGCAATGGCCTGGGCTCCTTGGTCTGGGCGGTCGTCTGCGCTCAGAAGATCACTTTAGCTCCGGAGGTGTCCATGTATCCAGCTCCAGAGCCTGCCCAACGTGGGTACGATTGTTCTCCAATGCCTCAAGCCATTGTATCACGCCAGGACAGCTGCTTGGAGCTCCAGACCTCTTGGAATTTTGCTCACTATTTGCACGCGGCCAACTTCGCAGGAACAAGGCATGAGAGCCAACAACACCACAAACAATCTTCCCAGAGCCTCTCAACCACACGGAACGAACCCACGACCCCTCCACCTTCAACCCGCAAAGCATTAGCGTGGCCGCAATGGCAACCCAAGTTCAGCCACCACTGTTAGGTGCAGGGCAAGCCTCCAGGGCTGCCCTGGAGTGGTGGGCCAAACCAGTCAAGCGGCTGGACCGGTGGCAGAAAGTCGCTGGGGTCAGTGCGCTTAGGTTCTCGCATAACTTGTCACCCTCACGACTCAAAACCGTTCTTCACGTGGCAATGGTGTGGAAGGGCACCAGTGAGGTTTCAGTTTGGTGTCCTTTTGCTCAAGCCTATCATGCGCGTTGGTGGCCGTGACGGGCATGGAACCAAGCCGAATTCGCACCCCTGGGTTGATCAACCCCTATCATCGCAAGTTGCCGCTGGCCGCCGTGCGCCAGGTATAATTGGCCCTGTCAGAGGGCTTCTGCCAGGACTGCGCGGCGGCAACCACCGGAAGATGCTGTCGCTGTTCGAAAAAGGTCACAGAGGAGAACTCGTCCGCGTCCGGCAAAACCTGCCTCAGCTCTTGCCACTGCAAAGCGCCTGTAGCGCTTCCCGTATCAAAACGATGCTCACGCGAATAGGTCACGGATCTGCTGCCTACGTCCACAACTCTCGCTTGTAAAGATCAATGCTTTCCCTCGAACCAAGCCGGTCAATATTGAGGACTCTAGTACCGACCAATATCTGCTGTACACGGTGCGGATTCCCGCCTCTCTCACCTCGCAAGAACCGGAGCTCGTTAACGCGAGGTTTGGACGTGCAAAGATGTACTCGTACAGTTCTCCCCTGGGGGCTGTACAGTTTCTCGCTTACGACCTCCTGAAGGTAGATAGGCCCTCGCAAGGATTTCCTGAGCCTTCGAGATCAAGACCCATGTGGTGTCGATGACACCCTCTTCCACACAGGATTATCGTTCTGTTCCCCGTCTTACCTGCTGACGCCGCAGCATGAGACTTCGAAGGATCGAGGAAAATTAATGAGGGCCCAGCTTGGCCTTCGTCTTATTTCTTGTTTGAGCACGAGAGCCCTCCACAGGATTGTCAAGCATTGCCTCGGAGGAGCGCGACAGCCGTGGACGCAATTAACCAACGGCATGTTTCGTAGATGAAACATTGACTTGGATGCCACATGGCTGGATTATGTGCAGGAATGTATCTGCGGGTTCGGCAACAGGCAACCAATGTGGTCTGGCACAGTAATAGGCGGCATCAGCCCAGCAAACCGGGTCATTCCCCGCGACGCCACCTCTCGTTGAAACAGGGACAAATCACAGTGAGTGCCGGCAAGCCACAATGCCCACAGTGTCGTGGAGAGCATGTTTATGTGACCACGGGACATGATGCTGCCACTTTCAGCATCAGGAAAGTGTTGTGCTTGTGCCTTATCTGACATTGCTGATGGTCGTCTTCATCATGCATCATTCTGACTCTCAGGGCTTGGTCCTGTTCTGTGGCCAGCGCCACACCAGGACGTCGTAAAAGGAATCTGAAGACTTCTGACCATGGGTGGAACGGACCAACAGCACAACCACCAACACTGGAAAGGGACATCATGAGTTGAGCAGGGCATTTACTCACTCTGGTCCCTGACCAGCAACGAGAACCGTGTTCAGACGACGGCGCTCGAAACGGTGCTTTCGTCCGCGGAACGATGCAACTGCGTCGCTAGCTGCATATTGGTGGAGTAACCACGCGAAGCGAGACTCTCTCGGGGATTTTCGCCAACCTAACGAGACATCGTGTGTACTGGGTGATGGTCAGTGGCTTCAAGTCTTGTTCTGGCGAGAAATACGACGAGGGGAAAAATTCTAGCAGGCTTCAAGTACAGCGAAACGCGGCTCCGGTTTGTGATCACCATTGCCTAGACCATTTGTTTCGGGTTACGGCGGCCCCTTGCGTGCAGGTCCCTCCTTCAGCTTCAGTATCGGCTGGCCAAGTGGCCCCTTGCGCGCCGCTTCGCTAAACACCCTTTTGCTAATACGAGCATGACACGAGGGCCCAAAATCATGCCCAATCACACTGTATTCCAAGCAGGCTTCTTCCTTCCATTGTCTGTGCTCAAATGACGCTATACCTGAATCCCCACTGCAACCAAGCTCATGGAATTAATATACAGGATACTATCACAGTTGGGACGAAGGGTCCTGTGACTGCGCCATTAGTATTACCATCATTGTCCAACGATGCATTCACTGCCGGGTGTGACAGGGAAACGCCTGCCGTGCAGCGATATTGCGCGACAAGTACCGAGCACGCGCAAGGAGAGGTGGTGCACCGCACCACCGTCGTGGAATAAGTGAGCAACACACCACGCATCTGAGCGGCGGAAGCGGAACATGGAGGGGAGATCTGACTCCAATCTCGACTAGAAATGATCGGCTACATGGGGGTTGGTCACAGACTCAGCTACCCGCCCTGGGGCCCGTGCCCACTCAGCTACTGAACCTTACGAAGTCGCGTTCTCATGGAAACTGGCCCTGTAGATAGGCTCCTTCGCTCAATGTATCACTTGCTATTCAAGCGATCTGGACAGACTGGTGAGGCACAGGCTCTTGTCCACTGACGGTAACAGCTTCGCCCGTGCGTTGCAGAATTCGCCCCTCCACCACTTCCGCATTCGCCCCTGGGCCGGCTGGAAGTTCAGGACTGTCCATAGGTGCCAAGACAAGGAAACACGAAGTTGGCAAGGAAGTCGTGCTGTCGGCAGGAATGCAGATCGATGAGCTACAACGTGCAGCCCGTCGTGGTATTGCATATGCGCATACTCCGTCAGCTCCTGAGTTTGAGGGCCTCTGCATGCCACAACTCCAGCTAAACGGCAGCATCACCCCGCCCACCCCTCAACACGTCCCCAGCAAGCCACTCGACTCAGGACTGCGCCAGGAAATGATCTTCAACGTTGCACGCGGCATGTTGTGTCTCACATGGTTTTCGACTGCCACCAGTTCTTGACCACTACCGGGCCCTTTCTGCAAGCCATTGTCACAAATCTTTGCCTCTTCCCCGCGAATGACTTGGTGTTTGCCCCGAGCACTGCTACCCTCCAGTGCGGGTCATTCATCTTGGGCCGTCATCGAGATAACAGCAGTGCCGGTTGTGGAGAAACAGCGCCTCAGAAGTGCCAGTGCAGCGCACCTTCTTGATTATCATGGAGACCGCAATATGCAATGGCACTGTCAGTCTTCCTGATTGACTCCCGGTTACCTACCGCCTCTGTACTAGCCCAACGACAATACTGCCCGTAGAGGCATGTCATTGGACATGGACATGGGCCCTATATCACCGTCACGTTAAGTTCGTCATGAGTAGCTAGCCACTTCGCAAGTTTCTGCCCCGGCTGTTATCAGGTGACGAAACTTTACTGCAGTCTATTCTGGATCCTGAATTGCACAAGACCCTTGATACGCTAGCACTGCAATTTGTTGCAACGGCGTAAAAACGCCTGTCAACTCTCTGAACTATTGAGAGCTGGCATGGCAACAGGGATATCTCACCAACGGGCACATCACGCCGGCCCAAGCCGACCCTCACTCCATGGTCATCGAGTCCCATGGTCGCTGAATGGCCTCCTAGTCCTTGACCGATGGTCATATGCGCGCAAAACTGTCGCTGTCAAACAATCCTGGCCCGGCAGGACGCCGTCAAATTGCGTAGGATTGCGCCAGGGATTTTTGCGGTGAGCCATGGCAGCTTTAGCAAAGCGTTCGTCGTACGATCTATATGTCGTTGTGTTAAGATATTTCGATTGCAAGGGTCAAGGGTTCCTCTAGTGAACTGAGGAATGGTCTCTAGGTTCTCACCGGCGTATTACTCGGACGTCGACGGACATTTTTGTGCAGTGTGTTCAATGGGGTATACCCACTATGCCCACGATGCTACTGAAGCCGGAGACCGGGATGCGGTGCAGCTTCAACGGTGGTGCAGGTGGGTGCCCCGGGCGTTTCGATGGACGGCAGAGTCCAGGATCCGGGATGATCAGTACTGGCATCTTGAGCACCCTTGAATCTGGTACCGAGGAGCAGATCCCCGCTCAACGTGTCGCTGGACCCATGTGCCCACGTTGAGGCAGAAGAGCCTTTCGTGCTTCGGGATTCGGTGACCGTGGCCATCACGGTGGGAGAACTGAAGCGTCTATACTATCTTCAGGATTTTGCAATCTCGGAAGGAAACTCAGTCATCAGAGTTCGGAGCAACTGACAGGGCTGCCTAGCATGTTCTAGCGTTCTGGAACCGCGTCTTCGGAACCGGGCAGGTCGTTGTGGGTTGGGATCCCTGTGACATTGTCGCGCATTGATTAATAACGTCTTGGACAGGTATCAGAACGCCACCAAAGTATAATCAGACAGAGTCCCAAGTCGAATATAGAGCGTCTCTGGCCATGTTTCTCGGGTGTAATGGGTTGGGGATAAGAGCAAATACTACCGGAGCTGGCATCTCATGAGCGGCGCCGGCGTCTTCCGTCATCCCGTCTACCGTTCCAATGCGAGGGCCCTCGCGTGTTTGCGATTCGTCTTGGAGGAAGGTGAGGCACATGGTTACCGGGTGCACCTTGTAGGATTTGCAACGCTCTTATCACGGAAACCGGGTGCGCGCGAAGAGTACCTTCAGCAAGCGACGAACCGACCCGGAGCAGGGGCTCGCTCCCTCCCAGGCTTTGATATCACAGAAGTACCTGCATGGGTAGATTGTTCCGCGTCGAGTGTCACTCGCCATTCATTCAGGACCATGCCTAAGGATCATACATGTCTTCCATGGGTTCAGACACGGATAGGCTGCGCCGTTCAGTTCAAACCTGATTCCGTCTTCCGGGAGAACACAGGCAGCATAGCTCTACCAATTGGGTAAAACCAAGGTTGACGCTGTCCCGATTGGTTTCATTCGTGCCACACAGGTGCATGCAGGAAGCACATTTTGGGGACAGGTCCGTGTTCATTTGCCCTCAAACAACGGACCTGTTGAGGGTTCATGCCAAACCGATCGTATGGGACGCGCGCCCGATCTTTGGTGGCGTTGGTCCGTGAACGCACATCGTGAAAAGCTTGTGTCTCCCCTCTTGTTGCGCCTTGTGAGCGCGGACCAGATAGTGGTCATGGCGAGAGCGATGAAAGACGCTGAATCAGTTCCGTGGCCGGGCATATCGGCGCGTGCGTGTGGTTGGTCGTGCGCTTGGTTTGTCTCTGCTGGTAGTGAGGCCTTTGTCATGAAGCCATGAAGCCCTTGTACATGTTTGACATTCGCATTGTTGATGGTGAAAGAAACCCCTGGTCCTTTGTATAATATGCAAGATCTTCGTGAAACATCCTTTGCGCCGTACACTAGCCGATAATCTCGGAGAGCCTCACCTCTTCACAATGAAACCAGACCGCGCCTTGACAACGGGCCTGTCCCTCCTCAACAACGCCGCCTTTTGTCCCTGAGCATACTTCGTCACCTTGGGTGCTAACCTCTCATCCCTCTCCTTCATAACCCGATAAACCGTCGATCCAACAACCTCATCCCTCGGCCCCCTCTCCTTCCTCTTCAACCCCTTCTCCACAGCCGCAATCCTATCCTCCCTCGTCTTCTTCTGCTTCTTCTCGCCCTTCTCTCCTTCCTCCTCAGCATCGTCCTCGTCGTCACTAGAAGCATCGGTGAGGTAATCCAATGGAAGAAGCTTAGGCACCGCAGCGGCCTTGGACTTTGACGCCAGAGCTTCGAGAACTTCTTGGTCTTCTGCTTCTGCGGCGGCGGTTGCTTCTGCGAGGGCAGTGGCGGAGGCGGCTTCTTCCTTTTTGCGCTCTTCGGCTTGTTGTTTGAAGAGGGCGTCGCGCTGTTTTCGCTTTTGCTTCTCAGCTGTAGCCGCTCTGTATATTTCCCAGTCAGTGATTTGGTCATTTGTATGCATGCTTTGTTTGTAACATTTCCTTGAATGGGATGTGAAAAGGGGGTTGTAGGGTGGGCGAAACTCACTCTTGTGCTGCTTTCTGAGCGGCCTGAGAGGACTTCTTCATGGCCTGTGCGACGTGCTGCGTTGACACTGCCTCTGGTGCCGCATCAGAGTCTGAGTCTTCCTCCTCTTGCTCCACGACCTTCTTCTGCACCTTGGGCTTCTTCGTTGATGATGGTGGCGGTGCAGCTATCGCAGCAGCCATAGTCTCATCATCATCGTTGAACGTGATCTTCCCACTGCTCACCGCTGCCGCCGGTGTTGACTGCTCCTGATCCTTCGTGGATACGTCATCCTCCTCCTCATCTTTACTTCTCACGGGAAGCTTCCTTTGGCGCTTTGTGGGTGTTGCCTGGGGTGTGTTCTCTGCTGTGCTGGCTTCCGCTGCTGCGGCGGCGCGTTTCCGTGTGACGGGCGCCATGATGGTATGCGTAAGGTAAAAGACACTGAACTAGGCTTGAGTCTATTGTCTTTGAGATTGACGGCTTTGGTGAATGGGTGCAAAGGCAGTGAAAGGGTGTTGAAGTTGAGTGCGAAAGTGTTTTCAGATGCTCTTTTACTGTTGCAGATGAATCTTGAAGATAAAAAAGTTAAAGTGGGTCCGTGGTGAGGCTGAGCCAATGAGGTGTAAGCCCGGCCACCAGCGCTGGAAGGGCATCGCAACCTCTCCAGCAGCCCATTACCGACCCTTTAGAGCGAAAAGAGAGAGGCAACCCTCATCAAAGTAAAATTGGCTTAATCACAGTGTTTATTAGGATATTGACAAGAATAGTGACTGAAGATGCAGTCAGAGTGAGCAGATTGGCAGTCTCCTCTCCCGGCTACCCTATAAAGCAAGGCATGGCTTCAACTTGGCTTGCATTGCATTGCAATGTTAGCCACATCTCGCTCAAGGTGCAAGCCTGGTGGCATCATTTATGTCATGCAAATGAATGGAGAACATAATGATGATATTGTGTATTGGGGCCGCGGAAGCTTTAAGAAGCTCGACGGCCCTGGTTCCCATTGAACAATGTTCATTCAGATTCACTTCACCCAGGTTCGGAAACTACTTACACATCACTCTTCACTGGCACATAATGTTGGTTGCGAAATCGCATTTTATTGTCTAGATAGTCTAGCTCTTTTGGGGGTAAATAAAAAACAAACTCCTATCTCGCTGGTCTGCCAGTCTGTAAATAGGGGATACTCGTGAAAACACAAACGATACATCAGCAAAAACGGTCTCAATCTGTTCGGTCAGTCGCACCCACATGCCTGTTCTGGTCTCACCGTTCTTCATCTCTCATTCACGCCAGTGGTTGGTGACTCGTCAGTAAGTTTCAGGGACTTACTTGAGATACTTCTGGACGCTCTTGAGAGGAATCTTGTAATGAAGACGCTCCTGTAGAGCGCGCTTCTCGGCCTCACTCACCTCCATGAGGTTGTGTCGGAGCACCCAGTCCACCATGACAGCGCCGGAGGAGTACTTCCACGGCTTGGCGAAGGCATCCTTGAGGTTACTCACCTTGATGGGGTGGAATTTCTCGACGTCGGAGTCGTGGGGGTTGGGGGAGAATCCAGGTACGAGGCAGACATCGAATGCGAACCGGAGGGCGAATTCGATGTGTCCATCTTCCTTGGGTCCGGTGATGGGGCCCTTGAGGGTAGCGATGGACAGGGTTTGCATCTTACCGCGGAGCTCACCGCACTTCTTACCTTGGTACATCATGGTCTTGCCATCGGCAGCGAGGATCATACCGGCTTCCTCTTCACCCTCTCGCTTGAAGGCCTTGAGGGGAATCATGTCATCCTCAGGGTCCATGGCACCAGAAAAGCAGTTGTCAGGAGCGAGTGGGAAGGTAGCGGTAGCAGATCTCTTGCTGAGCCAGATGCAGTCGATGACTTCCTTGTTGCCCACCATCTTGGTCTGGTACACATTGCAGTGCACACCCGCAGTGGCCACACCGAAACATCCTCGAAGAGGAGTGACGATGCGAAGACCCTTCAGAGAAGGATCAAACTCTTCCATGCCAAAGATGGCATGCCAGTCACGCTTCGCAGGGGACTTTGCGAGCCACGGAGCGAATCCGGGACAGAGACCAGTGTTCTGTTGGCAGAACTCGATGAAGGCCTCATCGCAAGCCTGGACGGCGGTTCGGCCTTTGAGGTCAGGGGCAAGAGTGACTATGCGGTTTGTCCGGTCAACCTTGAAGTTGGCCGGGTTGAAGTTTCCGCCCATGAAGGCTTCACGGATGAATCCCACAGGGAAGGGGATAGCGAAGACCCGGAACTGGAAGAGTGTAGGGTCAATGGGTCGGAAGTTGTCGGCATGCTCGACGGCTTGACGAAGGAGTGAAGCCATCTTGAATTTGTCGACTGGTATGCTTCCGTGGATTGGGTAGGTGGATGGTGTTGTAATCGTTGGTGATTCGTAGAGAGTCGTTAACGCTTGGTGCTGAATAGCTTGAGTTGATGAGGGAAAAAATGTCTCGAAGCTGAGGCCGATCTATGGCTGCTACATAAACATATTCGGATGAATCTGGAATCCATTGACTTCATCGAGGAAGCCATTGTCGAGCTTTGTGGCATTGCCTGGGAAGGACGACATCTCTGATACCCCTTTGTGCATCGACAGCACGGTGCGTGACACTGGCACAACCGGTGCACAAGAAGTGTTTGTACCATTGTTTGAAGATGTCTAGCAATTTGTGACACCAGCATGCTGTCTTATCTATCATGGGGGAAACAAATTGTCACAATGGTACGCGAGTGATTGGGGCTCTTTGATGTAAAGGTGTGGAAGCATGCGGCAAAAGGGACGGTCCGATCCGGATGCACATGCCACAAGACGTTCGTGGTCTACAAAGATCCAGCAAATACTATACAGAAACAGGTATAGCCAGACGAGTAAGCTCTGTGGTTGAAGGCCACGATCTTCTCGACTCCTGGTTAGCCACGGAAGTCAGGGGCTGCCCGTGTAAGTCAAGAGATGAGGCTCTTGCGGACCTCCGGACCAACTGAGCATGCGACTCCAGCACCATGATTCCTTTCGTCTTAGTAGACAATGAATGAATAAAAATGCGCATTGATGTAGCTTGCTACAGTACTGTATGTGCAAAGGTTTGCATCATTTCGGCTCTGTGTTTGCGATTATCCTACAGCTGCCGCAAATGCTACCCATCGCAGTACCATCCATTTACCGCCAGTGGTTCCAGGAACGACGAAAGCGTACAGTATCGGAGAACTAGAACCGTCACTTTCCTATTGATGCACTTGTTCAATCTGCATGTCAGTAAAACTTTGACCACATGCAATTTGTGAAGCGCGTTCTGTGCTTGAAGGCAAAAAGGGGCAATCCCACTAAACGACAGCCATCTCCAAACAAGTAAGCACCAGCGAGTCAGCCGGCCCCAATTCCTCCGATCCTCCTCACCAGCGCAAAATTAAACCTGCAAAAACACGCACCTAATTGCCGTTGCAGACGCGCGGGGGGTGGTTCGATCATCGATGATCAAGTTCAATCTGCACTGTTACTCTGTCTGTACACCATGAAGGAAATCGTCTGCACGTCAATCGGCTTGACAGCTCTGGGCAATTTTTGGAGATCTGCAGCGCTTGGAATGGTTTCTTGAACTAGTTTATTGGAAAGATGCACACTTTCAGAACAGCCTTACTTGAGAAAAAGTTGCCCTGAAGCTTGTGCTTGTAAGTCTTCAAGTCAAAGGGCTTCCAAGGTAATCCCTGCTTTGGACACTGTCTCCATTCTTCACCAACACAAACGGGTCACTTGTGCTTTCGCGCAAATTGGACAAAGCCAGATCATCCTGCATAGACCCAGTATTCTCGAGACGTTTGTCTCATCGCATCGTGCTTCTGAGCTCCGTACCCGTCAGTTCTACTGCAGGGTCTTCACCGAGACACCCTGAGGTTTACACCAGATGATTTGTCCTTTGAACTATGATCACGGCGTTTACGGAACCACATTACAGCTGGGTTCAAGCCTTGTCCTCAAGGCATTGCGCTTCGGTCACTCCCGAGTTGTCTGCTCCTAGCTCGTGTCAAATATATAGAACATTTCGATCTGTCATTAACTTTCGCGCCATTTGAAGCGACTCTGCTTATAGAACACTGAACTAGGATCACTTCCTCTCTTTCCACTCACTAGAGTCCAAAAGCCATCTCTCAAAAGTTTGCAGCCCAGGTTCCTGTTCCCGCAGACTCTTGATATCCGCACCATAACCAGCCGTTCTGAACCACTCAAAGCTCGTCTGAGCATCCTCCACCCACCACAAAACACCCTGAGCCAACAAGCCGTAAGTCTGAGGAAGCTCCTTGCCAACCACGCGCCGGAAGGTTTCCTGCAACTCTTCAAAGCTCAACTCGTCGCCTGCCAAGCCTACTGCCTTACCCGCCCATTCATCCGGATGCAACAGTGCATTCGCGGCGAACACGCCAATGTCGTGTGTGCTGATTAGCTGCATTCGTCGGTCTGCCGGCATGCCCTGTGCCCACAGAGAAGCCATCATCTTGCCGAAAAACCCAGGGTTGTACGTGTCCATGAATCCGGTTGGTCTGAGAATAGTCCACCTCTTGCCTGCCTTCTCACAAAGTGTGCGCAGTTGCAACTCGATGCGGTGTTTGGCAGCAAAATGTGGCACTTGGGTTGGCTCATTCCAGCTGGCTTGGTCACCGCCTCGGTCAACGCTGGAAAAGACGACATGGTCTATGTTTGTGCCTGGCGCGACTGCAGCTTCGATAAACGGCAGAGCTTGTTCCTCATCGCTGGGAGGTGTGGTGACGAGGAACACCGCGGAGATCTCTGGGTTCTCTGCGAAAATATTTGCCGGCTTACGTGTGTCGCCTTCGACAAGGGTGATATCTGGATATGTAGCTTGAAGGCTTTGAGATTTCGGCGAGGCCACGGATCTGGTCAGAACCAAGATGCGACAGGGCGCCTGGTCGGACGCCGACGATTGGAGTGCGTCTATGGTTGCTCTGCCCTGTTGGCCGGTGCCGCCCACTATCAAGAAAGATCGATTCATTTTTGACATTGCTGAGATGAGGTTCCTTGATGTACATCAGATCGGGATATATATTCGAGAGACGGCGACTTGTCGGCGACATTCGTGGTCTATAGTGATGATCCGTTGGAGGGGCCCACACGGGAGTTGATGGCCTAGGCTCATCGCAGACTAACAACATAACGACGTAGACGATGACGCAGCCATTTCGGAGTCTTGTGTGCTATTTTCAATCAATTTGCGAAGAAAGTCCCCTTTCAGTCATGTTCGTCACGGCTTCCAGCAACCAATGAACAGTCCTCAATGCCTCGATGAAGTTAATCGAAAAGCGCCGGGCGAAAGCTCTAGGCAGGGTTGACAGAAGGGAACAGACACCAGCAACAGCGCCAAAGGTGGCGCGTCTATCGCGCGAAGCCGAGTGGGTTTCACAGCCTGTATCACCAACACTCTGTCTCTCGCGCTCTCCGCGTTCTCTGAACTCTCTGCCGTGTCTTTCTTGTTTCTTGTGAGCTCCACTGTAACGATTCGGAGAGACCCGTGAGTACAAGATACGATCATCTGGCTCGTGGCGCATGCAACCTGTGTGACGATGGCGGTTCTGGATCGACACTCGAAGGGCTGAGTCTCAGCCCGCGTTGCCCTCACCCCTCCTGTGGTGTTCTGCCCCTGGTCTAGTGCAGAGCGCGCTTGTTCCTGAGGGGAGTGTGTATAGAGATGCCCTCACAGGCGAGGCGAGCCTGCGCCCCATATTGGCTACCAGTCACACGCTAGTGGGTACCTAATTTAGCTGTTAAATAATTATATTCCTTTTTTTTTTTTTTTTGCTTTGAAATGATGTGATTATATAAAGGACTTAGCTTTAATATAAGTTTTATTTCTCTATTCAAACATGGATTTTTTTAATGAAAAGCGAACTATTTACGTACTCTAGGGTATTCCACTGAATTCAAAATCTTATCAGCGTTAGTTAGGGTCTTTACAACCTACCATAGTAAGTATATTCCAGGGTTAGGCTTTTACCCACTTGCAGGGAGCTAAACCACCGGCGTCGTTGTCACTACAGTGCTATTGAACCCGAAAACGACGAGAAGTTCAACATAAGGTGACTAAGTTCCTGGACGGTGTAGACAGTTGCATAATAATATTTAGATTTACCTTTCAGACACATTACTCGGGCTTCGACATGGTACCTACCATGTAAAGCACTATAACTATCAAGAATGCACCCAAATACAACAGCAGCCAAAGCAAAAAGACGGGTTAGGATAGGTCAGAGTATTGTCGCTACGTTGTTTTGCAGCAAGTTGGCAGTATAACTACCTTCTTGATACACCTTCAGACACGACGCTCCCAGGGAATCATCCTTTGATCCAATCATACACTCATTGGTAGCATCCATATCACTCAGGCTCACTCGCGTTGCTCAAGTACAAGTCTTCGTTGATTTCACAAATCTCGGGCCTAGATTACATATGGTATCTGCCTGAGCCCAGCAGCTTGTGGACAACAGTGCGAAGGGGGGATTCGTTATCCATGAAGGTGTCGCTCTGAACCCGTCGAACTCTAGGAGATATCTACACGGGCAAGACCACCTTGAGACCCATGTACTCGCGCTGCTGCATGACCTTGCCATCAATGATGACTTGATCCGCTCCAATGCGGTTTCGTACTGTATCTGTAGGATCGGTAGCCGTGGCAATCTGGATCTCACGCCACTGGCGGTTCGTAGGGATTTCGCCTCCCTGTGCCATGCGTCTCTTGTACTCGTAGTAAACGCCCTGTTCCTCGACGCAGCCCTCACGCTGGATCAATTGTGATTCTGCAAGATTGCTTTAGCTTAGCACACGGAAGGGGACTTGATGTACCAGTGGTACTCACCGTATGCAGGCGTCATCTTCAGATCACCAACGGAACTGTTAAACAGAACGAGCGAGAGACGTTCCTCGTGAAGCTGATCAGCAGGAGGCTTGTAGACACGGTGCCGCGTAGCTTTGAAGTGTCCTCCAGAGACAATCTCCAGAGTATCGCCGATGTTGATGACCAGCGCGCCGGGTTTATATGGCACATAGTACCATTTCTCATCGCGGCCCCAGATCTGAAGACAAGAGATCGGAACAGAGAAGAGTAAAGTAGTCAGGCCGAAGTCAGTGTGGCCGTGCATCCGAAGGCCCTTGGAGGCTTCCTCGGTGGATTTCTCAACTGGTCTGAAGAGGGCGTGGCGGAAGTATCCCTCGCCGGTAGGACTGCCATGGGATTGGACTTTGTCCCATAGGTAGTCATCCGGAAGCTCCAGAACACGAGAGAAGAGCTTCAGAAGTCGCCTGTTGACGGATTTGGTGAGATAGTTGCAGAAAGCCTCAATCTCGTCCATGAATGGGAGAAGACATTTGGGGGTGCGCTCTTGCAGATTGTCCCAGTCGTCCTTGTACCAGTTGAACTGCTCGATGCCATCAGGGGTCGCGCGGTGTCTCTAAGCACAAAGCCAGCATAAGAATCTGATTAGATTATATCGCTCGAAGCCACGTACCTTGAAGCCATAAGGATGCTTGTAACCAGACCACTTGCCGGTCTCGGGATTGAAGAGAAGCCGCTCCTTGTCTTCCTCGCTGATGTTCTTGTACAAATACTGTGCTATGGCGAATTGCCTGTGAAGCTGTTTCCCTTCATGTCAACGAAGCTTCCTTTAGCGCTGCCTGTACTATGGTTGTGCCTACCTGCTCCAGCGAGACACCGTAGTTCTCAAGGAAGAGGAAGCCATCCTCTCGAATGGCCCGCTTCGCTTGCTGCACCAAGCCATTGACAACATCAGGGTCCTCCGAGTCAAGTAGAGATAGATCAATAGAGCTGAGTTCTGCGAAGGACTCCTTCTGCTGAGTGACTGGAGGGGGGATCCAGTCAGGAACGTGCGGCTTGCCGGGGAGGTCGGCCGGAGGGGGCTGGAATTGCGCAGCAGGCGCCATAGTTCAGAATTCAAGGTAAACTCAGGTTATGAAGATAAGAGTCTAGTTGAGAGACTTCAAGTTATCCAACTACTACCTCCTAAAGCTAGAGCTAGAGTCGAATCCATACCAGCATCTTATATCTTCCACCTTGCAGGAGGGCCAACCGACAGACCTGCTCCGCCCCACCCGACATTGGTCGAGCTGATGAAGATGGGAACAAATAGCAGAGGAGCAGATAGAGCATCCTAGCGGCGATACAATCCGCGGTTTGTTTGGTATGCAGAGGGGTCCGTGGCGATTGGGACAAACAGCCTCTGGCCTGCGACCTTCGCAAGCGTCTTCCTGGCGGCTTACAACTCCACATAGTCCCCCCGCAGCCCGTATCGCTGGCGAGGTGAGCTCCCCCTGCTGGCACTAACACCCAGTGCCGATCAAGTGCGATAGACTCGGGAATAAGTGGGACGGAGGAGCTCCTCCCAGATAAAGACTGCGGATGCTGAGATAACTACGAGGTGAGCTCCTGTGATCCTATAGCCGCCATGCGTTGAAGGCGATATGCAATCAATAGCCGAAGACAGGTCTTCAAAAGCCGCAAAGTGGAGAAACCTAGAACATTATTTGAGACAAAGAAATCTGGAATGCCTGGTATCAAAAGCCGCTTTTGACCCAAGCTTCCATCGGCAATTCAGACTTCTTCACCCCTGTCAAAAAGAACACAGACAACAGTCAACCACCAGTTCCAGTACACCAAGCACAATGTCTCGACAACTCATTTCCTCCGAGAAGTTCCCCCCCAAGCCTCACAACTGTAGGTCAATCCCTGCCAAAGCATCTAATTGCCACACGGCCGGTGAACACCATAGACTGACTGTACGATAGGTCCAGCGACAAAGGTCCCCGGCCTTGTATTCTGCGCAGGACAGACCGCCACCGGTGAGATTAAGCAAGCCACTGTAAGTCAATTTCCTCTAAAAGCTCACGTGCATATGATTAGATTACTAACAAGATGGCTCTGATAACAGCGCAAGGTTCTGCAAAACCTCAAAGAGGTGCTCGAACTTTCCGGGTCGTCCCTGGAGCAAGTCGTCAAGTACAATGTGTATCTGGCAGACATGAAGGACTTTGCTGCCATGAACGAGGTGTACATCGACTTTTTGCCCCAGCCAATGCCCTCGCGCTCTTGTCTCCAGGCTCTGCCCCCGGGTGATGGCACTGTGATTGAGATTGAATGCATTGCTGCAGTGTAACGCAGGATGGGGGGTTTCATTGGGATATCTAGACTATGTTAGGATGCATACAAATTAGAAAATATTACAACCAATGTGTATTCAACAATCCTGATGAGTTTGCTTCGTAAGAAGACACTGCTCGGCCTGCTGGTCCCTAGCACATTGGGTGATGAACCCTGGTCATGCCATCGTCATTCTGGAACGAGAGCTTTGAAGGTTTTCCTCGCCTTGAGCAATCTGTTCGTCCCCTTTGACGGCGTCACTGTCTTGTATTGAGTATATTGTCGAGTTCACCCCAGACCATGCTAACTTGAAAGCATGCAGGCTGTGCATCATCGTCACATCACGTCTGCCATCCTTCGCTTTTGCACAAGATGAACATGATCGACTGAACACAAAATTTTATTTTCCCATAATTCCATCTATAATCCAAGCAGAGTCTAAAGGGGCACTTGTATTCTATGACCGGGCAATCTCAAACTCAGCGATGTACCAATTCTGGATCGCCTTCGTGTCGCCCGTCACAGCGACCATATCATATCTCTTCTTGGCCTCCTTCGCCGCCGCACCATCATTCACCATCCGAGCGACGAACTTCCCATGCCTTCTCCCCGACTCAATAATCTTGTCAATCGCCGCCACAAACTCCGGCTCATCTCCGCGTGCAGGAACATAGCCAAGCAGAGACTGCGCCAGGTCGTTGGGCCCAATGAAGACCATGTCCACGCCAGGGACAGCGCAGATGGCATCGACGTTCTCGAGACCGGCGCGCGTCTCGATTTGGATGATGGTTAGGGTGGTCTGGTTCGCTGACTTCATGTACTCCGGGGTTGTGAGACCGTGCGCAATGGCTGGGAAGGCTGAACCCTGGCCACGGACGCCTTGGGGAGGGAACTTGGCGGATTGGACAATCTGCTCAGCTTCTTCGGCGGTGTTGATCTGTGGGACGACAATTCCATGAGCGCCCGTGTCGAGCGCACGCTTGATAATGTCGTGGGAAGGGCCGCGGATTCGGATAAACGGTGAGACGCCCAGGGCAGCAATGGCAGCGACAGAGTTGTGCATGGAGTCGTCGCCGATGTGGCCATGCTCGGCATCGACAATGATGCCATCGAGGCCTGTCAGGGCGACGATCTGAGCCTGGCGCACTGAGGGAATGGCCATGAAGGTCAGGAGCGGAAACTCGCCAGCCTTGAGCTGGTTCAGCACTCGCAACCGCGGGTTTTGAATGCTGGTTGTGTGGGCGGTGGGATACGGGTAGGCCATGGTTGCGTGTAAGTGCTGTCAGGGGGGTTACTCTGAATGGGGAAGATAAGGCAGCGAATGAATTGTGAAGCTTATACCGGTGTATGACAGTTTTGTATTAAAGAAGGCGATATAAAAAAGAAGAAACAGGGAGATAAGATGACCGCGCATATGGTAGATACGCAAACGATAATGGGGACTCCATGGCTGTGAATACTGCTCCTCCCAGTGGTGGATGTCGCGATATGCCCAGCCCGAGGTTGAGCTCGTCGTGAGCTCCATGAGCACGGCCAGTCGCCTTGCTGTCAGGCTACTTTAGGTAAGAGATAAACTGAGGGAGTGAGTGATTGCCCAACGTGTAAGACGAAGCAAGGCAAGGCAAGGCATGGCAAGGTTTGTGCCCATTGCATCGTGCTCCTCCGCCCAGGATCCACCGGGAGGAGCTCCTCCCAAAACCCTCACCCAAACTTCACGACAGCTCAATTGCCCCCCCCCCCCCCCCCCCCAGCCTAGCCCCAAGCCATCCTAGCATGTCCGCTATCGCTCGTCTCCCGGCCCTCCAATCGGCATGTCGCCCAGGGAATATCGCTATCCACCGAAACTTGGGGGGCCGCCGGGTCAGCAACGTCTTCCTGCTTCTGAATGGCGGTTATCGTCGTGCTTCTGGCCCAGCTTTGTGGAGCTCCCCGACTCCCTTCTTCCCCAGATTCGTACCGACTAGGGGTTTGTCACCGTACTGGCGGGTACTTGTGATGGCTCGGGCGTTCCAAACGCCTAGCTTTATCTCCAGGCGTGATATCGTATCTGGCGGCTTGGGGAGGACAGGCTTGTCTGGTTGTTGATAAAGGATGCTGTCTGGCTCCCAACTGCTCTCCAGAATCATCAGCTTGTCTCAGTCACTCAGACATCCGACGAATCTACCCAGTTTGACTGGCCACTGATTCGAGAGAGTCGTCTGCCTTCTACACCTTCTCTGTCCCTTCAACCTCTCTCCTCGGAGGGCGAAACCATCCTCTCTGGTATTCTGTCCTTGGCCAATTCTTTCTCTGAGATCTCTTCTCTACCCCATTCTGTCTCAAGTCTACTCCTTTCTGCTTGGGAAAGCAACCAGCAACCACTACCGTTGTCATGGCCGTGCTCGCATCAGACATGAAGGACAGCGCCTCCACCGCATCTCGAGCTGAGGGCGAGGTCCACAGCGTTGGCTTTGGATCTGACCGCATGCCTGAGAGCCTCCGAAACTACAGCGCAGAGGAGATGGCTGCCCTGAACAAGAAGCTGGTGCGCAAGATTGACCTGACCATCTTGCCCATCATCGGCATTCTGTACATCCTCAACTACATCGATCGGCAGAACCTGGCGGCTGCAAAGCTCCAAGGCATCATGGACGACCTCAACATGAGCACGCAGGAGTTTGCAACCGCAATCTCCATTCTCTTCGTCGGCTACCTGCCCTTCCAGATCCCCAGCAACCTCATCATTGCCAAGATCTCTCGACCTGGCATGTACATTTGCTGCGCTGTGGTCATATGGGGCAGTATCTCTGCCGCAACCGCCGCTGTCCGAACGTATCAGCAATTGCTTGCCGTGCGTGCCATTCTTGGAATTGCCGAAGCTGTATTCTTCCCTGGCGCAATCTACTATCTTTCGGCCTGGTATACCAAGACTGAGCTCGGGAAGCGCATCGCCAGTCTTTATATTGCTCAGCAGGTTGGAAACGCCTTTGGGGGTCTTCTTGCGGCTGGCATTTTTCAAATGGACGGCCTGCACGGCATCCGTGGCTGGCAGTGGCTATTCATTATTGAAGGGTCCGCCACTGTGGGCATTGGGTTCATCTGCGCTTTCTTCATGCCCGAGTTCCCTTACAACAGCCGAATGCTCAGGCCCATAGAGCGAGACCTTGCAGTCTGGCGGATCGAGTCGACAGCTGGAGCAGCCGAGGGAGCGCATGATGAGCCTGTACTTCAGGGTTTCCTCAAGGCGCTGAAGGATCCCAAACTACAGCTGATGATTCTATGCAACATGCTGTCCCAGGCTCAGGGATCCATCGCCAACTTCTTCCCGACAATCGTGGCTTCACTCGGCTTCAGCGGCACCACAAGCCTTTTGCTGACTGCGCCGCCCTACATCCTCGCTGGTGGCGTGTACTACGGACTCATGTGGTACTCAGATCGCAAGAACATGGTGTACCCCATCATCCTGATCTGCATCTCCATATCCGTGGGCATGTACATCATCCCCATGGCGACAGTCAACGTCGGCGCCCGGTACTTCTCCATGATGATTCTCCCATTTGCATCTGTTGGCCCCCAGCTTCTGCTTTACAAGACCATCAACCTCCACCTGGCACGACCAACGTCGAAGCGAGCAGCCGCCTCAGCACTGGTCAACGCCATCGGAGGAACTTCAAACATCTGGGCATCGTACCTCTACTACGCGCCACCGCAGTTCTATGCGGCATTTGGGACGCTTATGGGCTGTGCTTTCATCTTTGCTACGGTCATTACTGGGTACAGGTGGTTGGTTCTGCGGGAGAACAGGCGTCTTGACTCGGGTGATCCGGAGGAGATTGCTAAGGTCGTCAAGGGCGGTGTGACGGAGGAGATGGTGTCGCTGAACTGGCGATATGAAATGTATTGAGTCGAATGCCATGGAGAAGGGAGCATCGAGGGATCCTGTGAGTGTTTACATGAGATCGAATGCGCTCGATGCCTAGGTAGGATGATGGACAATCTGTCAAGCTTGAACATCTGCCTATGCAACGATATCATACCATATCTTGCGGATATTGAATGATATTACATTCTGTTCAGCTGGCAAAGCCACACAATGCTTTTGTGGAAGGCATATGTTCTATAAATTTGAATGGTAGAACTTGAAGATATCCCTCTAGTGTCTAAACCCTGTCCCAACTAGATACATGCAAGATGAATACATATACAGACTCGAAATATTCAATCCTGAGATATTCAATCCTGAGGGTTGTCCCTAGGCATGGTTGACACACGCATGCGCATATCTGACCCTGACTCGCGCATCAAGTACGTAGCTGCTCAGTCCTCTAAGCTGGTATCTAGTCCATCCGCCTAGTCTCCGTCCAGTAGCCGATGGGTCTTTGGCAACTAGGGCACCTCGACTGCCAATCACTTGGCCTCGAAACGTACCTGGTAAGATAAACGATCCTGGGCCGGATCCCTGTTCCGATAAGAGAATGCGGGGGGAGGGACTCCAAACAGCCAGCAGCTGTGTCCATCTCCATCTCCGTCGTCGGCTTCCCATTCATCCATCTCCCCTCCATCGCCACTAGTAAATTGTCTGTCTGTCTATCTTGCTCTGATGCCCCCCTGCCGCATTCTTCCTCGCTATCACCTGAGATTCTTCCTCTGGCCAAATTCTGCATCGCCAAATGTCCGCCTCGGCCACCATGGCCGCGGTCTCCCAGCAGCCCTCCTTCCAGCCCTTCGAGTGCCACGTCTGCAACCGTCGCTTCACCCGCCACGAGAACCTCAAGAGACATTCAGCTCTGCATACCCGCTCCCCCGGCGACTCACTACTCGCCTGTACATTCTGCGATGCGACCTTCTCCCGTCCTGACCTGCGCCATCGCCATCTCAAGGCGAAGCATGCGAAGCAAGCCGCTGTCCGCTCACATGATAGACGCACAGCAAGAGCCAGGTCATCGCCCCAAGCTTCTTCCCCTAGTCAGAGTCCAACGAGCTCTCGTGGCACTCAATGCGATGCAGCAGGTCAATCTGCTGCTGCTGACTCGGGCAGCACCCATCAACAACAACATCGCTCACCCAACTCCCTTGCTTGGGATACGCATCAGCTTGATCTAGATATGAGCGTGTTCGCGGCCTCGTCACAGCTCATCAACCTCAAAGGCGCCCTAGACAACCAAGATCCCTCACAACAACTCTCACAATCCGCGCCGTTCGCCGACCATCTGCCTGGATTTAGCTTTGACCAAGCTATGGTCCATCTTGACGACGGCTGCCTGTCTTCTCTCGACTATAAGCTGAATAATCACAATGCTTGGTCACCCTCCGCCGTGCAGATTTCTCGCGGCTGTGACCTTTACTTCAACCATTTTTCGCCCTTCACGCCATGCATCCATCGATCAACCTTCGACCCTTCCACGTCGCCTGAATATCTTGTGCTGGCCGTTCTGTGCCTGGGCTATCAATACGGCGATGATCCTGTCCAAGTCGAACAGTCCGCGCTAAACAATAACGACCTCTCGCTTCGCTGCTTCGATAAAGCACGTGCACTCCTCGCGCAGGAAGAGGCTCCGCGCAGGACTCAAAGTCTAGACAATGACCAGCCTCAGTCCGGGCACAACCCAGCTGCCGCACATGCTCTGGCAAAGGTCCAGGCCTATCTTCTGCTCCAGATTTACGCCATGATGTACAATTGTGGGAGCCACTACTCATCTCTTGGTCTAGAAATGCACGCAAGACTCATATCCATCGCTCGCGCCAGCGGCCTTATCCAGCAGATCTCCAGTCTGTCTACGGCGGAAACCGGGGACCTTGATTCGCTGTGGAGGGAGTTTGCCCGAAACGAGTCTCACAAACGGACCATCTTCGCGGCTCACCAGATCGATACTCTATGGTACCAACTTCTCTCAGTCCCTCGACAGTTTTCACATCTCGAGATTAAGCACGAGCTTCCTTGTCCGGAACAATACTGGACTGCATCTTCATCGGGCGAGTGGGCGCACCGGCAGCTCGTGGATAAGAAGTCGGGTCAGCCGGTGCAGTACCCCGGAGCCATTCGCCGGTTCCTGTCTCCAGATGCCGATCTCACCTCCATGCCAGCGTTCGATCCCTACGGCGCCATCAACATCACTCACTTCCTAATCTCAAGCGCACGCGAGATCTCTGGATGGTCGTCCATGACTGGCATGCTGAGTCTGGAACGGTTCGAGCCAATCCGTGCGTCACTCCTCGCCCTTGGTCCCTTTATCCGGCCGCAGAGCAAGCCCGGGTCGTCCTCGACGCAGCTATGCGAGGCAACCTGGGAAATGGCCATGATCGAAGTCCAGATCTGGTCTCCGTCCCATACCGAAGGGGTCGTGGGCAGCAGTATGGACGTCGTGCTGCGGCAGTTCAATGAGTTGCCAGGCAAGTGCGAATTCTTGTGCGAGCCGGAGACGGCCAGGACGATCCAGCCACATCTCAACTGGTTCTTGCGTTACCTTGATTCGACGCTTGTGCCTGACTCGGAGGCTCCTTGGCTTATGCTGTATGCGTATAAGGCGTTCATGATTGCGTGGCATTTCCTCGTCCGTGGGGTTCCTGACTCGATGCAGGCTGTTGGCGTGCCTGACGGCGACCTCTACCGAGCTCTTGCGTGGGCGAGGGAAGTCTTCCAGCGCAGGGAGCCGTGGCAACTTGGGAAGATGATTATGGCACATCTGGATGCTTTAGGGACATGAACGGGGTAGGCCAGTGTAATTGTATTATTGAAGACGTGGTTCTGGGCGCCTGCATATAGTGTTCATCCCGTGTCAGCCTCAACGCCAGAGATGGACATAGAAGACAACATGTGTCAAGTACGACTACTGAGGAAATGCCATCCACAATGCAAGGCACCCGGCCAGCTGAGCGATGATGACAGCTCCAAAGACCCCAAGGCCGATCAAGTGGCTCAATGCTCCAAGGCCAAATGGCAGCAAGGCACCGCCCAATTGGCCGATTGATGCCACGAACGATACCGCCCTAACACCCAAGGCAGGCGGCAAGAGCTCCGAGAGTCTTATAATCGCAGCCGGGAACAGCGGCCCGAAGAAGAACCCAACGAGTCCGATGAGTACTGCAGACAGGATTGGGTCATCCACAATAATGAAGAGGATCTGGAGTATCAGCGCGCAGGCAATGTATACAGCTGTAGTTCTCTTGACACCGAACTTGTCAGAGACAACACCCAATACCATGCGGCTGACTGTCATCCCTGTCCAGAAGCAGGAAGAACAGATGCTGGCCGCTTTCTGGGAGCTTTGTCGGATACGTAACATGTATGTGACGATCCAGCCCGATATGGCTGTCTCTGTTCCGACGTAGACAAGCAGGTAGCAAGCACATACCCAGGTTGCCTTGTATTTAAATACGTGAGCTGGGGTGGCGGTACTTTGGCTGGAAGCCTCATCCAGCTCGGAGTCGCGATATTTGGTGGCGTCGTCTGACCTGAAGGCATAGACCAGGATAACAAGCTCAATTATACAGACGCATGCCTGATTCCTCAGTTAATGACCTAATGGCCTGAGGTTTCACAGTTGCACACCGATTAGAAAACTTGGAGGAGTCACTGACCAGAAGTTTATACCAAGTATACCACATCCCCTTCTCAGCCAGAACAAGCTCGATGAGCACAGGCCCGCAGCCAGCACCAAAAGAAAACGAGCCATGGAGAAGACCCGAGATTAAATTGGCCCTGTTCTGCCTCGCTGCCCAAGAACACCAGGAACCATCAAGAAGCCCAGCTCCAGAGAAAGCCAACGTGATGCACGCGAGAACCAGTGGGAATGAAGGATGCAGCGCTATACCTACAGCGGCTATGCACTGTGCCATAGGGCCGAAGATGGCAATTCCTCTGCGTCCGTAAAGGTTATGTATCGTGTGATTGAACTGTGCTGCTAGAACGTAGCCAAACGGTCCAGCGAGGAAACATGCTGAGGCTTGGACATCGTTGAGGTTGTAGAAGGCTTCGATTTGTGGGAGCATGACTCCGGTGCTTGATGTGAAGGCACCGAGAATGGCGAAAGAGGACATGGCGGCTGTGGACTTTAGCAAAAGGGAGCTGTCGAGGGACGCGGAGGAGCAGCTTTGTCGCTCGCAAGGTGCTGGTTCTGAGCTATCTTCGTCTGATGGATGAAGTAGCGGTTGCCTGAGATGAGGCGATGCTGATTGAGACATCTTCTCTTAACTATTCCAGCGATTGTTTGCGACAATGTGGAGGCGCGTTCTGGGGAGTATGGTGGTTGGAGGCTGGAGTAAACCGGGAGCTACAGGTATCAATGAAGTCAGTCGTCATTGACTAGCACGCCTTATCAGGGCCGTGTAGGACTCCAGTATGTTTGAATCCCATCGGGCCCATCAAGTAGATGAAAGGACTCTACTATAGCTGTTCCTGAACCAAGTCAAGTTTCCGGTGTAATGCCGACTCGCCCGTAGACACTTGTTCGTCCTCCTCCCGAGTCTCCGTGGCCCTTGCACGAAGCTCCAAGTTCTATCCCCAGAATGGTCCACTTCAGTGCGGAGAGAGACCGCTGTGGACATTACCGGTGCATATCACAGTCGGGGAGTGTCCGACGTTTAGGCGAACCCGTGACGATCAGATTTGCGAGACGGCAGTTTTGCCGAGATATTTACCCTTTTCCGGGAAGACTACTTTCGAAAAGGGTGAAGCTCGCTCGTTGTCAGTCTTGCAGAGCTGTTGATTGTCGGGACGAGATCCCGCCAATGTGCGGGGGAAGACAATGCAATGGCGGGGGGATATATGACCGAAGGCTATGGTGCATCTTGGCCATTGGGGGCTGTCCCTAGCCTTACATATAATGCAACTTCATTCCCGAGATCTTGCTTTACCCAGAGCCTGCACTTCATTCATTTATTGCTGTTCAAGTCTTGCCGTCATCGTGAGACTCTAGGCTAGACGCTCTTGAATATGTCGTATGATCAGTATGCGTGGAAAGAGACAGAGCCAGGGCGCTGGCAACGGGCTACCGATGAAGTCGAACACTTTTACTTCGCCCTCGCCAAGGCCTTTGAAGGCAGCAACCGGATGTTCTTTGCTGTGACCGGGCATATCATCCTGGAGGCCAAACCTCTGCCAGGTCTGTCAATCGAAGAGACCGAGAAGAGGCTTGACGCGGCTCTAAGGACTGCATGGCTTGCTGTCCGCTGGCGGTATCCCACTGTAGCATCTCAAGTCATCCTTCAACCAGGCGCGCGCACCTCCATCAAAGTCTATCAATCGCCTCAAAAAGAAGAAGACCTGGAGTCTTGGGCAAACACTACTCTCGTGTCGGTATCGGAGAGACTCACGGGTCAGGAATGGGCCAATTCCGATCCACCAGCGCCGTCGGTGCCCAAGCTGTTTGTTCTTCGACCGGCAGGCACTTCTCTCAGGCGCGACCTGGTGTTGCGCTCTCCGCATGAGACTGTCGATGGTATCGGGGCCCTCCAGATGCTCGGTCAACTGGTTACCGAAGTCTCCAACGCTTACGGTGTCAGCGCTGGCGAAGCCGAGGCTCCCAGACAGCTGGGCTCGGAGATCGTCAACCTCAGTCCTCCGTATCGTGTCGCTGCTAATGTCCCCGCTGAACTTACGCCAGATCAGCAGCAGCAGCTTGAGCGCATGAATGAGCAAAAGAAGGCCGCTTCCCAGGGGACTGACTCGGTGCCTGTTCTGGCCTTGCCGTATAAACAGGGGGAAACGCGTCCAGGTCGACACCAGCGAGCGCATCTCTGGCTCACTGAAGAGCAGACTTCCAATCTCTTGAAAGCTTGCAAAGGTGTTGGCGCTACCGTCACTCACGTATTTCATGCGGCTATTGCAATGGCTGTTCGTGACGTTCAGGACGACCGTGTGGCCAACGCCACAACCGGTCAATACGTCAGCTACATTCTTAGAAATGAACGGCCAAGTTGCATCGTACCATATAATTCGACTGATCACTGCGTCAGTGTCTATCACTCGGTATCTGGCCAAGCCTTGGTTGTCGACTTGGACCTTTCCGTCGGAGAGAGCTCTTCCCGAACGCCATCAGCGATATCAAATGAGTTCTCCCCTATCCTCGACAAGGTACGAGACTTTTACCACCAAGTGAGAGATCAAAGCGATCATTACATCTTCGCACCTTCATTCTGGTCAGCGGCTACACCACAGCTCCCAGAGGATGGATCAATTCCGCCCGTTCCGCCACCGTCAAGCAGCCCAAGTGTATCTTTATCCAGTATGGGCAGAGTAGACTCAATCATCCCATCCTCACAGGGCGAGATCGAGGCTCACGATCCCTGGGTGACTGGTGAGGAGCTGGGCGCCGGCTTGGGGGTGTTTCTTGGGACGTTTCGGGGGCGGCTCTGTCTCAGCGCTGCGTACAACGATGCATGGCATGACAGGAAGGAAGTGATGAAGTTTCTGGAACGATGTCGTGAAATTACGATGACTTCGCTTGCTCGTCAATGAAGCTGTCGGAGGGTTGCAATGCGTGTTGTCTAGTAGTATGCGCTCTACCTCCCTGGGGGCTACTCAAGACCGGCGGCTTCTCTGCATCTTGGTCAATAGAGAATATGGTAAAGGTCGTACGTTCGTGATATCTATGCCAAATGCCGCGTAGAAAGACTCTGTGTACAATATAATTGCTAGAATGAAAGTATAAGGTTGAGAAGAATTATACACGGACAACGAAGACCCATTGAATGTGCAGTTATTTATCAGCTTGCGCGGGATTGCAACATCTTCTCATGTTAAGTAAGCATATTTAAAGCCTAATTTTCTTATAATCTCCGGAGTTATTATAATATTCCCCGTGTTATATTTCTTTGTGACTTAAAGTTAGTTGTATAGTAAAATCTACTTAATTATCTTAATTTATATGGTTTTTATATGCTTATGATAAAAAAAACTAACATAAAGATATAAGCACTAAATCTAATTAACTTGCCAGGTAAAAATTACTAATTGATGGGGGGGGCACTTAACCAGGGAGACGGTGTGCCTGGCAGGGGGCCTGACTAGGTGACTCCGCCCACGCCCCTCCCGTCCCCTGCTGGTGGGCTAATTTTCCCGATGATGACAGACATGATGAATGTGAGGAGGCTCTTTGCATTTTGCTGGGACAAGATGCTCTGCTACAGACTGTATCAACAGAGCTGGGTCAAGACACATACACGCATCTACTTCTCCAACAGCCTCTTCTGCTCGTCGCTGTCAATCTCGCATCGTTCATCCCAGTCTGCACAAAACGGCCCACGACGATCCCTTCCCCCTTCCTTTGCACCTCTCCAACCCACCACGAGTCGGGAAAGCAAAAAAAGAACGCCTCGCCTTAAACTACAAACAACCCAGCCCCAGGGAACACCGCATCTTTCGGGGTCGCGACCATGCCCAACAAGGCGAGGTCTCATGGGTCTGCCTCTTCAGCTCCCACGCGCCAAGTGCACGCCTGCGCAAATGAGACGGGGTCTTGAGCGCCACTTGTCAGGGATCCTTTTCGTTTGTTACTCGTCTTTGCGCCGACTTCTGTCGTGAGGAAGCTAGTTAGTTCGCTGGCTGTGCTGTACTGGGCTGGGCTAAGCTGCATTTCAGGACCCTCTCTCTCGTACTTCTCGTTAATTAGTTGGGATTGGGGAGAGGAGATCGGCTGGCGCGCGCACACCCCCGGGTTCCTGGGCTGCCTTGCTGATGCGATGCGAGCTACTCGCATGCTGGCGAGTCGTTGGCGTCTTCTCAGCCGCGACTCCAATCTCCCCAGCACGAGGTCCCGTCCCCTCTCTTGGTCGTTTCGCTGGCCGCTGAGCTGAGCTGGTGCTTTTCTTCCTCTTTCTTCTCGATCGTCATCTTGAACGGGCTGTTTTGTGTTTCGTGATACCCTCAAAGTGAGCTCCAGCCTAGTCTCTCGCGAACGACTCAAGACGAAGTTCTTAGTCGAGCCACACCAACCTCCCCCATAGGGGTCCATCCCCCTGGAGAACGACTTACAAACTCGCGACGACTCAATTTCGCCCCTACGGTACTCCGTACAGAGATTCACAATGCGGCGCAACGCTGCTCTCCTTTTCGCCTTTGGGGCTGCTTCACCAGCTGCTGCTTGGCTTAAACACCCCTTCATCAAGTCCGGCGCTGAAGAGTCATGGACACCGCCCAGAGAAACTGCCGTTGCAGATGTCGAGGATGGTTGGACTGAGGCTCAAGTCGCTATCGGATGGTCACCGAGGCCAACGGATGGGCCCAAGCCCCTGTTCGGACGCATGTTGCAGCCACGTCTGGACGACTATACCCTTGGGCCAAAGACATGCGGCTTCATCTCCAGTGATTCCAGTGAGTTTCTCGGTCTAATCTGATTTAATGTGATCTTTGTGCTGCTGCGCTTCGTCAATCTTCGCTACAGTGAGACTCAGTTTGGCTGATCTGTTGCCTCTACTTCACAGACTCCTTCACTTGTATCACCGACGGAGCTACATGTACCTTCTCAGACGACAACATCGGCTGCTGTGAACCCAACAAGGACTGCGACCTCATCAAGACAACATGTATCGACTACGACGCCGTCCAGGAGGGAGCTTGCAACCTCCCTGACGATTTCCACACCCTCTGCTGGTATGTACCACTCCCATATCTTGCGCGACATCTCACCTGTACGTGATATACTGACTTCTCTTTTTCTTCCGCAGCGCCACATCATCACTAGGCGCTTGCTACACCTGGGTTCTCTCCACAACTGGCACCGGCGGCGACGATGACCACACCTTCACCCTCCTCGACTGCGCTGCCACCAGCGGTACCGCCATCCTTCTCGACTACGACCCCGAATGGTCCAAGACTCACGTCTTCTCCAGCAAGGAGACCTCCTCCACCAGCTCTGAGGATTCAACATCAACAACCGATGATGCCGACGCTGCAACCTCTTCAAGCGGCGGTGACGATAACAACGACAGCGGCGGCGGTAGCAGCACCAATGTCGGAGCTATCGCCGGAGGAGCAGTCGGTGGTGTAGCTGGCCTCGCGCTCATCGGCGCCGGCGTCTTCTTTTTCCTCCGTCGCCGTAAGAGCAAGGACAGCGCATCCCCCGCCTCAACCACCGCCCACATGTCGCAATACGGCCCTGTTCCAACGGGTCCCAGCGGCCCTACCTCTCCCGGCAGCAGCGCCATGTATCCATCCGGTGTGCCTCCAAACTTCCAGGGCTACCCCCCAGGCCAGTACGATCCCAACATGCAGTACTACAACAATGGCGGATACGGCGGCCAGCAGCCACAGCCGTACGGCCCCTACGGCTCGCCGTCGCCTGGGTACGGTCAGGGTGGTTCGCCGGATTATAGCCAGCAGCAAGGCGGATATGGCGGCCAGTATAACTACCAACCTTCATCGATGGGTTCGCCACCACCACCGACAGGTACTTCACCGAGTCCTGGCGTGGGAGTCACGGAGAGTCCACAGAACGACACTGCCAACAATAGACACACAGCAAGCGAGCTTCCTACTGTGAACCCTATTGGTAATGAGAACAACCGAGCAGAGTTGGGTTGAGAGTGACGAATGGAAACTTGGAGTGCTCAGGGATCAGGGGATGTTCTTACATAGACAATATCCGGGTAGATAGGTCAGGAGGAGGATTTGCCTTCACCAGTGGAAGAACAGTGGGTTAATCTTGCATCATAGTTGCCAGGGCATTATTGGGGCATCTTTTGAAACGCGTTACAGCATTTGTATTTAAATTCTTTTCTCATTCTGTTTGCTGATGACATTGTGCCTTAGACGATCTCAGTCCAGTTATCCCGAATCATGTCCAGAATCCTCCTCACGATATCATTAGTCCTCATGTCCGTTCATTTACTCGAACTGACCTTTCATATGTCAGACTCCTACCTCATTGCTAGATTTTCTTCTCAACAGTCTCCTCCCACCACGTCTTCCAATCGACAACCTTCCTCTTCACCCTCGCCTCTTCAGCCGCAAACACCACGCCATGACTCCTAATCACCTCCTCCAACGTACACCCCACAAACTGATTCTGGGCCTTCTCCGCCTCCCACCCATGATTCTTCACCATATCACAAGCAGACACAAACTGTCTCGCCAGACCGAGATCACCACCTCCATGGCCGTCATGCTCGATCCTCGGGCGTAGTGTGCGCGTCTTTCCCGACTCAAAGTCTTGCACGACAATCTCTTGCGAGTCAGCGTAGATCTCGCCCTTTTCGCCGTAGAAGTGGGAGTAGCGGTCGCATTGCTTGACGGTCTGAGAGACCATGTGGAGGGCGGCACGCTTGGCGGGGTGGACGATGCCGTCTGCGGTGGTGGTTTCAGGCCAGGTAATTGTGACCATTTGATCATCGCAGACGTTGTTGTCTGATTCGAAGACACAGCGTCCGAACCAGTTGCGGGACTGGATCTCAGATGCAGGTGTGTTCTCGTCGTAGTCTTCTTCAAGGACTTTAGTGAGCGCTGCCTCGCGCTCTTCATGGGTCGCGTAGTCCTCAATATCGTGGACGACAATGTCGATGGGCCAATTTGTGTTCTTGGTGCCCAAACCTCGACAATTAGAGGAGAGGTATACGTTCTTCGCTGAGTATTTGCAGCCCGAGTCTCCAAGAGGGCATTTGGTGCAGTTGGTGGCAGAGCCGGCTGCAGCAGGCTTGCGATTCTTTTTGTAAAGCTGCAGGCCACCCGTTGAAGTGATGGACTCGGGGAGATGTGGTTCTCCCTGTCCAGCTTTCTCGGGAGAGCATAGAAGCCAGAGCAACAGATCCACATCGTGGCAGCTCTTCGTGAGAAGTGAAGGGCCTGTCGTCTTCGAGTTTCTCCAGTTACCCCTAACATAGGAATGGGTGAAGTGCCACCATCCAATGGGCTCGGTATGAACCACACTGCTGATTTCGCCAATGACCTTGTCCTCGACAAGAAGCTTCCGAAGAGTCATGTTGTGAGGGCTGTAGCGTAGGACGTGGCCGATCGAGAAGATACGAGAGGACTGATATGGTCGAATAGCCTGGTACATTGCAAGACAGTCATCCATCGAGCAAGCAAGGGGCTTTTCACACATGATGTGCAGGCCGAGAGGAGCCAAGCCGACAACGACCTCGCGATGCATCTCATCCAAGACGCAAATAAAGGCGCCGTCCACGCCTTCAGGTACATCCTTCTCTCCAGCAGCAACGCGTTCCCGTCGTCTTTGCTCGTACTCAAGGAACTCGCGCCAGTTCTCAAAGGACTGACCCTCACTGGGGGTTCCCTCGTCACCCCAGATATGTTCCTTCCCTAATGTCTCGCGCTTAAAAACCACAGGCTCGGCCACTGCAGCCACGATGCCATGCCCATTGATGTCGATAGTTTCAGCGTACCCGGAGCCGCGAGAACCAGCACCAATGATGATGAAGCGCGGAGGGTTCTCGGAGCGAACTGGCTTGAGCGGTGCTTCAGAAGCATGATCACCATTGGTGAGCTTATTGACGACTGAAGAAGCGAAAGAAGCCATGATGCCTGTACTTGACGTCTAGGTAGTCGAAATTGTGTAGTCAAGGCGGATGGTGATGATGGAGGAGGAAGAGGGAGCTTCGTCCAATTGAGGGGCGTTGATTTGAATTAAGCTGCTGCCTCCTCCTCCTCCTCCAAAGAGAACGTTACATGCCGCAACGTGGGCTGAAGCCTGCATAAAAGTGCAAATCACATGAGTTATCATCATTGGTCGAGAACCACTCGGCGGACTGTGCAACATGTTGTTTGGTGGTATTCATGAGTTGAAGAGCCAAGGCAGTGATGCCTATTTAGGCTGCGTTTATAGGTCTGACTGTGTCAGCATGATCGGGAAGATCCGATGTCAACCCCCAGGTCAATGGACTGTCTACATTTCTGGACCTAAGACACTGAGACTGTTGAAACATATTCAAGATTTCGTCCTATTCCTGCAGTATTCCGATTCCTAGTTCTCCATGTTGGGAGCGTATGACTCCGTGACACCGACTCACCATGAAGCCCTTCGTTTCTCTCGCTGGGACCCATTTCAACTTAAACCTGTCAACATCGCCAAACATCGAGCTCTGCAACCATGGCCGAAACAAGCTCAGAACAAAACCAGTACAAAAGCGCAACGGATGATCCGTTGGTATGGATTGACTGCGAGGTACGGCCCTACAAGCACAATATTCCAGGTTGCAAAAACTGACACTCCACCAGATGACGGGTCTCAACCCCGACACAGAAGAGATCCTCGAGATATACTGCATTCTCACAACCGGCGGCCTGGACATCATCGACGAAGGAGGTTTCCACGCTATCATTCATTGGCCAGCCTCGCGCCTCGAACAGATGGACGAATGGTGCACCAACACCCACGCCAAATCAGGCCTCACCGAAGCCGTTCTCTCCTCCACCACGACCCCTGATCAAGCTGCCTCAAAACTCTACGACTACATCACCAAGCATATCCCCGAGAAGAGGGTCGCCCTTCTGGCCGGCAATACGGTGCACGCTGACCGAGCATTCCTCCGGCGAGAGCCCTACGCCAAGGTTACAGACCATCTGCACTACCGAATCCTGGACGTCAGCGCGATTAAGGAAGCAGCAAGACGATGGAGTGCACCGCGAGTCACGAAGAAGGCACCGTCGAAGAAGGGATTGCATAAGGCCAGGGATGATATCTTGGAAAGCATTGAGGAGGCACGGTACTATAGGGACACCATTTTCCGCTTGACCTTCGAAGAGAACGCCAAGGGGAAGCAGGGGAAGAAAAAGTGATAGCGAATGACGATACACTCGCACCAGGTACTACTACCGTGGCAACGCAAGGAACGCAGCATCGCGCAAACCTGAAGCCGATCGCAGCTGTGTTTGTGCCCCTCCATGTCGCTGAATGTTGCCCCACGGCCATGGGAAAGGCTCCCATTCGCACTGTAACGACATGGCTATTTGGCTATTGATTCACAGTGTGCATTGCTTAAGCACTGTATTGCCCCTCCAATGCTCCATGACACCACCAGACGCCTCTGCCCCACCACCTTCAACAGCTCTCCCCCTCCTCTTCCTCCTCCTCGCGCCTACCTCTCGTATCCCCTTCGCTCTCCTTGGCCCCGACCCTGCGAGCCTAACCCGCGTCTTCCTCCCGGCGTCATTTTCCAGTTTCTTACTGCACAGAGGACGCCACAGCGGCAAATCTGTTGGCAAACCCTCTTCCTTCCTCATCCTCCAGCAGCTTCTCATCCCCCCAACCCTCCCCCCAACACTACACACTCTCCAAGCTTGAGACATCATGGACGTCAAGACTGTTGAGTTCAAGCCTTTCCAGGACCAGAAGCCAGGAACGTAAGGATACCATGACCCCGCCACTGCTCTTGCTCCCGCAAACTGACGTCGTCTAGCTCTGGTCTTCGCAAGAAGGTCACCGTCTTCCAGCAACCCCACTACAGTGAAGCTTTCATCACCAGCATCCTCCTCTCAATCCCAGAAGGTGTCGAGGGTATGTTTGTCACAGTCCTATCTTTCACTAGAGAGGTTCTCGTTAACAGCAATTGTGTCTAGGTTCGACCCTTGTCATTGGAGGTGATGGCCGCTTCTGGAACCCTGAGGTCGTCCAGCTGATCGCGAAGATTGGCGCTGCGTACGGCGTCAAGAAGCTCATCATCGGTCACAATGGCATTCTCTCTACCCCCGCCGCCAGCCATGTCATTCGCCTGCGCAAGGCCACCGGTGGCATCCTCCTTACAGCCAGCCACAACCCCGGAGGTATAGCCGTCCTCCACCCTCACCACCCGAATTCGAACCTAACAGTAGCATAGGTCCTAAGGCCGACTTTGGCATGAAGTATAACCTGTCCAATGGTGGTCCCGCTCCCGAATCCGTCACCAACAAGATCTTCGAAGCCTCCAAGACTCTCACCTCCTACAAGATCACCTCCATCCCCGATGTCGACCTCTCCACCGTCGGAACACAGACCGTTGGCAGCCTCGAGGTTGAGGTCATCGACAGCACCGCAGACTACACTGCTATGCTCAAGGACATCTTCGACTTCGATGTGATCAAGAAGTTCTTCGCTAGCCACCCCGACTTCAAGGTTCTCTTCGACGGCCTGCACGGTGTCACTGGTCCTTACGGCAAGGCCATCTTCGAGGATGAACTCGGCCTCAAAGGTGCTATTCAGAACTGCGTGCCCAGCCCCGACTTCAACGGCGGTCACCCCGACCCTAACCTGACCTACGCCCACTCCCTCGTCGAGGTCGTCGATAAGAACAACATCCCCTTTGGTGCCGCCTCCGATGGTGACGGTGACCGCAACATGATCTACGGTGCTAACGCCTTCGTCTCCCCCGGTGACTCCCTCGCCATCATCGCCCACCACGCCAACCTCATTCCCTACTTCCAGAGGAACGGTGTCAACGGCCTCGCCCGTTCTATGCCCACCTCCGGTGCCGTCGACCTGGTCGCCAAGAAGCAAGGCCTCGACTGCTACGAGGTCCCCACCGGATGGAAGTTCTTCTGTGCCCTCTTCGACGCCAAGAAGCTTTCCATCTGCGGTGAGGAGAGTTTCGGTACTGGTAGCGACCATATCCGTGAGAAGGACGGTCTCTGGGCTATCGTCGCATGGCTCAACATCATCGCCGGCCTCGGCGTCAAGAACCCTGACGTTGTGCCCTCCATCAAGGCTATCCAGAAGGAGTTCTGGGGCATCTATGGCCGCACTTTCTTCACTCGTTACGATTACGAGGATGTCGACTCTGATGGCGCCAACAAGGTTGTTGGTGAGCTGAAGAACCTCGTCGCCGATGAGAAGTTCGTCGGCAGCACCATCGGAGGTATGTTCCCCTTCATGCCATTCTCACATGTCCAAACTAACACCTTATAGACCGCACCGTCACCAAGGCCGGCAACTTCTCCTACACCGATCTCGACGGCTCCGTTGCCTCCAACCAGGGCCTCTACGCCTGCTTCTCCTCCGGCAGCCGCATCGTTGTCCGCCTCTCCGGTACCGGCTCCTCAGGCGCTACCATCCGTCTCTACATCGAGCAGCACAGCAGCGACCCCTCGTCCTACGACATGGATGCCCAGGACTTCCTCAAGGCTGAGGTTAAGTTCGCGACTGAGCTGCTGAAGTTCAAGGAGCATGTTGGCCGTGATGAGCCCGATGTCAAGACATAAGAAAGCTTTTAGGATCGGATAGTTTAATGGATTCTTGGGGAGGAGGCGTAAATTGAAGAAAGAGGAGGGAAAACAAAACACAGAACCCTAGGGAATCAATAGTATGAGCCACGTCGAAAACAATGCATAATCATCAGCGTTCAGACTTATCATTACACTAAACATAATGCGAAGAGAGTGCGGAAAGGAGAAACATGCTAAATAAGTAGAGAAGTGCCGTTGTCCTCGGTTCGCGAGCAATGTCGCTCACTTTCAGTCGTTGAGTCGTCATCATAATTCGTTCCATGGGTATCATGCCGCGCCTCTCCTCAAACGCCTCGCAGGAAATCATTCTCGTCCATGGATTCCATCCCATGCAGAGGACAGTCGCACAGAAAAGCAAAAACAACGAGAACGAATCAAAATGCTGCATCGAAATCATGATCGTTAGTGTCATTTTTGGGGGGAGGTGGTTTCGCTCTTGTGAAGTATCGTATGTGATGTCGTCAAGCATCGTAATAGCGTTGGTTCTCGAAGTCTTGCAGGGCAGCCTCCTAGGGTGATCTGAAGAACCGTTCGAAACGTCGCGCAACTGATACGCATACAGCTGTTAGTGTATGACTTCTTCCATATAACCAAGGACAACTCCCTGGCAGCCGAAAGTGGCGCTGTTTGGAACAAGGACTCGCGCCCTAAGAAGGACCCGGATCGCAAGGCTTCAACGAACGTACAGTCTTCGTCCAAAAATTGGATCTCAAATTCCCCAGCCGTACCCCGGCGCTGGTTCTGTTGTTGATACTGGCTGCAGAAAACGTAGAGGTGAATATCCATAAGCCGAAACCGGCGTCGGCTTACACGACGAAGCCAGGTTGGAGAGGTAGCTTGATGAGTGACTACAATAGTCAGCCGTCTACGATGCAAGGATCGCGGCGTCCTTCCCCTAGACAGAATCAAGAGGGTAGTCGGTCAGATGAGTGTCAACCTACTAAACGCAGTCCAGATGGGACACTTCCTCAGCTCATCCTCGTACACGCTAGCCTGTAGTCTCAAGCCTCCCGTGTCGAGGTCTCGTAGCACGAGAAGGGAATGAGTGAACCCATCGTCCGAGATACGTCTAGCATTTTGTGAGTGTTTGTTCAGGCAAAGGGAGCACATTGAAGCGTACGCTTGGAACAGACGTTCCTCTCGGGAAAGGCTGAACTCCTTGGGGTTGACGTTATGGGTGAGTGTACTACGGCACTTGAGCGCAAGGAAAGTGCAGTGCATAAGGACCAACTCTGCACTTTTGGTCAGCATACTTTCCCTAGGGCTGCCTTGCAGTTCGTTCATCACACCAAGAAAGAGTGTGCGCCTCGACGATATTCAACCCTTGATGTGAACACTTACCTTCCCAAGTCAAAAAGTACATCATGACCCACGGCTGCGACCGATCCTGGGAATGACTCCACCTATCCAAGCGCAGACTGCTACCCAGTCTTATAATACACAGCTCGTGCACGCCACGACGAGAGAATCTCGGCATTGGATGGGCTTCGTCGTAAGAGCGAGTGACGATATATGGACAGCCGTCTTGCGCGTCGAGGTAGAATAGGGCGATAAGTTGATGTTCGTCGAAAGCTCTGCATTTTCTTCGATAAGCAATCTCTCGTAGAGGTTGGTGTTGTTGAGGATTGGGATGCAGAACCTCACCTTCGAAACAGGATGCGGAAGCCCGGGGGTGCTTGCCAGGGTCCGTATGGCAGATAAGGTCCAAAAGCATTCGATCTAGCTCGTCTGTCAGCACCTCACTCTGGCTTCTCCCCAGGTGAAGGAGCGTACCGGTTTTGTCCAACAAGTGCCGTTCGAGACGACAGGGGCAGGGAGAAGATCCGTTTAGCCCAGTGCGATGTCTACGGATCCGTTAGCAGCCCAAGGAACGTGATCCAGCCCAAATTCCCTTCTGTTCTCACCGGTGTCAGATCAGTAACTTCAAGCGCCATGGCACGGACAAGCTCTCCGACCGGAGCTGAAGGAGCTGCTAGCCAGTACTGTCAGTCATAAGATTATCCGACAGCCCGCGAAGTTCGCTCACTCACGCAGCCCGCTCGCCTCTCTGAGAACCATGATGCTGGCCCGGTCTCGCTCCAGCTGATTGAAGTCAAAGTCCCTAGAGTTGACGAGCAGCATCCTCAAGGATATGAGGTACGACTTATAAAGCATAAATCTCGCCGGTAAAGGGATCCCCGCCTCGCGCCGCAGATTGTGGTAGATACACCGCCATCTCTCCTGAAGACTCTTGGAAGTATCTTCCCAATAGCCCGTAATGTCACGTAGGGACTTGGACAAAGACGGGAGCACGACATTGAGATGATCAAGGACTATGGGAACCCGGTCTTGGTAGATAGCTGACTCGTGAGCGATTCCGTCGAGCAGCCTACCACACTTGCGCGTTTCGTCAATGGTCGCGAACATTTCGGGGTGATTGGCCTCAGGAAGGACCAAGCGTAGGCCCTCAAGACTGACGGCCACGGTTCTGCAGCGTTCTGCTTCGTGTCCGCAACCTGTGAGAAGTCTCAGCTCAACAGCAAGAGCGTCCTGCATGTTGTCTGAGGCGCCAGGCATCGCGAGTGACAATGCTAAGAGGAGAGAATGTCACCTATAGTCGTCAAAACTCGAGTAAAATCGATGGTAATTTGACGTTTCCCAGCAACCTCTCCAAACCCTCGTTGAGTTCAGGTGTCAGTATAGCATATCTTCTGCGCACATGGCGGATGAGCGTGGCACCAGAGCTGCCCGTGTACAAGTGGTCAGGCTCGTCTAAGGGTCCGAGCTGTGCTTGTTTTGTCTGGTATCACTCCTTGTGGTGATCAGCGACGCTCAGAACAGTGAGCTCAAGCTTTCACCTGCAATGATAGGATACCCGAACGGCTTCCCACCTCCAAAGCCCGCATAGCATCGATGGAATTGAAGTATAAATGCAGGCGCCGATGATTGAAGGAACGAAGAAAACGAAGCAGCAGCTATTCGATCGGAAATGGAATGAGTGGAGGCACAGGGCAAACGAAGGTATCACGAGATTCTGACTGTCAGATCTGTCACCTCCGGGAAGATGTCCAACTGGAGCCCAACCCGTTTGCTCCCTACAACCGGCCGATCCAAACGCGGGGCCCGAGACTCAAACCGCTGGTGAGCGCTTGTTTGCTGTATGCAGCACCCGAATCATCCCCCCCGCGCATACCACGTCGCCTCACCTCAACGTAGAAAAGATAGCATGCAACCGCAAATGAGGCTCAGCTTTGGCCTCTCAGCCGTTGCACCGCCAGTAGCACATCAACCCCTCTCCAGCTGCCAGCGAAGCAACTTTGCTTCTACTTCGCCCCTGTTACTGAGTGTCGGAGGAAGCAGACACCAGCCAGCTGGCATTTGGGGGACACCCAACTCGGGTCCGAAGGAAGGCCAGCTAGGGGAACGACGAAAAGGTACGCCACCAGCGGTCCCGCTCATGCATGAGGAGGCTGCACGGCTGCTGCAGCGTTGTCGCGAGCGTGGTGCCAGCACAGAAGTCATGGGGTCCAGATGATCCAGTCCTGCGTATCAACTGGGGACGGAAGCTTTCCAGGTCGGGGTTCCATCAATAGCCATGGCATGCACACGTTTGCGTGATGGGGTCGAGCACTCATGGAGGAGATACATGCGGCTCTGCTCGCTGACTCTGAGAATATGTGTGATCGTGATGCCCATCGGTCACTGTTTGGCTCTTTCCGACAAGCTTTGTGGGCGATAGCGGTCCTAAGCTGTTGATATTAGCCTTGATGAAGAGCTGCACGTCCGGGGCTGGCGCGTTTGGCTGAGGAAAGGAGGGCAAACGCGGCGCATACTTTAGGAAGTTCAATTGAGCACAGGAAGCAGTGGATCGGATTAGGGTCGTGTGCCTCAACCCTCAGCTTTGGGGGCTTCACCTCAGCTGGGACACTCGCCCACAGCCCTTGATACTATGTTTAGCACCGACAGTCTGAAACAAACATCTTGCAGTTCAGTATCGATCGGAAGCTATTGTTCATTACACCGTCATGATGTACTCCTGCCGCATGTCTTCATCAATGCAAGCAGGGACGTCACACACGGCGCAAAAAAAAAAAAAAAAAAAAGATGCTCGATGTATGTGATTGCTGGAACATGGAGCATCGATCTAGCTACAGCATCATTCATTGTTTGACGATCTCAGACAGAGGCAGGCAGAGCTCGAAGCCAACAGAGATATGTTGCAGGGACCGGGGAATGTGGCGCAAACAGAAGCTCTTAGCCACACCAGGCCAGCTCGCGCCACATCCTCGAAAGGCGGACTTTCATAACACCTTTCACGCGAAACGGAGAGCAGCAGCGACTATTCATACTTGTACATGATTCTCATTACCTTCGTGCGCTTTTCTGACTGTAGTTCGTCAAGAGACTTCCGAGAGTACAGGCTCGAGTTCCGAGATATCGTGACCTGCCCTCGCCGGCCTCCTTCTTGCCAGAGCATCCGCAAAGCCAGGCAACTGTCCGCAGACCTTCTGCGATCCTGTCGGAGACTAACCCGCAGATGAGATAGAAAACTAAGAAAGCATAAAAGCACGCGTCCCATCCTGTGCCATCATACAACACCGCCCTGACCGAGAAGACAAAGGGAATAGAGGAGGCGCCCAGGCCTGCGAGGGCGGCGCGACGTAAACGATGCCATAATCGTTGAGAGGATATCACTGGCACAGCGGCCACGGGCCCAGCTCATGTCATTAGGTCATCGTGAGATTGCGACATGCCGTCACGGAAAGCCATTTAGGACTGCATCGATATTAGTATCATCATGTTGAGGCGTGGTATGGTTTGACTCACGTTGTAGGCAGCCTTCTCGTCCTCGTAACGCTTCTTATCGGCGGCAGCCTTAGCCTCGTAGGGGGCACGCTGCTTGTCGTCGAGAGCCTTCCAGCGCTCACCGAGGAGCTTGCCGACCTGGCCGAAGCTGATGCCGGGGTTCTCCTCACGGACGTTCTCGCGCTGCTCGTTGGCAAAGAACATGTAGGCAGAGAGACCACGCTTGGGAGCGTTGGGGTCTGTAGTCTTGTCAGCGTCCTTGTTCCTTCAAGGGTGGGACAAAGTGCGCATTTCTACAAGCACTTGAAGAATCTACTTACCCTTCTTGCCGCGCTTGACCTTCTCGATCTTGCCAACACCACGCTTTCCAGTTGCAGCCTTAGGCATATTGACTGATAAACCTGAGAGCTCTTGTTAGTCATTGAAGCTTACAAAGATCCAAGGTGCCCGGATCGCGCCCTCAGAGAGGATGCGCCCGTTGCGAGTTGGTGATCAAAGCGTCACGACCACGCATATTGCTCGGGTGGTGATGGAGCAGCACTGGGGAGCAGTGCGCAGCGAGGCATTGAGGCGCGAGCGCGAGAATGATTGCGATCGCAAAGAGCCAATTGCGTGTCACGAGCAAGTGAAAGGGTCTGTCAAGCTCTTGGAGCAGGCGATTGGGTATGCGCTTACCTTGAAGGTTGTTTTGGTGGGATTGAAGTTTTTTGGTGGAAATCTGCTGAACTGTTGCGAAACCTGGTCAGCTTCTTGTTGACGAAGTGAAGCGGAGCGCGAAGCGTGTAAGGCGAGGTCACCAAGGTGCGATGCAAGCACTCAAGAGCGATGTGAACGGCTTCAAGAGCTCAGAAAGACGCGAAGATGCATGCAAATGAGCAAAAAGAAGTCGGCAAAGCAAATCGAGGAGCAGCAAGCAGCTTGCCAAAATATAGATGGAAGTGACCTCTGTTTGGAGGTGATGCGCTGCAAAGACGATGTACTCACCAGATGCGCGTGTTGTGTTGCGAAGAGAGGACGCGGTTTGTATGGGAGGGCTTTTTGGTGGTGGATTTGTATGGGAGAGAGAAGGGGAGCGAATGTATGGGGGAGGCGGCCAGTACCCTTTTTACTGTGGGAGAGTGATTGTGTGTGTGAGACGGGGGAGACTGACTGACTGGGGTGGCGGAGGGAGGGAGGGAGCGCGAGGAGGGGAGAGAGACTGGGCTGGGCCTGCCTGGGTGTGCCGCGTGCGGGTACCAGGTAAGAGAGGTGTGCGGCAGCCGCTGGTGTAGTCCGTCAGTCACAACGGGGGTTTAGTGGTCAATGCCACTGGCAGTGGGCGCTATCGCTGCCATCTGCCACCGTTTTGGGAGCACGGCCACTGTAGTTACAGTAGCCAGCGACGCGCACACGCGACTGTTTTGGTGTGGGATGATGAAGGAGGAGGGGCGACACTCGGCGAAGAAAGGGCAGCTGCTGCGATGTACTGTACATGGGGTACATGCCTCTTGCGGCATTTTGTACCAGACGAAGAGGTACTCAGCGTCTCAGGCTGACTGCACCTCAGAACACGCGCTTGCCTTGCCCTGTGAAGCAGCAGGATGCCACCTGCCGGGCACCTCCCAACTGCCACAGAGCACCGCCAGTGGTCTTCTTGCTCCTGCACCGTGACCTTCATCAACATGCACAGTGCAGGGATGCCGACCTCCGAATACAGTCGACCGTCTCACTGCATCTCTGGGCCAGGAATATTGACGAACCGCCAGTCCACACACACTCCTTTCCCTCACCGTCGGCACGAAGGAGTACCATACGGGTGCGCCCATACTCCTTTCTTCATTCGCACCACGAGTGGGCGTGTGTGTGCGTGGGCATCTGGGCGTGGAGTTTGGCGTGGGCGTGAGCAAGGACCACGGAGGGAAGCTCCTTCTTTGGTGTGGCACTGTTATCCGCCCTTTGGTGCTAGCGACTGGGAGGAGCCACCGGCTGCTTAGCACTGTCGATGCTTGGTGAGTCTGGCTTGCGCTGGTGTACCTTAGTAGCTTATGGTAGCCTTGCTGATCTGCCATCGGTTTGACGCGTGCTTCCACAAGCTTTACTTCAGAAGATCTGTGAATAGGTCTCGAGTGAGGCTTTCAAAAGGGTCATGCGCTTGATCAATTGAGATCGTCAAGTGCATCCAGGCAGCCTGCAAGGCCACGCAAGAGGCGATGGATTTCGCCCGTTCCTGTTTCAACCTCAGCTTCACATCGTACTCCCATGCTGATGATGGTGATGCCCTTCAAAGTCGCAACCTCGATCTGTGATCACAGCCACCAATAACCGCCCACTCACACGGGACACAGAACTCGCAGGGGTTCAGACAGGCGACCAGCGCCAGAGATCACCACCGTCCAAGCTTTCTTCGGGTTCGGATGCGACCAGGCAAACAGACGTAAGTGCAGCTGAAAGCAGAGGGCCCGATACCACCACGGCAACGCTGGGTGCCATGGCAAGCGAGGCCACCACTGGCACGGCACCATGGATGGGACGGGTATTGGATTTGGCTGGTACTGTGGAGGTACATTCAGCGCGCAGACCCTTCCCCCGAAGTACTGTACAAGCTTCGCGTACCGCCTTTTCCGGAGAGTGATTCGCACTGTGTACACTGCGAATTTGAGGCCAAGAAGACAGTGCGAGAACCGGGTTATTGGGGCAGTACGAAATGCACCGGCTTTCGTCACCAATTCCAACTTTGGCTGCAAGCCGGCGCGCCGACACAGGTCAGGCTGCTGCAACTCTCCAATTTCCGAGTGGAGCGTTCCAATGCACGCGCCTGCGCACTCCTTGTTTTGATTTCACTGTGTGGTAGGGCGAGTTTATGCCATGCCAGCCAGACCAGACAGAGCTTGTACCTACGTACGTCGTGTGAACAACAATGATTCGCTCAGCAGTGGAATTGCTTCTGCCATGGTAGCCCTTTGTTTCTGCTGCGAGCCTCATGGTCTTACCTGGTATTTTGCTGGTGGCTTTGGGTGTAGTTTGGACGAACATTGGTGTGCGCCGACTGGCCATATCACAAAAACAGCCTGAAGCTTCTGTGCAGAAGTCTTGGTCTAAATGAAATAAACCTTCTGCTATGGACAATCACCCATCCAAAACGTATGCCGAGTATTGCTAGGCGTTGTATTCACACCAGTGCCTGGGTGGCCATAGTGTCCAGCTACAGTCTTATGATGCTGATGGAGTGTCATGACATGACTGCAATGGCTACATCTGATCCTACACGGTCCCTAGGACTTGTCACGTCACGAACCCGGCAAGGACCAAGGGACAGTCAGCAGATGTATTAAAACTCAACATTGACTACATAGAATGATTCTGAGTACGAGAATGATGCACATAAAGCTCATATACCTCAGCATACAGGGTAGTTATAGGGCTGACGAAGCCATTCAAAGGATGTTCACAAGGCATGCGGGCAGTAGTTATGTCAATTAGCTACGGACAATGCAGCCTACTTCTCCTGCACATCACTACTGAGCAATGTGCCATATTTCTGTTGGGTTGCTATTCGGGCTGCTATGTAGGCCGCTTTTCATGTCACTATCCGAATCATAAGCCGCGTATATATCGAATTGCTATGTATTGAATCCAGAGTCGAATGGCAACCTCAAGGTAGCTAGGAGGCAGGATCTACCCGCGCCGGGCGCTGCCCTTGAACTCCGTCAACGAAAGCACTGTCCACCTACGCATCTCGACGAGGACATGCTGGATGTACATGCTGGGTAGAGCTCCCGGGGCTCCAGCGCGGTACTTCGACTTGGGCATGACGCAATGTACCAAAATGAAAGCTTTGGGAGGTACAGTTACAAGGCAGCTCGTATCTTCTGGCCGATAGTGCGCGCCGATGAAACGCTACGAGCAATTGAGGTGGCTGGGAGACCTGGAGGCTTCTGGTCCCACCACCCAAAGCGTGTATGAAGACAGGTATCATGCTCACGGGTGACCGACTCAAAAAGCGTGCGCAAGTTCCAATCGTGGCCAATCAACAATACAAACTGTAGATAGAAATGAAGAATCACCGAGGCGTAACCTAGGTAACACGATTGCTGCGAGCAATGCAATATGATTATCAGCCACCATCGACGGTATCCATCCTCACCACGAAGCACATGATTCAATAGCCCAACGCAGTCGCGCTGTGTGTCGAGTTCCCTCCTCCGGCGACGCTAATAACCACAGCACCACCTCAAAAACAGTCCGCCTCTCGTCACGGAAGCCTCACACAGGGCGAACACGAAACCCCACCCCCTGTGCTGACCTCTGGTGCGCGCGCCAACCCCATTCCTCAGCCAGCCAAAAGGGTGAAGGAAGGAAAAACAGCCGGCTCCACCACCCCCTGTACACTCGCACCACGGGAGACAAGAGAGGTACATTGCCCTGAGGTGACACACCTGTGCGCACGGTGGGAAGGTAGCGGCTCGCGTTGCTGATACTGTGCTGTACATCCGGGGCAAGTGTTGAGCCCCGTGGGTTACGGGGAGTCTGGCAGCCCCCAGTCACCTTGGTGGTGCAGCACCGCTCTCCTCTCTCTTCTTTTCTACGGTTCCGTGCTGGAATAGCAGTGACAAGCCACGACTTTGGCCAATAGAGTAATCAATTTGCTGCTGAATATCTCTACAGAATCCAGATTATGAGATCGAATTAAGCCTCTTAAGCTGATTTTTCTTCTTCGATTTTTTTCTTCGTTACCCGTCGATGAAGGTGCTGTTACTGTTACTGAGGACGAATCGTATCACGTGATGACCACAACGAGAGGTGGTCATAGCTTCCGACCTGTCGTTCCGCGCTTTGGGACGTGGATGGGACTATCCAACCTCAATAGCCGTTCATATTCGCTGACTGCGTCCTGGTTACTCCATGTAACATATTGATGCTGAGAAGGGGCGAGATCCGCATTATGGTCTTGAATTATCGTATGGATGCTCGCGATGTGTGGAGGACATGAGCCGAGTCTTCAAAGGGTATCAATCATCATATGCATACATGAGGCTTCCAATCCAAGCCAGGCCGTCAATTGTTGGTCTGGGCCGAAGTCTGCGTTGACGCGTCCAGTCTTGGGCCCTTAGAGCTCATCTTCTGGATCCAGAACGATGTCACATAGTGCTTCATCACTTGCCCAGTCGATGCCACTTCCTACAACCACCCCGCTAGCCACTCCTTTGATAACCCTCCAACGCTGTCCACTAGCCTTGACATCACCCTCCAGCTTCTCGATCTCCCGTAGAACCCTTGGGTCGTCTGGTCGGCTACCCTTTTTGCGCTTCACCTGCTCTGAAAGGTCAAAGACTTTGCTGGCCAGATCTATGTTCTTCCGCGTTGCCCGTAACGCCTCGACTTGGACTTGAGTCATCTCCGCATTAATTTCTGCTGTTTCTGTCGCCTGTTTGGCAACGGAGATGCTGATATTGTCTCTTTGCTCAATATGTGGTAGCAAATCGCTATGCTTCGTTAGCAAGATTGGGTCGTCGGGCAGATGGCATAGTCTCACCTCTCTACAACAGTTGCATCTCTACCGCTGTGAACTGCTTTGAGGATTGGGTTGGCCGTCATGACAGCTTCAACAACCTGGCTGCGGAGCATGTACTTTGCCCTGGCTTCCATCATCTCGTTCTGCGCCTGGTTCACCTCCTCGACGCTTGCCTCGGGTTTGTCATCTGCAATATTATCAGCCTCGTATTCATTGACCTCAGGGCAAGCGGAGAGCAAACCTGTCTGACGCGCTTGTGCGTTGATAATAGCTATTTCAAGCCGCAACTCCTGGAGCCGGTCATACAAAGCTAGCACCTTGTGCTCATCTTCTGAAAGCGGCAGGCACGACGTCGTAGGGTCAACATCTGGCATAGATTCCTCCATGGTATGATTATTGTACGAGAAAAGAAGCTTTCCACGCGTTGAATCTAAGATGTAATTCGGTCCAGTCGCGACAATACTGTACGAGGGTCGAATCACAGGAGGGGCAAGCCACTGTGGCTGGCCATGTACTGTTCAGCCACACGAGGCAGGCACAATGCGGTGGAGCGTCACAAGGCACCGTCACGCTGCGCTCGCATCCACCAGCAAGGGCCCGTGACTTCGACAACCACCCTTGGCGTAGCCTCGGTGCCTGGCCGTTCACGAATACTATACAAAGGAGGCAGCCGAGGCCGACTCGTAGTTACACTGAAGCCCTAGTCAAAAGCCTGTCTTCGCAACTTGGCTTGGATTTCGCAGCTCTTTGCCTCCCTGAATCCCAGTATCCTCGATATCCCTAATCTGGTTGCCTCGAGACATGTCGCGAGATGGCTACGCAGGTCCTCATCGCCCATACTGGGCAGCGTTTGGAGTGCGATACTACACAGTTCTCCTCGTATGTTGAGACTTCCCCATTATAACTTAGGCAAGTGACTGATGTGGTGTAGACTCGATGACCTCAAGAGTTGGGTGTCGGAGAACAGCTCCATCTCGGCGCAACACGTAGTTGCCCTGACATCGCAGGGTCGCAGTGTGAAGCTTGCGAGCCTTCACGGCGAGGTAGGCCGGAATTCGAAGATGTCTTCGGTCAAAGCGCTAACAGCTTTCACAGAAGGAGATCTTCATCTACGACATCCGAATAACTCAGCCGTCATCGTCGAAGGATGCCCCGTCACTCGTTTCGAAGACGCCCCTGCCACGACCGTATTCAGTCCCAACCGCGCCGAACACGATCGAAGATGCCACGGCGATAGAGTCATGGCAGTCGCTGTACAAAGAAAGACGTGCGTGGGCTTTGCGATTGGCGGATGATTGCAGCAAGCTCTCAAAAGGTGCCCAGGATCGATACGACGAGATCGATGTCATGGTCAAGTGCCTCGATGCTGCTGTCGCAAACCTCGAAATCAGCGTTAAACAGATCGAACCCAAGTATGCGGAATTGAAGAAATGGGTTACACCGGCCCTCGCAGAACACGAGCACCTGGTTTCCGGGTGGCAACAGTACCTCGAACTCGCCAAGCGGACCGCAGTCTCACCAGCCATGGTTCATTTTATGACGAGGGGCGAGGTTGACAAGAACGAGCCGACTTTGGAGGATCTCGTAGAGATGGACACGGCCAAGAAAGCGGGCAAGCTGGCGCCGACGGCGAAGAAGAGGTTTGGCGACAAAGCGGCGGAGCTCGAGAAGGTCAATAAGCAGATGTATCAGGGACTGGAGGGGCTGATTGCGAATTTCGAAGGCCTGATGGCCAAATCATTCCTGAGCCACAGTGAAGACGCGCCGCAACTCTTGGAAGATATTGAGGCAGTGGTGAGACAGATTGACTCGGACTACAGAACAGCTCTGGCATATGGCAGCTCGCAACGAGACGTTGCACAAGCGTCCAAGACTGCCTCGAATCACACCGAGCGACTCGTACCGAACCTCAAAAAGCGGGCAAAAGAACTTGATGGCATGCTTCACTACGCCACGCAAGCACGAAACACAGTGGCGGCCGAGTCTGTCGAATTCATGAGGGTGATCACTGACATCACGTTGCTACACAGTAACGTGAAGAATCAGATCAACGTTCTGAATCAGTCCGAAGATGACATGACTACGTTTGACTATCTTCGCCTCATCCACCAGCTTCCATATATGTACGCATCCTTTCTCGTTGAGGCGATTCGACGGAAAGACTGGGTAGATAAAGTGAAGACGGATTCCTCAACGCTGGCGAACGAGATGGCGCTGTTCCAGGACGAGGAATCAAAGCGACGCAAGAAGTGGCAGAAGATGGTCGGCAGTATGTACGGACCGTCGCTTGATACGAATGTAGTTGGGCTCGAGGTCAACCTTTTGGGGGAAGACACACCCTGGCCCATCGCTGAAAAGGCTGAGTTGGATCAATTTCTACAGGCCCTGCAGGACCAACAGGTCGATCAGGCGGTGCTGGACGATGTCATGAGTCTGGTTGAAGAGCTCAATGCGCCGACGAAGCAGCAGTCAAAGCGCGTGAAAGCGTTCAAAAATGGCAGCGTCCACGATGCAGCATTAGGGAGGAGCGGCTTAATGATCCGTGGAGATGATGAATTGCTCCGTTCCCTTCAAGATGATAAGGGCAAGCTGGAAACTCGACTCAAAACTGCTGAAAGCAGAGTGCGCCGGCTAGAGGACCTCTTGCATCGTCAAAGCCAGGTGTCGCGCCCGAATAACCTGTTTCAGCCCCCTGGGACACAACAGCAGCGTGAGCGCAATAACTCGACATCCTCAAACAGATCCAATCGTCTTGATGATCGAAGGCGGTCCTCGGATGGTGCCGATCCTCTCTTGAGGCGGATTGCCCAGCTTGAAAACGAGCTGCGGGAGGAGAAACAACGGACCGTGCGAGTGCAGAAGGATCTAACGACCCAGAGTGCACAACACGACAGTATGCGTGGCCAGATTGAGGAGGCCAACTCAACAAAGAAGGATCTTCTCGAGAACATGGAGGCCCTGAAGCGGGAGTTTGATGTCGAACGAAAACACCTGGAAGACGAGGTCAAGACCCTGAAGGCACGCCTAGAGGACACCGAGGACGAGATCGATCACTTTGGTGCCTCTCGCGAGAACGAGAAGGCGACCTACGACGAAAAGGTTCAGGCATTGGAGGCAGAGCTGGAGCAGCTCAAGAAGGACCGTCAAGATGAGAACCTGAAAGCGCAAGGGCAAGTCGACTTCTTGCGGAACGAGACGCGGATGCAGCGAGAACGCGTTGAGGCGCAATATCGCGAGCTCCAAGCTGGTCAGGAAGAAGTCCGAACACTTTCTAAGAAGCTGCAGAGCCTTGAGGAGGACAGTTCCATGCAGTTGGAGGCGCTCAAGAAAGTCTTTGGGATATTGAATCCGCGGGCAACTCTACCTGAAGACACGATGGATCTTGCGGATGCGCTGCAGACATTAGCGGCCGACGTGCTTGAGAAGTCTGACAACGCAGACAAGAACCTGTCACTCCTTAGGGCTGAAGTTGAGCAAGTTCAGCACTCCGCAAAAGAGCTTCGCACTGAGGCCAATGAGATAAAGAGTCGCTTGACTTCCGAAGAGGAAGCTAATTTACACCTGCGTGAAATGATATCGGAACACAAAGCTAAGGCTGAAACTCTTGAGAAGGAGGTCTTGGAGGGTAGAGAGCAGCTCAGCTCCCTACGGAAGCAGCTTTCTGACGGCGAGACTGGCTCTGAGACGCTGCAAAAACGTCTTGAGGAGACCGAAGGTCGGGTGGCAACACTGACCGAGCAGCTTGCTGCAAGACAATCACAGGTCGGGAGCTTGGAAGAGGAATTGTATCTGATCAAGGAGAAGCTTGGAGCATCCGAGAAGAAATTCTCAGAGGTGTCTGAGCGCTATGAAGAGCGTGACAGGAGAACCAAGGATCTTACGCAGCGGGTTTATTCTCAGAACGACCGCCTCTGCCGTCTCTTAGAGAAGATCGGCTACGCCGTTGCCCGCAAGGATGGAGACATGTCTATCACCAAGGTTTCTAGGTCGGAGAGAACATCGCAGAATCCGAACGACTCATCAGACCCGGGTACTTCAATCCGTCGATCTACCACACTTGGAAGTAGATCCATGCACGACAGCGCCGACTTGGACCTGCTCTACTGGATGAAGGCTGACAATCCCACGTCTGAAGTTGAGAAGTACGACGCTTTCATCAGCTCGCTCGGACACTTCAACGTGGATCTTTTCTCCGAGACGGTATACCAGCGCATCAAGGATACGGAGCGCAAGGCACGCAAATGGCAACATGATCTGCGGACCTCTCGCGAGAAAGCCCACGCTGCCCAGAAGGATGCGTGGGAGAAGATCGCATACAAGCATTTCAAGGAAGGTGACTTGGCCCTTTTCCTGCCTACTAGGAACCAGCAGGCGGGTGCATGGGCTGCATTCAATGTTGGATTCCCTCATTACTTCCTCCGTGAGCAGGATGCGCATCGTCTTCGACATCGCGAGTGGCTTGTAGCGCGCATTACCCGGATCCAGGAGCGTGTGGTGGACCTCTCAAAGAGCCTACAGCCTGGGAACGAGACCGACTCGATCAACACGGAGGAGAATGACAACCCGTTCCAGCTATCAGACGGGCTGCGTTGGTACCTCATCGATGCTCACGAGGACAAGCCAGGCGCCCCATCCACCCCTGGCATGGGCAAATCAACGGTTGCGACAAACACTGTGGAGGCTACTGCCAGTTTACGCACGCATGCGGCCAGTGGGAAAGGCAAGAACCGCGACAGTGTGACGAGCATTGAGGGGATCAATAAGACACTTTCTAAGAGCCTGGAGAGCAGGCGAAGCAGCACAGGCTCTAAGAAAGCCCTGCCCTTCGCGGGTGCTGGTGGTGCTTCGCTGCTCAAGGGCAACCCACTATCGAGCGAGACGAACTCCCTGCGTGTTGCTGCGCCCGAGACACCCCTCGGAACCAGCCCAACGCAAGCTAGCCTACTCTCCCCGAAGCGAGGGTCTTTAGCGTCGAGCGAGCAACATATCCAACCAGACAGCAGCAAGGGAAACGGGGAGCAAGCTAGTCAAGCAGGGAAGACAACCACAGTTACGCAGCAAGGCGAGACACAGAACCCCGAGGTACGAAACGTCGATGCGCTGTTCGGGCCGTGAAGAAGCTTAATGCTGATCGATTCCTCTTCTCAGCAGCAGCAGACAATACGTAAGACGGTCTATAGGGAGGAGTCAACTGGAAGTCCCAGCAAGCGGTCCGTGGTCTGGGATCCGCTTTGGACCGTGGACTATACATATGAGAGCAGCCCGAGCAAGAAGTGAAGCGAGTATTGGTGACTTCGAGCCTGGGTGCGTGACCGTGACGGGAACAGAGCTATATATCTTTTTTCTCTTTGGAGCGTCATGGTTGGGCGTACGCATGGGCTCACGCATCCCGAGGGAGTTTACTTTTCTACCATATAGGTTGCAGCAGTGGTTCCGATAGACGACATCATGGTGAAGCAGTGAAGCAATTTTGTATAGATGAAGAACATAAACACCTGCTTCTATAGTCTCAACCACTGTGTAAAGTGTGCCGGTCAGGTCAAACAACTCGCCAGGTCCCTACTAAATCAAGTAAATACCTAAACCTCAAATACTACGGTGGTGGGGGTTGGTGCTGATAAGAGACGTAGCTGCGATAAGCTGCGGGTGTGCTGCATGACTTCACACATGCAACAGCTCATCCTCCAACACAGCTCCTCTGCCCCTTGCAAACCATCCCTCACGCTTGACCCCTCGATCGCAGCACCTCGTGCATTGCACCAGCCTCCATTGCAGCGAAAGCGCGAGCCCAGGCTTCCTCAGCTATGGACTGACGAAACCCACTACGTCTTTTGGCCCTCCCGCCTCCAAATGGATTCTTTCGCCCCGAAGCCGCAGAAGCCGCCCTCCTCCCCGCTTCCCATCGAGCTGCTCATTCAGATCATCGAATGCGTGCCTCCGAATCGAGAAGCTCTGCTTCCAGCGGGAAGCATAGCGACGAAGACTCTTGTGTCGTTGACCCGCGTTTCGCGCACCATCTACCGCCCTGCCACGACTGTGCTGCGCCAGCAATGCATGTACCTCGACTCTAGCCGCCGGCTGGCTGATGTTCTGCTCTGCATGAATCGGCTCGTTCCCTCGTTATCGCCGGGTCTACCTCTCCGACACATCACAGCGTTGTACCTCTCGCCGTTCGGTTCCTCGTTAGACGACCAACCCACCGCGCGATGGGTGCGCGAACTTCTCTGTGAAGTCAGCGAGACGCTCCGTCGGCTCATCATATCCATGCCCTTCAGTAGTCTGGAGCCATGGGACGATCACCTGAACGTGAGGAGAACACTACGGGAAGGACTGGAACAACTGCATGGATTGGAGGAGTTTGCGTGTATCGGCGATTATCCGACGCTGAGCGTCAGTACACCGAATGGTGCAACAGGCGGTGGCACGACTACGACGGATATATGGCGATTATGGCCGAAGCTGAGGAGGCTAATGCTATTCGGGGTGCCGTTGGAGAGTCACTGGCTCTGGTGGGACATTGCGACACTCGAGAACTTGACACACGTCGTCCTCGTGAGACCGCGTCAGACAGAGCGAGAAGTTGACCTCAAAGAGCGATATTTTCGAACTTTACCAGTCGGGGATCCCAGACTAAGAAGGAACCTACGGGTGGTGCTCATGCACCGTGTGCGAGGCGATGAAGATACAGGAGGTGGTGAGGACAATAGGTGGTTACCGCAGGGCCATCCGGACTATCTGAGATTGGACGAGAGCTCATGGAAGGAGGTGGATCCGGGGGAGAGGATGGAAGTGATCTGTTACGGGGTGCCGAGGATGGGTGTGATGAGTTCGGAGGAGCTGTTGGTGAGTTTGGCGAAGTCGTGGGTTGAGACGGGGACATTGTGGGATGCGAGGGCTTGAAGTGATTCAACATTATAGAACGGATTGCGAGCGATGATCTGGTCATGACACGAATACATGAGCAATGCCACGAGTGTACGGGTTCGGGTCTGAACTTAGTGTTAAGGTTGGGAATTCTGCCGACGAGCCAACCAATCCATTCCCAATCATATTGGACGACAGTTGACAAGGAAGGTATGGGTATATGGATTGGCGTATGGGTATATAGGAAGGGGGCAGATAGTTGGCCCGTAAGCCGGAGCAACGTGGCGGTAGTGGTGATGTGTGTGTGTGTGGAGTGTAAGATCAAGCCACACCCACGTGTGAATGCAACCAAACTTGGGCAGGCAGACGAATAAGAATACAGACCAAGCAGTGAAAGAACCTCACTTCCGTTGTGTTTGCTCCGAGTCCTCCGTGAATATATATCTAGGTATCTACAATACAGCGTCGTCGTCGTCAACATCGTTACCCATCCCCATCCCCAACCCCACCCTAACCCCACGATTCCCGCGGTTTCGGAGTGAAATCAAAAAGCGAAGGAGCCGACCGCCGGGGCGCCTTCCTTCGCACCTTCCATCTGACTTCCGCGCTGCTGCTCCGCAAACTCCACACTTTGGCACTTTCCTCCTCTTTTCCTCTTCCATCCCTTCCGATCCCTCTCCTCTCCTCTCCTCTCCTCGTCTTTTGTACCGCGTGTTGTCTCTCACTGTTCGAAGTCGACGATCGCATCCTGCCACCTGGTTCCTCCGTCCTCCGCCGCTATCCGAAACTTGCGACAAACCCCATGTTGCGCGCAATGTGAGCAAAAGGCCGCGCCATCAACACTCGACCCCATCCACCACCGCACTCTCTCCTCCCGCCTCTCCTTACCCCTGTCCCTACTTGGACCCGATCTTCTCATCCTCAATCACCATGCCCGAACGCCCCGCGGTCGTCTCCTACGCCGCAGGCGCCTCCCTCGCAGCCGTCGCCCTCATCTACGTCTTCGGCCCAACTTTCGCCCTCGACGGCGCCGACGGTTCCTCCTCCAAGAAGAAGACAATTGTCGGCCTGCGCAACCAGGCAAACGACTGCTTCATCAATTCAGTCCTCCAGTCCCTCGCTGGCCTACCTGACCTGCGACTCTACCTGATCCGAGAAACGCACCGCCGTCGCATCGAAGACCCGAAAGTCTATACGAATATAGTTCCACCGGAAGAGGGCGATGCGGGCAGCAGTGGGAGGCAGATGCCGCAGTGGAAGCTGCAGGGCATGCAGGAGGGGTTGGTGACTCAGGGACTCAAGGAGATGCTGGATGCGCTTAACGAGCGACCTCTCGCGAAGAAGTCCATTTCACCGCACCCATTCGTCCGGGTACTCGAGGTCGCATTCAAACAGCGCATCAGCCGGCAGCAGCAAGACGCGCAAGAGTTTCTCCAAATTGTGGCTGAGCGCCTGAAGGACGAGTACCACGCTGGACAGAGAGCGAGGGCGCAGGCGCGCAGACTCGGCCTGACCCCCAGCACCGAGGCCATCTCGAAGAGCGACACAACGGCGACGACCACGACATCGAGTACCACGATCTCGGCGCCTGACGGTGTCACTCAACCAGCCGAAAAGCGACCCGAGGGTGATGAGAACAGCAATGACGTGGCGGCAGCAGCGACACACAGCGACACCACACTGGCTGCCTCCGCGTCCGCTAGCACAGAAAAGATCCAGCTTCCCCTCGAGCTCGAGGAAGGTTTCCCCATGGAAGGCCGCTACGAATCTCAAATCGAGTGCCAGACTTGTCGCTACAAGACGAAACCTCGGGAAGAGTCCTTCTGCACTCTCACTCTGGCCGTGCCCCAAGTCTCTTCCACGACCTTAAGCGCCTGCTTCGACGGCATCTTCAAGACCGAATACATCGACGACTTCAAGTGCGAAATGTGCCGCCTCGTCCAGACTACCACGAACCTTGAACATGAGCTCAGCCGATCAACATCCGATTCTTTCCGCGAGGCCACACGCGCAAAGATCGAGCGTCTCCGCGACACCATGGAAACCGACCCCGAGAACCCTCCCGAGGACGTCGAGCTTGGCGACATCCGCTACGCGCCTAAGCGGAAAATCGCAAAAACCACTCGTCTCACCGTCTTCCCCAAAGTCCTCGCCGTCCACCTCTCCCGCTCCATCTATGGCGCTGGCGCCATCACCCAGAAGAACACTGCCCGCGTCTCCTTTCCGGAACGCCTCCCCATGGGCTCCCTCGCCGACCAGAGGAAATACAAGCTCCTCGGCACGGTGTGCCACAAGGGTGGACACAACAGTGGGCATTACGAGGCATTCAGGAGGCAGAATCCGCCGCCGAGACCGTTCCTGCATGGAAATACGTTCCAGAGAAGTGATGTTTATAGCAGGACGCCAACGCCAGCAGGAACCCCGGTGATTTCGGCATTGAATGGGTTGGGGGGCAGTCCAGCTGTTTCGACGCCGGATCTGCTATCTGCCTCATCAGGGGACAGCTCCTCCGCGCTCTCTATCGATTCCACAACCGCAGCAGCAAATGCACCAACTCCTCCTCGCAGCCACCCCCGCGACCCCGAAACAACTAGCCTTCGCTCCGTCGCAGCCTCTACGAAATCCGCCTTGTCGCGCCTCGCCTCCCCCAAATCCGAATCCAACAACGGCCACCTCACTCCTCCCGTCGGAACCAGCACGCCGAGGAATGTGTCACCAGCACCTACACCTGTGAAGAAGCCGAAGAAGAGGCAGAGTGACAAGTGGTGGAGGGTGAGTGATGAGAAGGTCAGGGAGGCGAAGACGAGTGAGGTGCTGGGGATGCAGAAGGAGGTGTATCTTTTGTTCTATGAGTTGGAGAGGGGAGAGGATGATTGAGTTGGTGCAACGCTGTAGGGGGTTGTTCTTTGTCTTGTTTGGTTCAGCACATCATAGGATTGGCGTTTTCAAAGAGCCGGGAAGAATATATCGGGACAGGGGAGTACATTCTTGAGGTGAAAAAGTCTAAGCATGGCCTGTGGTAGAAAGGGAGGAAGCTGTAGATCATTCTGCATCTGTGGGGAGCATACATATATATACATAGTACGTCAGTCACAGACGGTACATGGCGCTTCTGTCTACATATTCTACAAGCGGGAATTGGGCAGCAGAAAACACTTTGAGTCAAAAGACATGCTGCTCAAGCAGATATTTACACTACACACTATGTGAGACTCAACATGCATCGATATAACGCGATGAGCAAAGCATAGCCAGATCTAACAAAGAGGAAGTGGAAGTGCGAGGCTGGTGTCATGCAGCATCCCTTCCTAGCCTCCGCTCCCTCCATCACGGCAATCAGATCCGATCTCCGTGGCCCTTCGCCGTGACTGGACGATATACGACGCTGACTCATCCGATCCAGCTCCTCCAACATTGATGTATGATGATTGCCCATCCCCTCACACAAACAACATTTCACCTCACTTTGCCTCTAAAAGAACAAAACCATATCTATGTAAAAAAGCCAAGAACGGAGTTCGTACCAGTAGACATGTGCCACCACGATTGGGTCACATCAGCGCTGGTGCCCGTTCCTGGCGCTTAACCTAACCCAACCCATGGCCCGGCGCGCAGATCCCGAATAGGGGGGGGGGGGGGGGTTGTTACCGGGGTTTGGGATCAGGCAAAAGACGTCAGCACCCAACCTTATTTGCTCATCGCATTCTCACTCGCTCCTCATCCCCAACCGCTTCTGTATCTGCATCCGTCTACTCGCGATGAAAACGGAAAAGAAAGTTTCCGCATCCTTGACCTTCCCCCCAACCAACCCAAAGAAACCCACGAACCAAACATGCGCAATTGATGAGGGGCTGGCCTTATCATCCACCAGCAGGGAAAAAAAAACAGGGAATGATCTCTTAGCACGTGGGACCTTCCATCCAAACAATCTTTTTTTTTTTTTTTAATTGAATCTTGGTTTCATCCAGTGGGCCGCGTCACTGCTGTTTGTTATTTTTTTTTTCTCATTACCGCCCTTTCCCGCCCCTATAGATAAGGAGATAGACAGCGAACTAGATCCTCATTAGTGGAGGTATCATACATAGTGCCCGGTAGTGGGCGTTGGCATTGGCATTGGCATTGGTTGTCTTGGATCCCTCCTGACTTCTCCCGTGCACGTCATTCCTCCACCTCCTTTCAGCCTCAACATCTCCTCTCTTCGATTTCATCATTCAATCCGTGTCTGTCAAGGCGGACAAGATTGTCGCTCACACGCCATGGCTTACATATCACAACCATCGGAAACACCCTCATCGTAGAGCCCAGGCGGCCACCACCACCACCCACCATGGCCGTTCGCCTCCCCAAAAAGGCCCAACGTCGGCTTTCTCATCTCGCCATCATCCTCTTTGTCTACCTCTCCGTCTGGTACCTCATCCTGCCGCCAGATTCTCCCCTCCGTCTGGCCATCTACTTCAACGTCTCCCGCCTGCGCTCCTTCACCATCCGCCACTCCTCACCATCCTACTACTCCTACCGCGACGCCTATCTCTACGCCTCACCACCACCTCACCCTCTCGATATCTCCTCCGACATCGGCTACCTCATCAAGACAGGGTACGGCACTCGCAATCGCGTCCCAGAGCAGCTCGAAGCTTTTCGACAGACTGGTGACCTGCTCGGCGAAGAAGGTGAAAGCTACCTTGTAGTCGGCGACTGGACTGCTGTCAATGCCACTGATGAGGCTGCCACTCTCGGTGCCACAGTTTACGATGCCCTGAAAATGGTTCTCGAGGCCAAGCTGGGCCCAAACTACGAAACCTCCCCTCGCTTCGTCAAGTATCGGAAGTTGCAACGTGCGATCGACGCACAGGATGAGAAGAAGGCAACGTCTCTGGGTCAGAGCTTTGGTTGGGAGCTTGACGCCCTCAAGGTATGCATACCCTCTTAGTTTTCCTCAAAGCGGACCAAAATGATGGAACTTGCAATCCTCGGTCCCCTGCAGGTACGAACAGACCACTAACGAGCTTCGTTCCCCTTCATTTGTAGTTCGTGCTGGGCATGGACCTCCTCTACGACAGGATGCCTAATAAGAAATGGTATATCATCCTTGACGACGACACTTACCTTGTTCGTCCGTCCCTTGACCTGTTGTTGAGTCACTTGAACCCTCAAGAGCCGCTCTACATCGGCAACGCTGTAGGCGATTACCGAGGCCGGTTCGCACATGGTGGATCCGCCGTCGTCCTATCTGGCGAAGCCATGCGTCGGCTCTTCAACCGTCCTGATGTTGTCTTACGTGCATACATGGACTCCCTCGATGAGACGTGGGGTGATAAACTTGTAGCCACCACCCTTCAGAAAGTTGGCGTTTATCTCGACGAGCGCTACAACCATCACTTCAACGGCGAGTACCCAACCATCACTCGCATAGCCGGTGACCGATTCTGTTCACCGATTGTATCCTTTCATGGCTTGCGCAGACCAGGAGATATGGCCAGGATCGGCCGTGTGCTGGGCCACGCGCTACAGCCCGTTCTCTGGGGTCAGCTCTGGGATCTCTTTGGATCGTATCCAATGCAACACCTCGCGCATCAGGATGCGCAGATGGACCAGGACCATGTCGGGGAAGCGGGGGGGAAGATCCAGGAGTGGCGAGGCTTTGAGAGCGCCCACAGTTGCAAAGCGAAGTGTGACGCCGACAGAGATCGCTGCCTCGCATGGACATTTGTCCCGGGTGAGGAGAGATGCATCACCAGTCCGTCGCTGATTATCGGCGCAGGAAACGCCCGAGGAAAGGTGTCAGGGATAAGTTGGCCATCAGTGGATGCACTGCGACGCAAGTGCCCGTCATCGTAATAGGAGAGGCGCGCTTGAAAATGCCAATTTCGGACCGCCATATCAAAAAGAAGATACCCCAACAGCTCGGATATGCTGATTCGCTTGTGAAATCCTGAGGACTGCCGTTAGAGCTGCCCATGTGTGTTGCGATATTCAGTGGAGTCAATTATGTCATGTCAAGATGGCCCGTCGACTGCACCAACCCCTGTCAGTTGCAGGATTCGGCCTCATTTCCACTCATGGCCTTGTCCCTGTGCCTCTTGTCAGGAAAAGAGGGGATCGGTTTTTAGGATCGCGATTGCGAGGGTTTCTCCGAAGAGCAATGCGCCGTGGTCTCGGGGGGTTTCCAAACATAGCCTCAGCAGTCAGAAGCCTTTCAACAAAGACTGTCAGCCAATGATTGCCAGTCACATAGAAGGATACATGTTCGCATATCCGTTGATCTCTGCACCTGTATTCAGGGACTTTCCTTCGGGATGCCGCTGCCTGAGCAGCTTTAGGTATGCTATACACCCAATCTCTGATGTTTGCGCATACCTCTAGAACTATGTTGATCCGACTCGGTGATGTCGGATGTGGAGGCCCACGTTGGTCAAGGGGATGATTATTCCCTGATTTCGATTCTGGCGAACCTTGCATCGCGGGCATCGACCCGCGTATGGCGCGCGCCACACACCGGTGGCTATTTCTCATTCCGGCAGGGAGGATGCGTGGTACCTTTGGACTCACGCTCGAGGTTGAAGTCATCGCGTGGGATAGGCCAGCCATTGAGACTCCCCAGGGGTTCTGCCGCTTCCCGACGCCCCCCTGCTGTTGAACCTGGTAATACTTGCTGACCCGCGTATATGCGGTTACAGTCCGTCTTTGCATGCTTTGGTCAGAACACGCTCTTCCATACGAGATTCGCCAGTACTTGAAGATTGCTGAATTCCCATTGCCGCATTATGAAGGATGCCGGCTATGTAATGCAAGCGCTTCTTTTGCAGCCAGCCCTGCAGTCCATGGCCGGAAGTGCGGTCCAGAACAAGCCAGACTCGCTTGATCTGCCATCCCCTGATCCCTGCCCAATTATGCCACCCTCCTAATAGTGCGTAAATACGTTTGCCGATGCCTGATGTGGCCGGAATCGTGGGTAATAACATGGGGCGGGTGAACTGGAGGAGCCCTGGACTTGCAACCCTGTTACAGTGCGTTGCGCATGAAAAGCTGCACGGACGCGGGATATGAATGGGAGATTATCCTGCGCCGTTGTGGAGCGTCAACGGTATGTACGACAGATGCACGACAGCCCTGATGCGGGTGCCACGGCGAACCTAAATGTGTCGTGTTCGTCAGGCGCACTGCTGTACCTTGACAAGAGTCAAGTCAAGTCTCCGAGCCGAGGTTGCCTCTGTACTGGGGCAGCATTGCATCTTCATGCGTAATCTAAGTCGGGACAGCGTACATCATTACCAGAGCCGACGCTTTTCAGCAGTAATAACCGAAGAATTGTCGTTTTGATGAACTCGTGGTTCACTGAGCGGTTGATCACTTGCCAAACGTAAATAAGCCCGCCACAGCTCGGCTATCGACTACCTCTGCAAGCAGCAACGCGGCCACGCATCCGCCACAGTCCAGCCAAGCCCTGGGGTGGCACGCCACCGGTAGTAAATCATATTGATAGCGCGGCCGACCTATGCTTGATGGTATGCACGATGGCTCAGATGAGATCCGTGGCTGGAGAAAGGCCATCCAGGCCGGCTCTTCGACTTCCTTTCCGCCCAAAATGATACCGTGAACCAGCACCGTACCAATAAACCCCAGCCAGGGATTCAGATGTCTGTCTATCGGATCCTCCAAGGGAATATGTCGTATTAGGCTGGACGCTGCGCCGGGAACTTGCATACGTGCGATATACCAAGCGTGGGCCATCGCGTTCAATTAGTGTGAGAGCCCCATGCGTGGCGTGTAGCGAGCGACTGCACTGTTGTGATGCCCGCAAGATCGCCATCACACTAGATTAAGCGAGGTTCAGCGAGTGGTTGGCGCCGAAGGCCCTGGAACATAGAGGGACTAAAGTACTCCGTAGTGAAGCCACAGTGATCCTTCTCGGGCGGTGATCTGGCCGCAATATGGTAGAGTCACGATCCAGTATGCCCTTGATCCGAGCACAATCGCCAAGGAGAGGCGGTGTCTTCAGGCGGGTCGTCGGCCATGAGGCTCGTCTTGGACGGGGTGACATGGCAGGTGGTTCTGCATGTTGGGCATCGATTCAGCCGCTTTTGGGGGATCGCAAGATCTAGCCGTGCCACGAGGGTGCGAGTCGCATGTAAGGGAGAGTCAGGGCCATGGTAGGCCATGGCGTGGGGATCTGACTCGCACTCAAGGGCCAGTCAATGTCTCTCATACAAGGTTTGGTAGACTGTGAGGACTCAGTACTTGCTGGACGAATGGCGATGCAGAGACACGGGCTTGGAGAGACAGCGAATGGACCCGATCTGGGCACTAATGCGCATGTCATGCACAGGGTGGCCATTAAGCAATGCACGATGCGCGCCCGCGGGGGGGCCGTGCCGTGTGGCATCTGGCTTTCTCGAGATTTGACAGCTGTGGTTGAAGACTGGGGCGGCAGGGGTTCCTCGTGTCAGTCAAGCCCCTGATATGCTGAGAAGGCACGGTGTTGAGCGTCGATTCACGGATGGTGGCGTCGTGTCCAGCTGAAGGGAGACCAACCTCGTACCAGAGATGACAAGGAAGCTGGACGTGAAGGCTGGTTGATGGGTCAATTTGTGGGCGGCGTTGGCGGGTCTTGTGATGGCCACCGTAGCACCTGGGACACCCACTCCCAGATGGCAGCAACTGCCGTCTAGGTCTATGTCTGCACCTTTGGCTCCTCCAGTAATCATGTCAAACGGGCGAGATTGCACGGTCCGTTCGAAGCGAGGGAGCGTAGCTTCTCGCATCTTGTATGTATGTTCCGGCGCCCGCATGAATGTACCCGCAAGGTGTGCGGTGAGGAAACTGCGGAGTCGGGCAAATCACTCCGGGCCTATGCGTGGGACATCCGAAGGGAGGGTTTGGTGCTGATGAGATGCCAGCCAGCTTTGATGATCTTGGACGTCTCAGATGGGCGATGGGCGACGCTGCTGGAGGCCCGGCTTGCGATCAACTGATGGTATGGTGCCCGGTGCACCATTGCGATCCAATTCGCCTGGGCTACCTTGAGCCTTCCAAGAGCTCCAAGGGTCACGGTACGATCTCTGCTCTCGATTCAGCAATCGTCATTCCATCGCATTCGGCGGAACCGGGTGCCGGAGGATCGCTGGAGAAAGTAGGCGCCGTGCTGTCCCACTACGCCCAAGTACAGTGCATGGGGAGGCACCAGCTGCCATCAGATGCGAAGTAACTTGACCGAGGGGTGCAGCCAGGCAAGTGCCACTGGGAAGCACCTTCCTTTGCCTTACTGTGCGTGCAGACCAAGTGGCGATCGCAGCTAGCAGCACCAACTGGCCGCCGCAAGCTACTAGGTGCCAGTGCTAGGTGATGTCAGGTACCTCGCAGGTGAGGCACGAGGGCGAGGGAGGAAGCTCGATCGAGGGAGGGGCGCCTTCCACCTTGTAAGCTAGGGTCATCGGCACCGGCTGAAGCTCAGGAGAAATGGCACAGTGCTCGGGAGGTACAACCAAGGAACTGGAACTAGCTTGCTGAGGTACATTTGCTGTGCAGTGCAGAGCAGCTACTGCCTACCTACAGAAAGGCAGTGCGATGGCTAACCTGGTAGTAGCTCCACACAGCGTCATAAGAGAAGGGTAGCCAGGAATTCTTCAGTACCAGAATTGGGCATCATTGAGATAGCTTCTGATCTGTCAATGGATGTTAATTTAGTACCATTGCAGTACAACGTAGTAGATACTAGCGCTGTCACTAAATTCAGCGTGTCTTGCACATCCCGTATTAGCGCTGGTGGACCGTTGAATCGGCTTCGCCCTTTTTTCCTTCAACCCACGCCACGCCTAGCCAGAATCACCAATAATAAAATCACCGATCCTGCAAGCCATTTGCTGGCTGTGCTAAGGTAGCACGTACAAAAGGCCATCGGACACTAACGACACCGCACGCACGCCAGGCATGTGCCCAGCTTCCTTTGCCGAGCAATCGCATCTTCTTTGGCCTGGAAGCTCCCTCTGCCTCAAAACCCTCCGACTTTACAGAACAAGTCTCCTTTGATAGTCACGGGAGCCGCAGAGACTATTGCTGCTTATATATGATACCAAGTAATGAATGGTGGCAATAAATCAATACGGCGTCATGCTTAGTCCCTGCCTAAAAAAAGCCAGACCCCCAAAAAGACAAGGCGAAAAGGCAAGATCAGGCCAGTTAATTAGACTTCTCCCTCGATTCGGTACCCCGGGCCTGATCCGAAAGTTCCCCTCCTCCCCTCCCCCCTTGCTTGGCTTGCACCTTTGCGCAGCTTGCTGCCATTCCTCAGGACTAAGGTGCAGCTATCCCAGTCGCCTTTGCCGCACCAAATCCGATTCCCGCAGCCTCATGCAGGAGAGGTTTGTCCCTCAACGACCCATTCATTCTCCATGTGCCTAGCCCAGCCCAGCCAAGCACACCACATCCGGGAACAAGCCAACTCGCTCGGCCAGCCCGTGCCCATGCATCACGCTCTAACGTGCTGCCACTGGGGCCCGTCTCTCGCGGCTCAGACCACATAAGGCAAAGCAAGTCGCAAATCACCTGAATTGTCTTGCTAGTCGGCCGTGGGGTGTCTCTACTTCGCTCGCGGAAAGTGTCAGTGACGCATGGCATTTCAGTTGGACACTTTGTCTCTCGGCTTCCACGATGTTGAAACCTAAAGGGGGGTTTTTGCCCCCAACACCACCACACGGAAGCATTCATCGCCTGTCTCCGGAATCGTTTGATTGCCCTCTTCGGCTCCTCTCGCCAAGTATCGCACTAACACACCATCCAAGGACCCAACCCAAAATCCAACGGCATCGAACGGCACTCAGGTCAGGCCGTGACCCAAGTTCCTGCATCCAACCGCTCACCCTCCATCATTGAACCTTTTCGTTCCCCATCCCCGGCTCTCGCATCGCACGCACACGCCTTTGCCGCACGAGACATATCCGCCTAATACCTACTTGTGACTACGCCCCAGCTGGATGGACACTGACCCCAGGCCACAACCGTGCCTCGCAATAGCGGCCCTGCTTGGCTTAAATCTCGTTCCTCGCTTGGGTGCCCCCCATCCACATCCATCCGCCACTTGAACGTGCGGGTCCCCCCAATCCCAGGCCCAGGGCGGAATTTTGACAGTGACCAGGGGCCTTCTCCATCTGGTAGGGGACCAAGGCAAAGCCACAGGGGTCCCGGGTGCTTTGGAGCTTCTCCCGCCCTTGGTGATTGGGTTGGATCGGCCGCCAGCACCCACCCACTGCTCAATAACCACCAGCTGGAGGCACGAGACAACAAAAGTCGAACTCTATCACGTCCTTGGGGTCCCAGACCGGCTTTGATCTTGGTCACACCGTGTGGCGTGTCCTCGTTGCTGCCCCCCAAGCTAACCCTTTATTATAGGCAGAAGACATGGCGTGAGAGAAACGTAGAGATAATTCACATGGACCCAACGGTTTAGTTGGTAAAAGCCACGGAGATACATGGAGAATCGCATCAGTTCAAAGCTACCCTGCCACATTGGTCCTCTTGTTGTTCGAGCAGGGGACTCGGACTATTAAACAAGGGGCCTTGTAATGGACTGGAACGACTTTGATCAAAATGCTGCGAGTAATGCTCACTTCTCACCGGACAGTGGTACCCCATGGAGCCCTTGTCTCGAGCATTACGACATGGCGTACATCGTAAGTAGGATATTAGCCCTGCTATGTGTGCTGGCGCTTCCTCATGACGGACCCCTCGAACCTGGGCACTAAACAGGCCCCTCCTGCACGACGGCTATCTCGTCTCTCTCTGCCTTGTGTCTCTTCCTTTTGCTCCCCTCACCCCTCGCCGGGCCAGGGTCCCGTCCCCTGGTCGCCTGTTTTCAGTTTGTGATCAATGCTCCATTATTCTTCTCTTTCTGTAATTAAAGGTCTGGCATGGTTCGCGACGAAGTTGCACGTCACGACACTTCAACTGGTGACCTCCCTCGAATCTCTTCCCCTCAATGGCCCTCGCCTGTTGGACCACCTCACTCCTCGCCACATGCCTCTGAAAACACAAGCTCGGATCTCGCAGCGGCGTCTGCTTCTCCTCTACCTTCCTTTGCACCTCCGCCCACCGGTTCGAGGTGGCTGCTGACACCGTCGTTGGACTACATATCTCAGCAAGTTATCAATCAGAACTCGGCCGAACTCCGCGGCATGTCGAATCAACAACCACCTGGGTCGAACCCTCCTGGTTTGCCCACGACCTATCCCACGACAACCAGCTCCTATCCAACTCAAGGCTCGGGGGACATGCTTGCGACACCATACAATTCATACTCTACCTCACAGCCTGGCGATCCGTACCGCACCGTGAGCCCAGGCGTGAGCAATAGTTCACACCCTCTGCCGAGGATGCGAACATTCGACCCGGTCTCGCAACAGCGTCCAGCTCCTCATGGAGGAGGTCAAGCAATCCCGTTTGGCGGACAACAACCGATGCCTCACGGCGCAGCGCATCCTATGCACATGCCTCCGGAAAGCTTTCCTCCATACTATAGCCCGATGATGGGCGTGAACCAGCCTTACGGGATCTCGCCGGACACAATGGTGAATCGCTACAACATGCCACCAGATGCAAGATATGTTGGTCACCGACCAGGACCAAAGAAAGTAAGTCTATTATGACCTGCGCCTAAGAAACCGTTCGTTGCCGTCCGGACTTTGGCGAACGAATGAGGTCCGGATACTGAATTCAGTGCCACTAGGAGATCAAGAGGAGAACAAAGACGGGCTGCCTGACTTGCCGCAAACGAAGAATCAAGGTGGGTGCATCTCTGAGCGGTGTCTTCCTCAATCATGAGCAACGTTTTTGCGCAACAGGGCCTACGGCCGCGGCCCACACGACTCACATTTCAGGCCCCCTACTTGGTGGAATGACAAGTTCAAGTTCACTGTGACAGGTCGCCAAGCGCCGGTCTTTTTGCTTTTTGTGCTAGCCGCGTTCAAGCATCTGAACCTGAGCAGAGCAAAGCCACACCCTTTGGCGCCTCCCTTCCCCGCCTGTGCACTCGCCTCACCATGCCTTGTCCTTACGCCCCATTTGCTGTCAAAAAAGAACACCCCCTACTACGCTATGGTGATCTGCACCTCGCACGCGCTACCATCCTTCCTCCACCACACCACGATCAGCTTGCCTGGTTGACGATCCGCTGTCCGTACTAATGATTTCTCTTCAACTTTCTAGTGCGACGAATCTCAGCCGACGTGCAATAATTGCAAAAAGTCAAAGCGCGACTGCCTCGGCTACGACCCGATGTTCCGTCAGGGGTCGTCGCCTAACCAGCCCAGTCCTAGTCCTCAAGGCAGCGTCTCGACCGCTCCTTTAGGTCTGTCGCCCTCACCTTCCTCCAGCGCCCAGACCGCTATTCAGATCCCTTACGGGGCATCCTCCTCAGGATTGCCAGGCGGTTACCCACCGACCTCGCGCCAGACACCGCCTTCAGCGACATCCCAGCTTAGCCAGGACGCACAGTTTGGCACTCAACCGCACCCACCGCCATCGTTGAGGGGCCAACCTGGGTACGAGTATTATCCTCCACCGCCAGATCAGGCATTCAGGCCTGGCCCCCCCACTTCTCTCCCTGACGAGAGCTATTCCCTAGGACAGAGACCTGGCTCTGAAGATCCGTACCAGTACAGAGGCGGACCACCTTCCACTTGAGTCACTCTTGTGGACGCTCGCGCTTCGCTGAGGTCTCTACCGCCATCCGTGTGCCAAGTTCGGCTTCATCATGAAGCTGGAAGAAGTTATTGAGCAGCTGGGCCCTCAGGTGCCGCATCAGCAAATCAGCCACACAGGGGATACATTCGCCGAGATCACCAAGGTTTACCATGAGATGTATGCTGGTGGTCTCAGCGCTTTCTTTGAGACAAATTGGTTTTACTTCACCGAGAATGGAAAGATGACGTTCCCCAGAGACGCCCACATTGTCGAGTCTATGGCCTCTTTCCTCAAAGCACTGGAATCGTCTGCCTCAAGTACACAGGAACAAACACGGTTGGAAAATCTCGAAACAAAGATCGTGTGGGAACTTGCAAAAGCTGCTTACACAGTCTCGCAAATTGCAAGACCTGCTCCTCAGGCCGTGCTGCCGTCCTGGAACGACCCCATTGAAGCCCGAAATCGTGTGCAAGTTGTCGAAGCTCTCCTCAGTGGTGACTATTTGCCCAGAAATCCCCTGACACCTCCTTATCACGACAATGACACCCACCGCGTCCGTCAGTTTGATTTTTGGTATGCTACAGCAGAGCTTATTCGCCGGCGCGACGAGCCCAATAACCTGGCGGCCACTAAGATCAGGGAGGATTGCCTTGCAAGGATGCGCAGTGTACTGGACGGGCGAGAAAACCGGGATGTGTTGTACTCAATCGCCGTGGTACGGGAAATGATGCCAAAGTATGCTTCGATGAACCAGAGCACGTTGCCACCGCATGTCAACGAAACGGATCCAAAGAGTCGGTTCGTCGTGGCATCCAGATTTGTGACCAGCGAGGCACAGGGAGAAGGCGGCAGCTCGAATGTCCTCCGAAGGTTCAGCAAGATTGCTGTCCATGCACTTATCAACCCTGGTGTCTGTTCAAAGTAGGGATGCAGGCTTGACCGGACGGGCGGATATACACCAGCAGGCAACCGCGTTAGCAGAGGCCAAGAGAGGAGAAGAGCGAGTGAGAGAGAGCGGGCGAGGGAGGAAGTCGGCCAACATGGAGGAAGAAGGAGTGAAGCGCAAGCTCAAGTTCACATCCCTGGTTGATCAACGTGAGAGGTACTTGATTGAGGGAAGTGGAGGCGAAGACAACATGCATGTGCCGATTACACATCTCGGCCAAAGTGGAGTTCATCGATTTGCTTTTACCTGGTTGACTTTATATACCCATGTGCTGCTGTTGGACCTTGTTGTCAAATCTTGACTTGTGACGTGTATTGCTCGTGGGGACGTTGGGGAGGCCATGGTCGCGATCTAGATCAGGACGATATCCTGTGGACCATGCCTTCACTTGAGCTGGAACAAAAGCAGGACTCTCGGGACTGTAACTCTGGCGGAAGCCCAAGAGTCAGACAAGTTTGTGATTTCGTGAAGGGTCTATCGAGACTTGCATGCTCGTGAAGACTGCACATCGGGGCCAGACCACTTCCATTGAATGAGTAAAGAAAGATAGTACGTGGCTGAAGGATAGAAAGCACATATGGCAGCGTGAATGACGACCTGAGTCAGCGGAACTTGAGAGCTGGTATGCCATATTCTAGACAACCTCGCGGAACGTTCGCTTTAAGGTTCATCGGGGTAACTAAGGTGCAACAAGCATCTTTGAGCGAGAGACTAGGACCAGCTTGATCTTCATGAATCGCGTATCACCCTCGAAGACATACAGAATCCCACCCATGTGTCATAGCTGAAAGAGCTGAACCAGCGCGACCTGAGGAGTATCCAATAGATGCAAAACAAAGTGGGAATGTTCCCTAAGTCGTGACAGACATGACATAACCGACCAGAGTCGATCCCAGAGCGGAAACACATTGTCTTAGGAGAATTTCCTTACAGGAAGGGTTCAGCGACGAGGCGGCCGCTAACACCGACGCTAACGAGGAGCCTCGACAAGGGGGGGAGAGGCACCACCAACACCCCAACCAATCGCAGCACACGGATTTCTAATTACCAACCAGTGCCAACGATGAGTCTACGCATTGTCCTCCCAAGAAGGGAATAGGGAAAATGAGAGGAGAACAGATTTAGGTTTGAACTTAGTTTACCGAAGATTTAAGGGCAACGCTTCTTACCCACGTTCCTCCCTGGGCGGTGACAGGGACCAAGACGGCAGTGGGTGTGCCGGGGTGGCCAATCAGAGAGGAGGTGAATCCAAGCAGGACGTGTGCAGAATTGCGTGTACTTGGGACTGAGTGGGAGGGAGGGTGGCGTAACTTAGATATTTAGATAGCTGTCCCCAAGCTTGATTCCTCGTTTTATGGTCTCACATGTCTGTGTGAACCTCTCTTCGGCTCTGACGTACATACATATTTTTGAAGCTTGAAGGAAGCTTATAGAGCTCTGATACCCCTTTCCCGAAGCTGCATCAACCAACTGAACTACCACTACCTTGATTGTCTTTAGTTCAAGAAAGCTTATCGACTTTCACCCGGAGGCAGACTGCCAGCCATGACCATGGCTTCCTCCAGCTCCTACTCAACCTTCGACCCTCCCTCCCGCTCCGTCTCAACCGCCACCCTCTCAAACTCCATCATGCCCTCCTCCTCATCGTCATCCACCCCCTTCCTCGCCCGCTCTCCTCACATGACCCGTTTCCTCTCCGACTTCACTCTCGGCTTCTCCGACGGCCTCACAGTCCCCTTCGCCCTCACAGCCGGCCTCAGCTCCCTCGGCAGCACTAAAACTGTCGTCTACGCCGGTCTGGCGGAACTCGTCGCTGGCAGCATTAGCATGGGTATCGGAGGGTATCTGTCTGCGGTAGATGAGCTGCCGTGTCCGCCACAGGAAGAGAAGCAGAGGATACTGGAGGATGAGGATGATGAGAGGAGGGCTATGCTTGGGAGGACGGCGAGTGAGGAGACGGTGGTGGATCAGAAGATGGGAGGGAGCTACGAGGAGGTTGTGAGGAGGCATCTGGAGCCCTTGGCTTTGTCAGAGGACGCTACTGCCTCCATCCTTGCGAATCTTGCGATCCAACCTGGTGGTCTTTCTCGCACCGCTCTCCGTCTGCAACACCATGAATCGTCACTCAGCTCAACACCATCCTCCGAAGACCCCCTCCCTGTCTCACCCGTCGCCTCCGGCTTCTCCATCTCCCTCGGCTACGTCATCGGCGGAACAATTCCCCTTCTGCCATACTTCTTCACCTCGCACGTCGGAGAGGGTCTCGCGTGGAGTATCGGTCTGTGTCTGATTGCACTGTTGCTGTTCGGCGCAGGAAAGTGCTGGGTGCTGAGGAGGGACGGAGGATCAACGTGGAAGAGGTGCGCATTCGAAGGTGTGCAGATGATGGTTTTGGGAGGATTGGCTGCAGGATCTGCGATTCTTTGTGTTTGGCTGTTAGATTCTGGGAGTGATTAGATGGGATGGTGTTGATACACTGGGTTTACGACTTGATGAAGGCGTTTTGGGTGTTACACCTTGGGAAGAAAGACAGCATTTCGAAAGACCTCGGGTTTGATGGGAAGAGGGATTATATATCTATTGTATAGTAGTGTCTTGGCCTGTGGTGTTCATGATCCCGGCCGGGCCAAGACGGAGATGAGTGGATCAATACACGGCCTTGGCCGGACCTGCCGACTCGACGTCGATCTTGCTCTCCTCCTTCACGCTCGAGACTGCCTGACTTTATGGACTTGGCCTGCTGATGCGTTATCGACGTTGGCTCGACTGGCTGTCCACTTTCTTTCAGCGTCGGGCAGGCCTCATGTCAAGCAATACGACGACTCTGCGCAATGTGGGATATCGAGCCTGAGCGACCACATATAAGCACCTCGAATAGAAATATCATCCCAAGCATATTGATTCAAGCAGCTGCAATTTTCCATATCTTCTCTCTGACACTTGCACAATGCCGCATGTTCGCTTCGATCCAAGTTGGCTCCAGCCTCACCCTACCAACATGGACATCTTCTGCCAAAATTTTCAGTGCCAAACTCCTGTCGGCTACTAGCATGTGGCGTCAGAATTCCATCCGTCTGACGAAACCTTTCCTCACGACACTGGGCAAGTCTTGCCACCATCCCTGGGGTTGGCCGTCTGGCCGCAGTTCCACTTGGTGTCAGGACCGCCAGATCGGCAAAGTGATGGAAGCATCATCAAGCGAAGCAGCACGATAAAATGCCAAGATTGCTTCGAGAAAGAAATGCTGAGTAACATGAACAAGGCTGTCTTGTCGTGGCAGATGGGTTTGAAAATATTACATCGGAGGCTATGGAGGATTGGGAAGACGATGGAGACACCCAGGCGTTACCTGCAGCGGGACTGGATGGCTGCTATCCATCATGGCAAAATGGACATCGAAATGCGACGACAGAAGCGACTTCAGGCCGATCCAAACGAAGAAGAGAATGAGGAAGACGGCAACCGGCCCCAAGCCATGGCCATGTCAGGGCACAGCAACTCGTTTTCGACAGCAGGCCAGCAAGGTTATACCAGATACCCACATTCACGAAGCGGTTTGTAGACCTCGAACATTTGTATAGCATTTATTGACTGCCCGTGGTCCCGAATCAGGCGGCAGGTATCTCAAAGGTATGGGAGTTGACCCGACAGTGGTCGCATAAGATTAGGCGTTCGAGATGTATTCGGAAGCGGGCGACTATCATTGTCCCAACGGGTGCTTGGAGTGGTTGGAAGTGGAAGTTGATCGGCGAGAGTACGGGCGGTGGGACGGAGCGAGAGTCGCATCGGGTACCCTGGCTATGTTTGAACGCATGACACGACTGAATGAATAAGCCAATATCATGTGCAAGTGACGATTCATGGAATTGCTTCAACTATCTGCGATGCATTAAGCCGAGCAACGCCAATTCCAGTCTTACCGAAGCTATGCGTTGCCATGCGCTGCGATCTCGGAGCTAGGGACGGGGATGCCTCCATATAGAGTCACCAAATGAGGAAACACGCAGTCTTGGTATTGCTAGCTGAAAGGTCCAGTTCCACACCTTGAACCATCGTGGGGGCTTCTTAATATTATTTCGACCGGCTTTCAAGCATTTCGGCCGTGGACGAGGGATGATTTTGAGGAGCAGTTGAAGCGCGGTGAGACTCGGTCTTACTATGATCGGGAGTGAGTCATGTGGAGTTTGGATACAGTTTGGTGTCTGTCAGTTATGATCCAAAAGTTCCTCATTAGTCGAGCGATAAGTACTAATACAAGACTGAAGACCCCTTCTACCGTGACTTCACGCATCTTCACGTAACACTTTGTATCGTCGCCGTGACCCGTTGGCATCCAACAGAGTCGTCAATTGCGAATTTGAACATAATGACAACTCCAATCCTCCCGTCACCGAACCCTCCTAGCCCGGAGCCAGGCACCACCCTTTTCGAGACGGAGCGCCTCATTATCCGTCGCTGGAGGAGTACAGATGCAGAGAACCTGTCGCAAATTGCAAACTACGCTGAGGTAGCCAAGAACCTCTCACATCGCTTCCCTTACCCATACACCCTCGAAGCTGCCACAACTACCCTCACCCGATGGCTTGACACATCATCATCCGACCACCCACAGTACCCAATCGCCATGGCAATCTGCCTAAAGCCCTCCTCACCAAATGAACAACCTCTCTTGATTGGCAGCACGGGTCTCACACCCCACGAAGGAATCGAGTACCGAACCTGGACGCTGGGCTACTTCCTCACTCCTTCGGCATGGGGGAAGGGATACATGACGGAGGCTGTGCAGGGTCTGGTGAGGTGGTCGTTTGGGACGTGGCCGACCTTGAACAGGATCGAAGCGACGTTTTATCATTGGAATGAGGGGAGTGAGGGCGTGTTGAAGAAGTGTGGGTTTGTGAGGGAGGGGGTGAGGAGGGGCGCGACGGAGAAGCATGGCGTGGTGAATGATGATGTTATGTATGGGATATTGAGGAGTGATTTGAAAGAGGAGTGAGAAGGAATGGGATCTTGGATTGCGAGAGCGGCATATAGAATAAGGAGCGTGGTTTTGTGAGCTTTCAGCGTTGATGCCCTGGGCTTCGGATTGTGCAGCAGAGTCGTTGCCTTCGGGTTCTCTTACAGAGCAGGTCAAGGCAGACAGACCAAAATGACTTCATTGATCATCCTCCCCCTCCTCCTGCACCGCCTCCTGGTGCTCCTGCCGATGCCCCAGCAATCCCTCCAAGCAAACCTGGAGCAACAGAGCTCCCACCACCGCCTCGTCCTCCGGTATTGCTCGACCTCGTCACAGACAGCGGCTGAGTCGGCAGAGGCGCCTCCCCATCCCCAGGCTGATACGGCGGCGGGTTCTGCATAGCCGCCACAATCACCTCACTCGAGTCAACCCTTTCCCTCCTGAGGAGATCTTGAAGAACCTCAACCTTTGTCAGGAAGCCTTCGATCTCTAGGATCTGCATTGGCTGTATTGGGTCTGTTGTACTTCCGACCCTGTAGCACCCGTGCCTCGTGCACGCTCCCATGTTACCGTCATGCTCCCAAATATCCCTGGGACACTTGATCTTCTTCTGCTTCGTAGTGTTGACCGACGTCACAGTCAACTCCTCATCTCGCGCCCAGTACGCATGCATATTCGCCATCTGACCCTTACCAACGAACGAATGCGAGAAGCGCTTCGTCGACTTGCGCACTGCTTGCAGCCAATTGCGTTCGGAGAACCAGGTGGTGAGGGATGGGATCTGGTAGAATTCGGCTTGCTGGAGGAGAGCGCTGTACATGACCTTGTCATGGCCTGAGGCGCGGTCGTAGAAGAGGGGATAGAGCTTGGTGCGGAGGTAACGGAGGACGTGGGTGAAGAGCTCTGGGTCGTTGTCTACAAAGTATTCATCGTCTTCGGGAGGGGACAGGGCGAAGAGGGAGGCGAAGAGTTGGCTTTCGATGAGGGTTGCTTTGGTGGTGTGGAAGACGGTTTCACCGACTCGCACCTTGATGCGAGCGTCGGTCACCGTTGCCATGATTGCCACAGGACAGTATATGAAGGCTCGATTGGCGCAAGTCTTCACTGTGAAGTCTTTGAAGATTCAACTTGGGGACAGGAAGCGATGTGCAGGTGGGACGACGTCATCTTTAAGGACGTGCAATGGCACCTCCTGCGCCGTACGAATGACCAACATGCCTGCATCTTGATTGACACGGCGTAGGATTCGTAGGACTGCTGAAGGGCTATGATTGGACAATTAGGCACCAGCCATGGTCATGGCCGAATCAACATCGTGAGTGGACGGATATGCAATGTTGGACAGCGAATCAGAGCTTGGCCGTGGAACTACTGATGAGCTGGAGAAAGAGTCGCATCGGCAAAGCCACAGCTTGAAGCCGAGACTTAAGAGAGATGCACTTGTTCTGTGGTCGGAAGCTGGAGGTGTGGCTGATGACCCTCGCAGCGAGTGCGAGAACCAGTGGCGGTGCCCCACTCCGGGAACCTGACGTCCTCGACCAGTAATTGACACGCCGTGATTCGCCAGAGCTCCCTCGGCGCAGCAATATTCCGCTTCCGCACCACCATCGCTGCCAGACACCCCCAAAGTCCAAGCTCGGGTATTTCGACGACGTCGTGTCTCCAGAAAGCCCTCTACCCCCGACTGCGCCCTCAACAGCCCCCCCATTGACTCGGCGCCCAGAGGCTCTCGCGAAGCCTTCAATCGACTAGAGTCAATTCCTTCGTCTCCGCCTCCCCGACCCATACGACCCGTGTCATGGCTTCCGTCGCCCGCCTCGCCGGCCGAGGGGCCAAGAGGCTCTGCCTTCGTCCGGCACCCTTTGCTGCTGCGAGATCGATCTCGACGACTGCTCAGCGACGATATGCGACTCCCGAGATGGGCACTAGACTCTTGCCTGTCGATGCCGACTTTGGCGACCCGAAGAACCCCTACGGTCTTGTCGGCGAGGATATCAAAGCTGCGAAAAAGAAGGGCGATAACTCCGTTGCCGACCGCAAGGTCCGTCACTACACCGTCAACTTCGGTCCTCAGCATCCCGCCGCTCACGGTGTGCTGCGTCTGATTCTCGAGCTCAATGGCGAGGAAATTGTTCGCGCCGACCCGCACGTCGGTCTGCTGCACCGTGGTACTGAGAAGTTGATCGAGTACAAGACCTACCTCCAGGCTCTGCCGTACTTCGACCGTCTTGATTACGTCTCCATGATGACCAATGAGCAGTGTTTCTCTCTTGCTGTTGAGAAGCTGCTGAACATTGAGATTCCCGAGCGTGCCAAGTTCATCCGGACCTTGTTCGGCGAGCTGACCCGTATCCTGAACCATCTTATGGCTGTTCTTACCCACGCCATGGATGTTGGTGCCCTGACGCCCTTCCTGTGGGGTTTCGAGGAGCGTGAGAAGCTCATGGTATGAATGTTCGGATTATCTATCTCCTCAATGTATTCTGACAGCCTTTGCAGGAGTTCTACGAGCGTGTTTCCGGTGCCCGTATGCACGCCGCCTACGTCCGCCCCGGTGGCGTCCACCAAGATATCCCCGCCGGTCTCCTCGACGACATCTACCAATGGGCCACCCAATTCGGCGACCGTCTCGACGAAACCGAGGAGATGCTCACAGACAACCGTATCTGGATCGAGCGTCTCCGTGGTGTCGGTGTTGTCTCCGCTGCCGAAGCCCTCAACCTCTCCTTCACCGGTGTGATGCTGCGCGGTTCCGGTATCCCATGGGATATCCGCAAGTCCCAGCCCTACGATGCCTACGACCAGGTCGAATTCGATGTCCCCGTCGGCACAAACGGCGACTGCTACGACCGCTACCTCTGCCGTATGGAGGAGTTCCGCCAGTCCCTCCGTATCGTCCACCAGTGTCTGAACAAGATGCCTGCCGGCCCCATCCGCGTTGAGGACTACAAGATCTCCCCTCCCCCGCGTGCCGCCATGAAGGAGAACATGGAGGCGCTGATCCACCACTTCCTGCTCTACACCAAGGGTTACGCCGTGCCCCCAGGTGAGACGTACTCTGCTATCGAGGCTCCCAAGGGTGAGATGGGCGTGTACGTTGTCAGCGATGGCTCGGAGCGTCCTTACAGGTGTCACATCCGTGCGCCTGGTTTCGCTAATCTGAGTGGTTTCGATCACGTTGCCAAGGGCCACTTGTTGGCTGATGCTGTTGCCTGTATCGGTACTATGGATCTGGTGTTCGGTAAGTCCCGCTTCCAAGTCTTGTCTCCTCATACAGTTGTGAGAGGGTACTAACAGTCTGTCACAGGTGAGGTTGATAGGTAAATGTGGAAGGTGGATGGTTAAGAATTGAATTAGACGGGTCAGAAGAGGGCATAGGGGCCAAGGATGAGCAATACTCTTTTTCCTATGTGTGTACCATCATCGGCTCAGGAGACTTAAAAGAGTAAATACCTCCGTTCACGTCGGTTTACAACACGAAAGTCAAACGCAAAGCCTCAGAGCCTCGAATGAATCGAATATGGTGAAGATGAATTACTCTATTTTTGGCACGTTGTCCTCCCTGGATTAGTCTTACAGGATTGGTACAGTATGTTTACAGAAAAGGCTGGAGGCAAGGCTTAGACGACCTTGGTGCCTGTTCCGGCTGCCTGCTCCATCAAGAAATTCTTCAACGGTCCCAGCGCGTTCACGGCCTGCAGACCAAGAGACCGTAGAGGCACGAGCGGGCCACTGCCAACAGAGTAGAGCTTATGCAGCTTGTCGCATACACCGAGCAGAACGTGGTTCGCCGCGTACCGCTCGCTGTTGTAGCTCTCAAGTGATAGCACGCTGCCGATGTCTTGCCCGTGAGACACGGCATACTCAATTGCTCTCACGAGGCTCTGGACGTCGCCTTGGCCTTGGTTCAGGCCCTGGCCGGCGAGAGGGTGGATGGTATGTGCGGCGTCACCGACAAGAGCGACGCGTTCGCCGATATAGGTGTCAGCATGGCGGAGCTTGAGGGGAAAGGAGGCGATACTGCCGTCCTGGACCTCAACAGCGGCCTGGGGAAGGGCTTCAGGGTCCACTGGTGTGTGCTGTGCTCGCCAGATGAGTTCCTCCTCTTGGCCATTCTCCTGGGTGTGAAGGTACGCCAGATCAACGGCACTAAGTCGGAAGCCAGCATTGACCATGGCCACAAAGTCTTTCGGCGATAGCTTCTTCAGCAGTGCTGCCTTCTCCGGCGTCGTTGACCAGACGAGAGTAGCGAAATTTCCAGGCATGGGTAGCATGGCGATGGTGCCGGTGGGCAGGAAACGTTGATATGCGATCTTGCGATGATCACCGCCCCAGCCGTCGCCTTCCATCTTCAAGGTTGCAACGACACCGTGTCGACCATAATCCCAGCCATTGCTGCCGATTCCAGCGAAGGCTCGGACGGGGCTGTTCGCACCATCTGCGCCCACTAGGAGACGGGCCGCCAAAGACCTTCCGCCCGACAAGTTGACAACCGGCCATTCCCGGAGATCTAGATCCTCTGTCTCCTCCCCATAAGCGATGTTCTCGACCCTCGACTTGTCCATGACTTCTACACCTCCCAGCTCTTGCAGTCTCTTCATCAAACCTGACGTCAGGTTCAGGTTCTCTGTCATGTATGCAATAACTTTGCCTCCGCGAGGGTCTTGCTGCCAGTCGAACTCGATGCGCGCATCACTGACTCCATCCCAGACTTGCATCTCATGGTATTCTTGGATTCGACTCCGCTGCATGTGCGTCCATGCCCCTATCGAATTCAGGTAGTGTGCGGAAGATGGGGTGAGCGAGCTGCATCGGTTCGAGAATTGAGTGGACGGAAGGGAGAACGAAGCGGTTTTGGATAGGTCCTGAGCTTCGACGAGAGCGACACGGAGATGCGAGGTGATGGGATTTGCGCCTGATGGCGTGGGTTAGTGACGCCATTGTGCACTGATTTGCTGCTTATGAAACTTACGAAGCGCGGCCAGCAAGCTCAGACCGGCAGGCCCACCACCAACGCAAACGACATCATAGACATCCGAGGTTTTGGTCGCAAAGGCCCGGCGACCCTGGGTGGTGGTGCGGCGTGAGCAGCTCCGGCATACATAGCGGGGAGCTCCCCAGAGCATCGATCTGGGCGCCATGAAGAAATCCTGGGTACCTTCGCCCTTTGGAGAAAAGGGTTTCCTACTCGAATAGTCCTTGGATGCCTTCCCGTCGCGCTGGTCGGGATGGTGGTGGTCGTGGGGACTTGGTTGAGGTGGTTCGAGTCTGGGTCGTTGTATCTTCTCAGCCTATATATAGTTGTCACGTGATTTCATGCAGCCTCATGTAAGTCAGGCAGCCCTGTCTGCCTTGCGCCGTCCCTCTCAACAACGGCCTCATCATGGATCCAGCGAGCATTCTCGGCGTCATAGGTGTCGCTGCGCAACTTCTGAAGCTCATTCACGTGTATGGCGATGGTGTGGCAGAATGCAGAGACGAAGTGGCCGGCCTTCGCGTTGAGCTGTTCTGCCTGAAGTCAGCACTCACACAGATTGAGCGAGATGTTCTCCTCTCGACAACGCTCCAGTCTGATGAGTTCAACAAGATGCTGGAAGAAGCGCGGGCGCTTCTGGTATCCTTGACGGATTCGCTTCAGCCCGAGACTTCTCGAGCTCAGAGACTGGCCCAACGCCTGACTTGGCCGCTCAAACGCCAACATGTGAAGGACACCACAACAAGACTGGAAAGAATAAAGACATACTTTATTCTCGTCGCTACAAATGACATGCGCGAGGCGTCCAGGATCTTTTCTGCTTCAGTCGAAGGTATTCAACAGTCTCTGGCGGAACTCAAGACTACGGAGGAGGACAAGGCAACACAGGTTGCTGTTAATGCATGGCTGAAGTCCTTTGACCCGGAACCAACTCATCAAGCAGCACTCTCTACTCGGTCAGAGGGTACAAATGGTTGGTTCTTGGACGGAGTCCTGAAGGATTGGGCGAAGGGCTCTATTCAGCTTTTGTGGCTTCGTGGAAAGCCGGGCTCCGGGAAGACTTGCATCGCTGCTGCGTGCGCCTCGAGGTGAGGAACATCAACTTTGATGTGCTTCAAAACCAGAATGGCTGATGCAATCCCGATACTTTAGACTGATGACCACTCGGAGTAACTCTTATGTCGCGCACTTCTATTGCTCATACAACAGCGCGGAATCACAAAAGCCCCGGACTGTACTAGCGTCTTTATTGAAGCAGCTGGCAGATAGGGACCCAGGTGTTAAGCGCGACATCATACAAACGTACAATGAAGACCTCAAAGCTCAGCATGGTTCCGCGACAGTCACAGCAAGCTTGTCGATTCTCTCGCAGCTGGCTGTTCGCAACTGCACAGACACGGCACGCGATTTGTTCTTTGTCATAGATGCCATCGATGAAGCAGGTGATGGGTCCAAAGACATACTGCAGGCGCTTTTCCTTGTTGCCAGTCAATGCCCACGGGTCAAAATTGTACTCACGAGTACCGAAAGCATGACAGATCTAATCCGAGAGGTCTCAGATGAACTGAAGATATCGTCCATGGACGTTAACCTAAGTCCAGCATATGTCAATCATGACATAGATATATACGTTCACACACGCTTCAGCAAAGGCAAGCTGCTCTCAAAACTCCGACCACAACTGCAAGCTCAGATCCAGGAGAAGATCAAGAAGGACCACAATGGCTCATTCCGTTGGGTTCAGTGCACGATTGACGATCTCAGTTGTCTTGCAACTGCCAATGCCATCAAGGAAGCACTCGCCAGTATAACGCCAAGTTTGAGCAACGTCTACAAGGCTGTGCTCTCTTCAATACCGAAAACAGTAGCAGGCATCGCCTGGTCTATGCTAGTGTACCTTGTATCAGCATTGAGACCTTTAACATTGAGCGAGCTCGCCGAAGCAGCAATCTTCTTATCATCCCCTGACTTCAATGAGGACGATCGCCTGATAGATCCGGAGTCTGTTGTTGGTCACCTTCGCTGTTTGGTTCGCTATGAGCCTATCACCAAGCGAGTCGAGTTGGCGCACTCATCCGTCAGAGACTTTTTGACCTCACGCGAGAAGTCTGGTGACTTTCATATTGACGACATAGCCGCTTATCGATCCATGTGCCGCGTCTGTGTTGAGTATCTGGTTCTGCCAGCATTCCAAAGTCCTTGCCCAGATAGCAGGGGATTGAGAGAGAGGAGAAAAGCGTGGCCTTTCCTGGGATACGCATCTCAGTTATGGACTGAGCATGTCCGAGTTCTTGGACCTGCTCTACCGAGTGACGTGGAGGAAACAATATTTCACTTGTTTAGCTCAGCTGAGCGAGACGATGGAGGACATTTTGCGGCTTGGTATCAGTGTGTGTGGCCGCAGCGCGGACCCAAAATTTGGGCGACCAAGCCCCTATACATATGCGCCAGGGAAGGACTGACGGGGCTACTGAACATCATTTTGCCAAAAGTCACCAAGGATCAGCTAGAACAGCGCGGAGGATCGCGTGGCTCGACGGCTCTCCACGTCGCGGCAGCCTTTGGCGAAGTCGAAGCTGTTCAACTACTCTTGAAAGCTGGAGCCGACCCTAACGAGAGAAATGACCATGGCGAGAATGGCATCCAGTGGGCGTGGTTCTGGGGACACATTGCCACGGTCAAGGCACTTCTTGAGGGAGGTGCTGACCCTGCCCTCATTGAATGGGATCCAAACCTCGGCAGACGTACAGCCCAGAAATGGGAGACGGGTGAGTTCTTCTGAGACTGGACTAACATTCTGACTGATATAGACTAACGATCATAGCTGCGGTGGTTCTTCGTGATTTGCAGCGGCGTCAGGATCAGGGATTGGAAGGCAAGCTCGACTCCCTGCCAATGCATCTTGCGGCTCTCATGTCGCCGCAGGCTGATGAACATACGGTCACGCGACTACGTCAAGAACTGGCATCACAAGATTTCAAGATTCCTCCAAGAGCGCGACTAAATTCAAGTCCTCATTCAGGTAAGTCGGCAATGGTCTACTACAGGCGCTGACTTACAATACTGAATTCAGTCCTGGTGATCACAGATCAACTCGATACCCTGCTTAACGATCCCGCCTAAGCACGCAGTCTGTCCAGTAGACCTGAAACTTTCTTTTTTCGGAGTCGTGATGGAAGAAACTGTGCACATTTACCGTTACTCAAATCAAGCTCTTTTGACTCTGCACAACGACGAGCTAGTACTACCAGCAAGCACAACAGTCCTCTTCAAAATCAATCAGGGTGTTCCGGAATCGAGGATCACATGCTTCTTAAGACTGTTCGCGGGCCTCGAATTCATGCCGGTTCGACAGACCACTGTTCTGCAGTGAAGTCAAGCGATCCGTTTCGCCTCAGCGTCCCCGGATCCATGTAAATCTTCAGACCCATCGATTCTTGACCCAAGTTGTAAACACGGAAGATCACATAGATAGAATCTCCATGGCCCGGCGACAACACGTTCCGCTCCATCTGTGAGCATTTAGCCATCTGCCTCTTACGTCACTTCAAGGGAGGCAAATCTTACTCTTGCATACTGCGCCTTGCTCATGTAAAACGGAGTTTCGCAGCACATTGTGGTTGCTTTCACCTCAATATAATACTTTGGTCTCCTACCAGACAAGAACCATTGCTGTTCGTCCAGGTGGCCAGTGGCTACTAGCTGCGAAGTGAGTCTGCCGGTGGTATCGGAATAGACGATATCCGAGGTCTCAGGGCCGCTCCAAGGAACCAGATCGGAGTATTCAGGATGTGCTGAGACATATTTTCTCACATTGCTCTGCCAATTATGTCTGGTGAAGTCGGGCAACTGGTCACCAGCAAAACCGAGATGAGACAGAAGCTCGAAGACCTATGGGTTGTTAAGGATGAGGCATTAAAGGTTTCTGAGAACTTTATATGTGACTTACATAAAGTTCACCAGCAGCCCCAATCTTGCAATCTCTTTCAATTTGGCTGGAGTGGCGAAAGCGGAAACGTTGGCGTTCGGTTGTAGAGACTCCAGACGGTACAATGTCGGTTGCATTGTGTGCAGGAATACTTTCTCGTCTAGCAGCGGTGATCACAGCCTGCAGGAGATCGATATATTGACTGTCATCCGAAGCCAAGTGCGGCGGTGTGACGGGGGATATTTCTGGTCCCATGGGCAAATCGTATGGGCTACTGTGTTGACGGTGAGGCTGAAGCCGAGGACCACCGTGACCATGCTGACTTGAAGCTGAGACTGTCGTCGAATAAGGTTCTCCAGCTTCTGTACTCCCTGCTGGCGTATACACCGCAGACCGACCATTATCTGTTGGTCCACTGACCGTCGAAGCACTGTCAGACATTGCAGTCTCGTTGCCATGGCCAAGTTCCAGCGCAGCGAATCCGTTCAGACCAAGGTCATCTTCATCGCTAATAGTTGATGCAGTTTCAGATAGCTCAATCTCGTCGCTGTTATCAATCTCGACAGTAGCAATGCCATTCTCCTCAAGGGTCTCGTCAAGCAAACTTGGGTCAGTGGTGAAGACATCTTTCGTCGCATTGAGGTTCTCAGCAACCGTATTCGTGGGGATTAGTGACTTTGGGTCGGTCATGAACCATTCAAGGACCTTCTTCGGCAATATATTATTGAAGGCATGCTTTCTTTGTTTCCGGTGCGTCGGCAGGTAGACCTTGAGGCTCGTGCTGTCTTCCCAGAGGTATACTGCTATTGACTTCCCATCAGCTGTGTAGCTATCGCCATCCTGGGAAAGCTTTATTCCGGAAACTACGCCGTCTGTTCGAAAGACTCGCGCATTTTGAAGGAGGGTGTACAGTGCCTCTTGCTTCTGCCTGCCATGCGCACGCGGGCTGCCAGCATGAATTGCAATTCTAAACCGTTGTAAGAACTCATCTCTCAGCATGATCACACATAGAACGTACCTCAAAAGAGCGTGGGCCCGATTCGCGATTTGCTGTTCTCTGTCCAGAACAAGTTCCGCTGGGCTGTCACCCAGAGAAGTAACCTCCCTGACACATCTTGACAGGAGGCAACGTTCGAGATTCGCCCAGCGCAGCAACGGCCGTAATTTAGCGACCTCTTCGAGTGTAAAGTCGAGGGACCGGACTCGGCCTTCAAATGCACTCCATTCGTAGTAGCGATCCACAACAACGAAGTCTGATGAGGTGCTCGCGCAGTGCACGTCGCCATTTGACTCGCGCACTGGGAAGATATTATCCTCTGGTCCCAACGAGAAATCTCTCTGCTCCTCTGCTTCCAGCAAAGAATTCAAAGTCCAGATTGAGGTTCTGACATCTGTAAGCGAGAGTCGCTTGCCTGCATCCTTGAGTTCGCTGACGGCCATCCCCAGATCGATCCGTCGGACACCGAGGAAATTCACGAAAAAGTCTTCGAGATCGCCGTATTCCTCATTCAAGGATGCCTTACTGCGGAGTCTTGCAGCGCCTGACCAAACACAATCCGATACAGTGTGCCACGAGTTTTCATTGTCGTCCAAGGGCAAGTAGATAAGCGCTTCGTCGTCGAAGAATCTGGAGAAGCAAAGTCAGCTTTGCCACGAACTTGCTTCGCACTCTGTTAAGTCTCACCTCGATTCATCTTCATCTGCTCTTTGCCTGTTCCTAGTCCTGTTTAGTGCTTTGTACCAGACTCTTATTACGTCAATGTCCTTGGAATCGCAGTTCTTGAGGGCCCTCAGCTCATCAACATAGGTCTCGTATGAGCAGTTGGAAACTTTGACAACATTCTTGAAGAAGCTCGACAAGGATTTCGCATCTGCATCATCCTTGAATACACGCTTCCAGATCAGGGACAAGACGAATTTAGACTTCATTGGTGCAGGTGCTGTCCACACGCAGTCTGCCAGCGGAGCAAGGTACTCCAGATCCTCTTCCGGGTCCTGGGAAGCGACATATAACATTCCATCGTTGTCAAAGAACTCCCTAGATAATTTAACATACTTAGTAGTAGTACGATTATAGATTGATGAGACAGATCTTACCGAATTTCGTTTCCATCTTCAACCCGGGTGTCTGACTCCTGGTAACGCGATGCAAGGTGACGGTATAATTCGAAAAGACTCTCCACGTCCTCAGGGGAATTGCCAGAAGCAACCCTGCAGGCTACGGCATCAAGCATCTGTAGTGCGAAATCCACGTCGTTGCGAGGGACTCCAACTTGCAGAGTGTTCAGGAGAAATTTCCATGCGTCCGGAATACTCTGATGAGGTCTTGTCTCGGGGCCGTCATCGATCCATAGCCAGGGAAAAGTCGTGCCTGTCCCTACGTATCTCTCGAATCGCCGTTCAAGATCAGTCGTTGGGAAATATGTGAACTTGAGCAACTCCTTTGTATTCCCTCTGCAGAGAACCTGAGTCTCCTGAAGCTGGCAGACGATCCCAGCTGGAAGGCCGAATTTCACATGAGATTCGCGAAGAGCACCGAGAAACTTCTCAGGCCTATGTTTCTGGAGGTATCGGAGCTTCCCATCTTCTTCAAAGCTGTCGAGACGGACATCGTCCTCGAGGTCCACAGCCCTCTTAAGCCAGTCGTTCCAGGAAGACCTTGTGGATGATTCGGGGATCGATTGAGAATAGCTTGGGTGTAGAAAAGACACACGTTCAAATCCAGGGGCCCCGGCTCCCGGGTGTGTCCCCGGATCTGTTGCCCTAAAAAGCTCCCACGGTCCATAGGGACTATCGTCCTGAATGTAGACTTCGTAGTCCGTAGGCGACAGCAAATGATCCTTTGAATGAAAGACACTCAACCAATTGTACTTGATTGTATTGGGGTTATCGTGGTTGTATGACAGATAAAGAAAGCGCAGATGAGCCCGCGAATCCTCGAGTGTGATCTTATCCCTCGTGACCTGGGATGAATAGCGTTCCCGTATCTTTTCCTGGACGAGTTTCACTGGGGCTTTTTTGACGCCGAGGAATTGGTACAGCTTCAGCAGCTCAGAATTGGTAGCTTTCGGGGATAATATGCAAAGGTCCAGATCCAGTGGCACCGACAGTCCATTGGCACACGTCGAATAGACCGAACAGGAACTTGTCGATACCCAGTCACCGTTGGCTAGGGGGACCAACCTTAGAACCTTGAGCTTCGCAATGATTTGATCCCATTTCTGCACGAACGGCCGCTGTAGCAGTTGCCCAAAACGTGTGGACCAGTCATCAGGCATGTCTGCTGATCGAATGCGTGATGCAAGGGGACTGGCCAGGTCATCTCGCACCCACTGCAGAACATGCCCAACGGTAGCATACTTGAGGCCGTACGCTTTCAACGTGTCCAAGTCGTCAGTCATATAAGCTGAGGAGATGAGCTTTCCGGGACCATCACCATCCTTAAGGAGTGGCTCATTGTGCTGATCAAGCACGTCGCCGGTTGGGCGAAGGAAGTGCGGAATGTTGAAAAGCTGGAAATATCTTCTGCCAACCAGAACCGGGGTGATCATCAGTTCCGCCGCAAGCCGGTCGACCAACATCGACCATAGAGTTCCACGATGCGGGTCATTGCGTGAAGGCAGATATCTCATCCACTGGTAAAGCAATGTTGGGTGTTTGCAAAATTGGGTCACCGCAAGGGTAAAGGTCTTTGCGATTTCTTCGACGAGCATCTTGTTTCGAGGAGAGTCGCTGACAACATCCTGCCGACTCGCATCCGTGACAAAGTCTGCCTGGATAATGAAGCTGAAACCAACGGCACGAACCGGCAAAAAGACGAAGAGTTTTTGAGCCTCGATGACGGGCTCGGACTCCATTGTCAACGGGAATGCGAGCACAACTTCTGCGGTCGCGTAGGCCCGGGCTGCTGACTCTTTTTCTGAGTATTGACGGTTCTCATTTCTGGGGAGGTTGGTTGCCCGTCGGGTGGTGATGTGGAATGAGCGTGATGTTGTCGCGCTCGATCCATCATCGGTAGAGACCGTCTGGATAACGGCGCGATTTAGCTGGGGTCTTGACACGGAGTAAGACGTGCTCCTAGAAGGTGCCTGGCCAAGATCTTTATGAAATGCAATCGACACCCTCTGCAAGTTCTTCATGAACAGCAGGAACTCCTCCTGCAAGTTGGCGAATTGGCTGTTGATGGACTGCCGCAAGTTCCCTGAAATAGCTTCCTCGTGTAAGGAAAGGGTGATTCGCGTCACGCCTCTTGGCGGCTCTGAGATTGCTTCCTCCCAGACCGGAGATATCATGCCCATGCCAGAGCCACCACGATTGTGTGTAAAAGAAAACGAAAAGGCTCTGGACTGAATGTGCACCTTCCAAGCCACCATGAAGACTGACTTGAAGCCGATTCCCTTCTCGCCAATGTATCCTTGAGCCGCTATCTTGGAGCTTTCTCCAACGGCACAGATGGCTGATAGATTAGCTTGGCTAAAGCCGTCCTCGTTGCATTCGGCAATAATACGGTCGGGGTAAACAGCAAATGACATGTAGCGCTCGTGTCCGGCAGATCGCGCATTCTCATAGCTATTATCGTCGGCGTTCTGGAGCATCTCGAGGACGAATCTTGCCTTGCTCGAGTACAAGTTTTTGGCCAGGCTAAAGAAGACACCAAGACTTGTGAGCATTTGTATACGATATCTCCTTACACGAAAGGTGAAGCATTGTGAGCCACTCACGCGATGACAGACGCGCCGGTCATCTTGTCTCTTACAAGCATGGCCTCTTCATACTCACGACGTCTCTCTGGGTCCGGGATGGCTTCCAGAGCCCAGTCTGCACCGAGATACCCACGTTGCATTGGGATTTGTTGCACCAGCCTTTTCGCCTCCGTGGCATCGTTTACAGCCGCCATGATGAGAGCTCGCGCAACGAAGGTCCTCGCAATGTAAGCACCAAGTGTGACTTTTTTGAAGTGGAAGTTCTCGAATGACGACCTGGATTCTCTCAGACATGAATTCAGGTGGGCAACTAGATACTAATATGCTGCCTGATGGCTGAGCAAGCCATCGTTATGGCACCTCCCTCTTTGGTAGAAGTAGAATATGCTGTTGGCCGGCAAAGAAGACCCATTCACCTGATCTCAATCTGAGTCGATGTAACCAAAAATGCTATGCAGCTGCTGCATCTCTAGGGGATGTCCGCATGATGATTTCGCTAAGCGCTCGTGTTGGGTGCTGAACCAACACTCACACCAAGCCAACTAACCTACCATTGATATGGCCATTTGTTCGCCAACGGGTCGCAAAGATGTAAAGACAGATCATCTTGACAGGCAACGTCTCCGCCGCATGTATTTACACAAGCCTGGGCAATATCGGAAACCCTCCTACCGCGAAATCATGGCTTGATCATAACCGTAAGTCCTCCCATCTTGGAGGGTGCCAAGGAACCACCTTGATGTAGAGGGCGACATCCCTGCCTGATGTTACAGTGCGACTCCACTGTGCTTCCGCATCACAAGTCGTCCCTCAAACTGACCCAAGTAAGAGTCTTGATCTATGCTAGGTGACCACCACTTTAACCATCAGAACCTGAGCTGAGGGCTGCACCAGCAATCACCTAGTATGTCAAGCACAAGACAGTGAAGCTCCCTTGCATTGCAACCCTAAACCTTGGTGGTGGCTGTGGCTGTGCTTGTGGCTGGTGGCTGTGGCTTGAAAGCCTGTGAAGTGACCCACCTCTGCGAACGGGCCCGTGTCGCTCATGCGTGGACCGTGGACCTTGCTTGGCCTTTGTTGCCACAGCTACAAAGACATTGCGTCAAGGGTCTCCCATGTTTGGATGCCACATTTCACCCAAATCTGACATTTCCTCAAACCTTCTCTCGGCTCGTTATCGCCTTCCCTTCGGCCACCCCAGGATTTGGTCTTCGCCTCATTCGCTGGCCGGCGCGCATTTGCTTGCTGCAGTGAAGCAACTTTCAGCTTCTGCGACCGTTCCTGCTGCCACCTAAGGACCACACCTGTGAGCACCCGTTTGGTGTCTCAGTGTCCTTCGCGATCCCGCATTCCAGGGATAGATTGGCATCGGGATCAAGATCTACAGAGACACGTCTGCAACTCGAACGCGTTCTTTCTGTGACAAGCGATCGCGCACTCATCAGCAGCCATGGCCGACATCGAGGACTATCTGCAAGAAGGATGGAATCCCAACAGTGTTACCATTCCGAAGCTGCGATCGATCCTCGTCACCCACAATGTCGATTACCCTTCAACAGCCAAGAAGGCCCAGCTCGTCCAGCTCGTTACCGATGAGGTCCTTCCCCAGGCCGCGAGGCTCAGGGCGCAGCGCGCGAGAGCGCATCGCACGAGCTTCGGAATTGTGAATGCAGGCAGCGCCGAAGACGACAGCCGCTGGGCCGATGAGCCGCCTACACCTGCCAGGAGGAGCAAAACCCCAAGGAAGTCCTCGGCAAGGGTCAAGGTCGAAGAGGAAGAACCGGCCTTGCTGCCCGCAAGACTGCCCTCAAAGCGGTCTTCTCGCTCAGTTAGTCGGGCGCTTTCGCACACCGACGAACGAGAGTCGGTTGAACCGGAGATGGCTAAAGGAAGTCGCCGCACGTCCCGCAGGACTGTCACTCCACAAATCAAGGCAGAGTCAGAAGAGGAGGAATCGGCGGGCGACGATAACCCGTTCTCCGACGACAACCCCTTCCAAAGCGGCAGTTCTCCACCGCAAGTCAAGACACCTGGCAGCCGGCGACGAACAGCTGGTGAAGATGTCATCAAGAGTGCAAGGTCAGCACGTCGTCGCACAGACGGGTTCGCAGAAACCTCAAGTTCACGGAAATCATTTGGCTTCACGCCTCAGGATATACGAGAGCCCAGCCCAGAGTCAGAACTTGAGCCTGGCGAGGAGTTTACACCGGATGAGCAACTTGAGCTTGAGGTTGCGGCAAGCAAGGGCGAGTCGACTGCCCTCGCACGCCAGCCACGTCGCAAGCAAGGGCGCAAGACTAGCCTCACGGTGCCTTTCTTTGTTCTATTTACAGCGCTTTTGGGCGCCTACGCAACTTGGTACAGGCAAGAGAAGATTGCGGTTGGCTACTGTGGGCTGGGAAGGCCTGCGCATCCGCTCATTCCCACTGAGGTGAACGTGCCTGACGCTCTTGTGCCTTTCATCGAGCCACAGTGCGAGCCTTGCCCCCCTCACGCTTACTGCTACGCGGACATGAGTGTTCGCTGCGAGCCAGACTTTGTGCTCCAGCCCCATCCTCTCTCCCTAGGAGGTCTCGTGCCACTCCCCCCGACCTGCGAGCCCGATGGTGAGAAGGCTCGTCGAGTCCAAGCCGTGGCGGACAGGGCCGTCGAGGAGCTTCGTGATCGCCGCGCCAAGTTTGAGTGTGGCGACCTCGTGGATGAGGAAGGCCACCAGCCTGATTCCCCAGCCATTAACGAGGAGGAGCTCAAAGCTACTGTCAGCCAGAAGCGCAGTAAGAGGCTCAACAAGGAGGAGTTTGACGATCTCTGGGCCGCTGCCATTGGCGAGGTTACTAAGAGAGATGAGATCGAAGTCATTGAGACCCCAAAGTGAGTGCAACCCCTGGATACCCATTTCATTAGCACGAGGGTGCCCTCAGCCCTCGTCATGTCTTCCTTTCCATTTCTGTTCTGACCAGAGGACTAACCAGATCCGTTCCTCATCCTACAGACGGCCCGGTTCCACGGGCTCTGAAGGTCGACGACTCTCGTCGACCTCTCTCGCTCGCCTTCCACTCACGTGCGCCGTCAAGCGCTCCGTCCGGCTCGGACTGGCAAGATATCGACTCGCAATTGGACTTCTGATCCTCTCCGGTTTCTTTGGTCTGTACATGCGCGCTCGCTACCGTCGACACGTCGCAACGTCAGCGCAGGTCCCTGCGCTTGTTGACCTCGTCTTGGGCAGACTTTCTAACCAGAAGGTGCTCGGCGAGGAAGACATTGACGACCCTTGGCTGTTCCTGCCGAACCTGCGCGACGATGTTCTCCGATCTGTGCATTCTCTATCGGAGCGTGACAGGATCTGGCAGAAGGTCAAGGCCGTCGTAGAGCAGAACAGCAACGTGCGCACAAGTCAGCGCGAAGGGCGAAGCGGTGAAGTGGGACGTGCATGGGAATGGATCGGCCCAGTTGCTGGCGAAGGCGTGCGCCGAAGGAAGAGCGGTCGGGTATCGTGGGGAGCTGATGTCAAGTCAGAGGAGTCCCCGGTGCCGGAGGGTATGCGAGAGGTCAAGAAGTGGGATGAGCCCAGGCCGATCTATTAACTCTCTTCTGTATGATTATGGAAGATAACGGGTTTTGAGGGGCGGGCTCTTTGGATTTCTCGCTGGATAGGGTGGGAAGCGGCGTTTACGGACATGTACAGCTTAAGCTTTTCGTAAGACTTTACGTCTGATAATCTCTTTACATTCTCACCGTCTCTGTGTTCTCCTCAAGTTCATGTTTTGGACTAAGTGTCATGCGGCGCATCTCGCGCTAACAAACCCGTTAAGTCCGGGCTTCGACAGTACTGCTGGCATGCCCGTAAATGCCGATTTCCTCAGTATTGAGCAATTGACGTCAGCTTCAAATGCTCAAGGGAATAAATTACCAGTACAAACTATGAACAGTAGCCGGTGCCCAACACAACTTCGCACCTTACTCACTAAACCCTCCACGATACAACTTTGAGATACATGGTACTATACCAGTTTCGATTGGAGTTGCCATCCGAGTCACTATATACGTCGACGCGATATACTGAATCTCTCTATCCCTCTACAGTCGGCACATCAATTACGCAAACTCAACAGACTCTCAACCACAAAGTCTCACGATGTTGTCCGTCGGCATCTGGGGAGCTACAGGCTTTATGGGAGCGCCCTTCTCCCGCGCCCTCCTAAGAGCCCACCGCGCCTCCCAACTCCGCTTCATCATCCTCCACCGCCCAGAGTCGAACCTCGCACGCTATCCCACCGACGTGGAGCTGCGCTGCATCGACCTGGCAAACGACCCCGTCTCAGCTGTTGCAGAGAAAGTGCAGGATCTCCAGGTCGTGGTGTCTTGTTCATCCTGGCGGGCGGGGAATGCACAGTACAAGCTTATAGATGCTCTCAAGGGATCCAAGAACCTTGTGACGTTCTTCCCGTCGGAGTATGCGACGCCGTATCGGGAGGAGGATTTGCAGAGTGGGATGTTGGAGCATAGCACTGGAAAGGTGAAGGTTGCGGAGTATTGTAAAGAACAGGGCGTGCCGGTGACGAGGCTGCACAATGGCACTGTTCCTACGTTGCTGTTTTGGTTGCCGTAAGTTGTGCCAATGCTGGGCATGGCCGATGTATGATTGTCATCGAGTGGCAGCTGACCAACTGCACAGGGCATTCTCCGCGTTCAAGGCGCCTGAGAATACGCTGAACCTGTACTGGCCTCTTGGAGAAGGGAAAAGAGCATTGACGTAAGCCGTCCTTCACCTCTAGAAGCTACATTCTATCCTGACTCATCGCACCTTGCAGCTCTGAGGATTTCTCCGGTCAAGCTCTCGTTCACCTCTTGCTGAACCGCCCTGCCGACCTACCTAACAAGTCCTTTTCCCTCGTAGAGATAGAATTCAGCGCGCAGGATCTCATCGCCCTCTTCACAAAGCTTCACAACGGGCAAGAGCCGACCATCATCAAGTACACTGAAGAAGACTATCAACGGGACTTGCACAAGGACTTCATGGGTGCAATGGGAGCAGCAGGTAAGAAAGGCTTGGCTGTTGGCTCGGCGTGGCCCGGTGAGAAAGTGTCGAGCTTTCCGGGGTGGGAGCCGAAGACATTGGAGGATTATGTGAGGCCGTGTTTGACTGGCAAGCCTATGACTCTTGAGGAAGTGAGGGCGTCGAGCGATTTGTCGAAGGTCTGAAGCGGACGAGGAGAGGATGCACACGTGGCGATCGTGCCCCGGCAGGACGATGGCAATGACAAGAGATGCTGGGTGACGTATGAATACTCACACACCCGAAGGCATCCATCGTGGAGCTTGACTACAGTGTTGCAGATAGGGAATTGATGAGATGGCACTTGGTGAGGTCAAACTAGACAGTTCATGAGCACGGCAGGTAGCGACATGGGTGTAGAACGGCGGAACGATGATTGAAGAATTAATCGATCAGTGGCTTTGATTGATTGGACTAATGCACAGGGGGTAGTAGAGCACCCCGGGGGGGTTGGTGACAAAGGGAATGGTTTATAGTCGCTGGGTCACTCCTCCAGCAACGGTGTTCCGATGATATGTATCAGGGGTGATGTTAATCTATTGGGCCTTGGAGGAGACGATCTCTGTGGACAATGGATTAGCTTATGCGAGATTGAATCGGGGTCTTCCTACAGAAGGAACTTACTCTCAACATCCGCGACGCTCTGCTGGAGGATCTGCTGGAGAACCTTGGGGTTCTCAAGCTCCTTCTGGACCTTGGCAATTACTGACGCGGCCAGCTCCTTCTGCTGACGCTGCTTGACCTGGCTCTCGTAGCGGACCCAGGAGTCGAGGACGGACTTGGCCTCGGCGGCGATGGCAGTCTTCTGCTCGAGCTCGAAAGCCTGAGCCTCAAGCTTGGCGGTCTCCTATTCGGATGTCAGTCTCCGTTTCATCCCTAAGCAAGCCGATTCCCAGCTATTCCGTACCTTGGAGACCTCGAAGAGGCCCTTGGTGATGTCAACAACACCACCCATCTGCTTGACGTCCTCGATTCTGGTCTTGACGGCCTCGGTGTGGTCGGCACGGGCAGAGTTGAGGATGTTCTTGATCTTGTCGTTCTGAGCCTGCGCCCACTCGGTGTACATCGGGCCACCGTACTTGATGATGCCGGTCCAGACGGCGATGAGGCAGAAGGCGATGACCGTCTCCTCGTTCATCACGTAGTACTCATTGCTGATGGCGTAGGCGCTGAGACCAGCGGCGCTGCTGAGGATGGCAGACTTGCTGATGAGGCTGTTGCCGGGCAGGGCGTCGATGATGCTCTGGGCCTTCTTCTTGGGGTCCTCAGCGGGCACGTTGCTGGCGTTGCGGACGGCGGCGACGGAGAGGGAAGGGAGGGCTCGGCGGGCGAGGGTCGGTCGGAGGAGGGGAGCGCCTGTTTGGGGGGACAACTGTCAGCGTGGACTCGCGACGACGGGTCGCCGGGTGTCATCAATTGGACACCGTCAACCACTTCTCGAGCTCGAATTGAACGTACCGACAGCGCTGCGCGCCAAGCGGGAAGCCATTGCGAATAGGGTCGGTGGTCGGGGGTATCGGGGCGGGTGGTCTTGACGTTGCCTTCGGTAACTGGATTGGAGGTTGAGGTTTTATCGCGCTACTTCGGCAAGACGCAAAGCTCACGTGACGACAGCTGCGGTCGCTGGCCTGGAGCTCTGGGGGGTTGGCTGCGGCCGAAGATTTCCCGGGCGGGAGGTCTTGGCGCAAGGACCCTCTGCTCTGCTCTGAACTTTTTTGGTGGAGCGGCTCAGACCGAGACTGGCGTCGATTCAAAAACTTGATGAACAAGGGCTCACTGTGGTTTTCTCAGTCAAATTAGCATCTCATTTCTTGAAACCCTGCATTTACAAAGGCGTTGATACTGGCAGCCCACATCTTGTCGCTTGACTTCTTTGTCAATTTATTTCCTCTTAAGCAGCTCACACTATGCCTTCATCAGAGGCTGCAGCGCGCTCCAAGCGCAAACGAGATGTCACATCTACTGAACCCAACAAGAAGAGCCGAGCTTCACCGGATGCAGAGATGGAAGATCCAAGCGCGGAAATCTTGTTGCTAGAGAAGGGCATTCTAGAGTCACGGAAAAACTACAACGACATCACGAAACTGCTGGCAACGATGGCGAGTTTCGAGGATGGCGAACCCGAGTCCATGCTGGCCGCCGTTGCTCTTTGCCGAATCTTTGTTCGTCTTTTGGCCCAGGGCTCACTCACACCCAAGAAGAAGTCATCAGAGAAGGAGGCTACGGTTGTGAAGTGGCTGAGGACTCAGCTTGGAGAGTACCAGAGCAGTCTCATCGCCATCCTGAAGGAGGATGAACTGGCATCTACGGCCCTGACTCTGTGCATGAGACTACTTAAGGCAGAAGGAGATCACTTCAATGGCGCAGCGGACTATCAATTCCCTCACGGCTTTCTGAACAACATGCTCACCATCCTTCTCACGACAGAGAATGAGGTGGCCATGAAGTCTTATATTGAGGAGTATGTGGAGGAACATGACGACATCCGATATTTTACTTTCAAGGGTCTTCGGTAAGCATTGAACATCACCAATCGACTCCAGTGCTTAGTACTGACATTGGACCAGCACTGTTCTTAGCAGTCTCGCAGACACTATGGCCGAGGATGAGGCTGCCCAGGCCCTCATTTTCAACCGAGCTTTCACACTCATGAGCGCTTTGGATGGCGTCCCTGAGAGTTCCGATGAAATTGAAGACTTCTACGTCTCACCGCCACAGAGCAAAAAGCATGAGCTCTTCTCCGTCCAGAAACACAAGGCTCAGGGCCAGAAGGCATGGCTTGCCGTTCTTCAAATCGCTAAGACCAAGGACCAGATGAAGCGTGTCCTGGACATCATGTCTACCGTCATTGCACCATGGTTTAGCAACCCCGAAATGCTCGCCGACTTCCTCACCAGCTCTTATGATGCTGGTGGCTCAATGTCCCTGCTTGCCTTGTCAGGTGTCTTTTACCTCATCAAGGAGCGTAACCTCGACTACCCCTCATTCTACCCAAAACTCTACTCTCTTCTGGACCGCGATCTCTTACACTCAAAGCATCGATCTCGTTTCCTTCGACTAATGGATACGTTCCTAAACTCGACACATCTGCCTGCCGCCTTGGTGGCAAGCTTCATCAAGCGGCTAGCGCGGCTTGCACTCAATGCACCCCCCAGCGCCATCGTCTCTATCGTCCCTTGGATGTACAACATCCTCAAACACCACCCACAGTGCACATTCATGATTCACAGGGAAGTGAGGGATCCTGAGTTGCAGAAGCAGATCGACGAGGAAGGTGCAAAGGATCCCTTCGACCCCGAGGAAGCCGATCCCATGGAGACGGGTGCCATTGATAGCTGCCTGTGGGAGGTTGTTCAACTGCAATCTCACTATCATCCCAACGTCGCCACGATCGCCAAAATCATCTCCGAGCAGTTCACGAAGCAGGCGTATAACATTGAGGACTTCTTGGATCACTCTTACGCAACGGTATGTCTCCCACACCCCAAGCTTTACAGTATATACATAGCCTAACAGCTCGTAGCTTTTGGACGCCGAGATGGGTAAGGATGTGAAGAAGGCGCCAGTCGTGGAGTTCCAGATCCCGAAGAGGATTTTTATGCCGCAGGACGACCCTGCTGTGGCACCAGACAACCTTATATCTCGACTATGGAATTTTGGCGGCGAAGGTCAAGCGACTGTAGCTTGATCAGGCGGTTAAGATAAGGGTGGAAGAGGGAGGCCAATCTCGGGCGACGGATAATACAGGAGATACCCCAAGAATTGACACAAATCACATTCTATGTCCCAACGTTTTGCTTTAGCCAACAGGTGTGATTACAGACTCGGCATCGTTTGTAGCTACCGGGAAGATCCACAAGCGGGCTTCTTCACCAAGAGGCTTGAGTTAAGGTGGATTAAGCTCAGAAGTCCCCGTAGCTGGAGCCGACTTGGACACTTGGGACTGTACCACAAGCAGTGATGAATAGAAAAACTTGAAAGAATATTGATTGCATAAATACAGAAATTCGAGACAATAATGGATGCGAGATGACATCGTCATGAAAGCTGTTGGTATCTCTGTAGGGTATCTGAAGCGGTAGCTCCCTTATCAGGGAAGATTCGGTCCGCCGCACCAATTGGTCTCTGACATCACTGCGACAGCCTGCGAACCCACGCCTTAGCTGGACTTGGCCCCCACAACACGATCGAGTCCGACGCATGATGCCGATCCTGGTGCTGCAGCTCTTTTCCTCCTCAAACATACTTTACCTGCCATTCGAGTTTCCCCCTCGTGCGAATGCTGCTACCGCCTGACTTCTACATAAGAGATAAGTCTCTCCTCGATTGAGCGACGTCTAGAGCAGTGTCAAGGAGGCTCCAGCCATCCATCAACTGGAACAATGGCCAACAATCGCAACAATGCCCCCGCGAAGTCAGCGACGACACCAACAGAGGCTTCCAGCGGTGCACCAACGCCCGAGACCTCTGCAAATGCCAGTCAACGTACGCAGTCCGGTGCGGCAAGGAAGCGCAAGGGCCATCGTGGCGGAAAGAAGAAGCGCCAGAGGAGAAAGAGCTTTGCTGTTCTCGATGAAGGGAACAGCGAAATGGGAGAGCCTTCGTACGGTGGTTCGAATCTTTACTCGATACCGGCAGGTAATCTGAGTGGAACGAGCTTGGACAGCGAAGCGCTGCTGGATCACAGGTATGTCACTGTAACAGAATTGTGTGTTCATGATGATCGATGCTAACGCCCACTAAAGAGACCATCAACCTCTCCGAGTCCGAAGAAGCTCCACGATCGCTGCGACACCGAGTGGTAACCCTCAGTCTCCATTCGGGGCTGCCCTTTCACCTTTCTCAGCCGGTGCGAGCCGCCTGAGGTCAGCGTTTCCCTTGGGCTCTCGCGACGACGACGCCGTCTCGCCAGGGGCGGATGAAACAGCGCCCCTACTATCGGAGTCTGCCCGCAACCGAGGATCGAATGCTGGGATTCTTGGCTATGGCGCGAGCGATTCTAGGGCAATCAGACCTCGGAGCAGGAGAGACTCCAGCAAGTCATCGCGGACGCGACTCACTGGCGCTTTCCCACCGAAGAGCGACTACGATATCAACCACCCGCCGTCCATGCCAGGCTCGCCTACATTTGGCCCTTCTGGTGGAGGTGATATGAATTTTGGTGATGTCATGATAAGGGACGAGATCGATATGGGCCATAGTGCTTCGGGTTCTGTCGCTGGCGACGAAGACCGCGACGAGCATGAAGGACCCCACCCGGATCTGAACCGCAGAAATCAAGCAGAAGAAGATGTCTGCTTCCCAGGCCCAGATATGTCTGAGATGGGTGAAGAAGACTTCAACAATATTCGGGATAGAGGCCAGCATCAATATCGTACCCGCCGTCGACGCGGTCAGTGGCCAGATCTATCTATTCTTGAGGAATGGCATCGTTTCGAGAAGGAAGGTCGGAGTGATGAGCGCCGCGTCAAGAAGATTACAGAACCGCAACTCATTAATGGTCGCTTGCGACCAGTGCGCCGAGGGTGGTATCAAACGGACGATGATGCTCCATACCGCTTCACCTACTTCAACGAAGAGTTCCAGAGCACCATCCATAGCCAATCGATATCGGAATTGGTACAGCCCGATACTGGCTTCCGTGAACTTTTCGTTCCGGATCCCAGAGTGCTTTCGGATGACGAGAGCGAAGACGAAGAGATGCCCTCACCACTCCCTGCCAAGCCCAAGGCTGGTAATGGAGATTCCAAGATCTCAACCCGACAAGAATCAATCTCCGAGAACGTGCCCTCACCGTCCAAGGAAGGCACGCAGACAACCGCAAACTCTAGGGATGCGTCGGGCCGTGCTTCGCCGAGTGGTGTCAAGTCACCAGAAGAGGGTAGCCTTAAGCCGCCAGCACCATTCCCAACCGGTGACTCTCAGGAGAAGGCGACTCGAGTCGGTGAGAGACCGGTATGGTGGCTTGATGTTCTATGTCCGACTGAAGCGGAGATGAAGGTCATTTCCAAAGCCTTCGGTATTCACCCACTCACAGCGGAAGACATCATGCTTCAAGAAGCTCGCGAGAAGGTGGAGCTCTTCCGTCACTACTACTTTGTCAACTATCGTACGTTTGACCAAGACTCGACCAGCGACAACTTCCTCGAGCCCATCGACATGTACGTGGTCGTGTTCCGCGAGGGCGTGCTGAGCTTCCATTTCTCTATGACTCCACATCCAGCCAACGTGCGCCGCCGCATTCGCCAGCTCAGAGACTATCTGATCCTGTCATCCGATTGGATTTCATATGCCATCATCGACGACATCACAGACGTATTCCAGCCCTTGATACAGAATATTGAGGACGAGGTAGACGAAATTGATGATGCGATTCTGAGGCTGCATTCGGTTGCGGATAAGCGTCTCAAGAACGACAACAAGATTGTTGCGCAGAAACACGATGATGCGACGACAGTTGCTGATTCGACTGGGGACATGTTGCTGCGTGTTGGCGACTGCCGGAAGAGAGTGATGAGTCTGTATCGCCTGCTTGGAAACAAGGCAGATGTCATCAAAGGGTTCGCCAAGCGCTGCAATGAGCGGTGGGAAGTGGCGCCAAGGTCAGAGATCGGACTGTACCTTGGCGATATCCAAGACCACATTATTACCATGACCTCCAGTCTGGGACACTATGAGAAGTAAGTCACACGCCCTCCAGTTTCACATCCATCGTCGAAACAGCCTTGCTAACCCCTTACCCGTAGGATCCTGGCCCGTTCTCATGGAAACTACCTTGCACAGATTAACATCCGCATGAACGAGCGACAAGAACAAACCGCCGACGTCCTCGGCAAGCTCACCGTGCTCGGCACGATCGTCCTCCCCATGAACATCATAACCGGTCTCTGGGGCATGAACGTCTGGGTCCCCGGACAAGAATACGAGGGCGACCTCCAGTGGTTCTTCTGGATCACTGCTGGGCTTCTTGCCTTCGGCATTGGGTGCTACTTGATCGCCAAGAGGGTTTACAATATTGTTTAAAAGTTCAGACTTCGATAATTGGGTCTCATCATAGCACTGGATCAGGCTCTGTTTGCGTTTGACCACTTTCCTTGATCGTCTAGGTAGATTAGCAGGATGCTTTTAAGCCTCCCCCGGAATCAGCTGAGGAATAGCAGGAGCACACTGACAGCGCATACACGGTGGCGTCATACGGGAAGCAAGACACGAGGTTCCTTTCGGTTGATTTCTACATTGCTTGATCACGATATGAGGGAGAAGGGGTGTTTGGAGCTTTTGTATTCCCATGCCAGAGCGAGTTTCATCTTTCATTCTTGTATGGTTCAAAAAGTGTTTGCTTCTCTCTCTTCGTTTGCTAGCTAGTAGCAAACTCATACATTAAGTTTTATTTGGTATCCTACATCATATGCTCTGTGCTCCAGAGCTTTAGTCGTGAGCCTACCCGGTCTTCGGTCTTCCCAGCCTCCCTTCACAGCTGACGGCAGGCTCATTTACCTGGTAAGCGTTTCGTGCGTGCAAAAGCACCCAAGTGCACCTTCATCCATCCCCACAAGCTAGGGCGCAATCACGTTTCCATGTGGAATCTTTCCGTCTGAGCATGCGCGCTTGGGGTGCAGAATCGTGTCAAGATTGCTCGTTCTTCCAGCGCAATCATGGCGGGTGTCCGTTAGCTTGCGTATTCCCTTTGCTTCATTCCAAATTGCTTCACTGAGTACGTTTTGGAGCCGGGAATCAGCGACCTACACCCCCGAACTGAGCCCGAAGTGCCAGGATTTGGTCCTTCTCTGCGGCTGGGAGCTTGTCAATCTCTGATTGTGGAAGCTCCATGACCATGCGCATGAGAGTCTCTGTATCCTGGATTGGAGCTGGTGCGGCTGCTGCTGGCGGAGGTGCGTACGGGTTTGCTGCTGTTGGCGGTGTGTTGTTTGCCACGGGGGCGCCCATGTAGCTTGGCATCGCGGCGGGCTGCCCATACGCAGCTGGCTGAGGGATGGCAGCTGGTGGTGCGCCAGGCTCGACGATTGAGGAGATGGCGTTTGGAGTGACGAGACCCATGAGGAGGAGGGCTTCACAGACAGCGTATCCGAGTTGGGGTGCTTGTTGGAGGAGCTCGGTTGCTCTTTGGGGTTCATTCGTAGCCAGAGTCTTCATCTGCCCGAGGATTTCGAGGAGTTGTTGTGGTGGGAGGGTGTTGATGGTTCGGGAGATGGCGTCGGTGCAGGTGATACCAGGAGCGAGCTCTTTACCCGCAGGAAGAGGTGGGATTGTCCCGGATGAAGGGGCATAGCCGCCTGCGTTGCCGTTGGCGGTGTTCGTGCCGTAAGATGTTGTCTACCTCGAGGTCAGTCTTTGTGTTAAAACTTACGCGGGAAGCGTGCATACCTGGTTGTCATCATCTCCGCTGCGCTGGTCGTTGGAGAAATCTACACGCAGCTTGCGGCCCTGGATCTCGTAGTCGTTGAGGTTCCGAACTGCAGATGAGGCCGAGTCTGGAGTAGGACTGTTAGTATCAGGCATGGGATTGTGAAGGCCACATCAGCGCAATGGACGAGAGTGGCATACCGGTATCCGGATAGTCTGCGAATCCGAAGCCCTTGGGCTTACCAGTCTCCGCGTCGTAGACGAGACGGAACCGCTCGACCTTGCCGGCGCTGCTGAAGATGTCGGTGATTTGCTCCTCCGAAAGACCTGAAGATATCCCATTAGCCCTATACTCAGGTGGAAGGAGCCCATGGCCACATACCATATGGAATATTGCCGACAAATACAACGCGGGAAGGTGGACGAGTGGACATGATGGGCAAGGATGTGTGGTTGCGACAGGGAAAGGTGAGGACAAGCTGGGAAGCAGGCGACAAAAGTGGTAGATTTGTTAGATGTCTAGACTCTTGGCCAGTTTCCTGCCCTAGCACAGTCACTCGTCTCCAAAATGGGTCGACCTCAGCAGTCACAAATAGTTCAGTATCCCTTGCGTGTGGTCGATGGTGGTGCTGATGGGAAGCTTGGTGACCGTGCAAGGCTGGATCTTTGTTCGCGACAAAGCTGCTTGCCCGATGATCAACCGGGGGTGAGAGCTTGCATGACCACATCGATACAAGCCACAATCGGAGCACCAGCCACATTACGGCAGCGGGTCAGTGCATTTCTGGACAGGGGTCTGAGGCTGAGAGCTTCCATGGAGCATTGGCGAGGCGTCTCTTCAAACTGCGAGGTGGCCTCTACAGGGATCAGCCACTCCAACTGCACTTCGTCCCTCGACCTCGTCAGTTCTCCGTTCGACTGTTTTTGATTGTTTCGCAGCGCGACCAATCGACCTTTGCTTGTTTCTCTGCTTTCGATTATTTGATAGCGGTACTTGCTGGACAATTCGCTACGTGTCGCCTGCCAACGGCTGGCTGCGACTTGCAACTTTCCTGTCGCGCAAGCTACGAAGAGCTAAAATCATAGTCAACATACCCCCGCGTGACGACAATGGCCGGCAAATCGAGGTTCACTAGGCTCGATGCCTTCACAAAGACGGTCGACGAGGCGAGGATACGGACGACGAGTGGCGGAATTGTGACGATTGTCTCCCTGATCGTCGTCCTCTTCCTTGCGTGGGGAGAATGGGCGGACTATCGCAAGATTGTCATCCACCCAGAGCTTATTGTCGACAAGGGCAGAGGTAGGTCACAACGTAGAAAGACATGGTATGTCAAAGCAGACGCTCACATAACAATCCAGGCGAGCGTATGGAGATCCATCTTAACGTTACATTCCCCAAGATGCCATGTGAGCTTCTAACATTGGATGTCATGGACGTCTCTGGTGAGCAACAGCACGGCGTTGCGCATGGAGTTAACAAGGTCCGCCTCCAACCTCCCAGCCGCGGCGGTGGTGTTATCGACATCAACTCCCTCAACCTTCATCAAGAGGACGCCACCCATCTCGACCCCTCTTACTGCGGCAACTGCTACGGAGCTCCCGCCCCATCCAATGCGATCAAGCCAGGCTGCTGTAACACTTGCGACGAGGTTCGCGAGGCGTATGCGCAGGCAGCCTGGGCATTTGGCCGTGGCGAGAACGTCGAGCAATGCGAGCGCGAACACTATGCTGAGAGGCTGGATGAGCAGCGTGCTGAGGGATGCCGTATCGAAGGTGGACTTCAGGTGAACAAGGTGGTGGGCAACTTCCACTTTGCCCCGGGCCGCAGCTTCAGCCAGGGCAACATGCACGTTCACGATCTTAAGAACTACTACGATGCGCCCAAGGGCCAGACACACGACTTCACTCACCGGATCCACAGCCTGCGCTTCGGTCCGCAGCTCCCTGAGTCTGTGACCAAGAACATGGGCTCAAACTCGCTCCCATGGACCAACCACCACTTGAACCCTCTGGACGGTAGCAGCCAGATTACCACCGACCCCAACTACAATTATATGTACTTTGTCAAGATTGTGCCGACTTCGTACCTGCCACTTGGCTGGGAGAAGAAGGCACGCAACCGTGGTTTGCTGTCTAGTGATGGCAGTGTTGAGACGCACCAGTACTCTGTGACGAGCCACAAGAGGAGCCTGCAGGGTGGTGACGACGCGGCAGAGGGTCATGCTGAGCGTCTTCACTCGAAGGGCGGTATTCCTGGCGTGTTCTTCTCATATGTAAGTTTTGGCCTGCACACCTCGCAAGGTCTACTTTTGCTCGGCACAATCACTGACAGAGTTTCGATTAATAGGACATCTCGCCTATGAAAGTTGTCAACCGCGAGGAGAAGAGCAAGACGTTCCTTGGCTTTATTGCAGGCCTGTGCGCCATTGTCGGTGGTACGCTCACGGTTGCGGCAGCTGTTGACAGGGGTCTCTTCGAGGGTGCAACGAGGCTCAAGAAGATGCGCTCGAAGGATCAATGAGCGACGTGAAGAGGGAAAGGGCGTAGGGGATGTGATTTTTGAGGTGAAATGGCCAACGGCAAAAGATGCACGTGGAGATGGCGAAGTGCGATATCGTGTCTGCATGTGGGTTTTACGTGCCGTATGTGCTTCGTAGGTGGCGCCTATACGACGCGAGAAAGTGCTTACATGCATTGGGTTAGGCGTTCTGGGCTAGTTATGCGTTGACAAAAGAATGTTTTAACCATTATAAGAAAGTCATAAGCTACACGAGCAGGCTAAGAAGCGATGGTCTATTCAGCTCTGGACCGCAAGAGGCAAAGGAGTGGATGTCTGTCTCGTCACATGCGGATGTGGCATCGATCGAGAAGTGACTTGAGGCTACTATACCACGGAAATGGGGGCCAAACGATGGTGTTCTGGAACAGGGGCACAGGGCTGTGATTGGGTGGACTAGCCAGGGGCAGCTCATCTCCCCGGAAAGCTGAACGTCAATGGCCTCGGCGGTGCGATTGGGTGTCCGATCGAAGAAGCCAACATCATGCTCGGGGAGATCTTGATTGAGAGGCTTGTCGCAGTGAGCAAGAAGAGCTGAAAATGAATGCGATTGATCGACGCATATGGCTTTCAGCTGCCGCCTCGAGTGGACTAGCTGTGGTGGTTACGAGGCACACTGGGATCACTGCACATAGTGAGGTACGCTTGTAAATATGCGAACAACCATGGACCCAACTCAAATGTCTAGGCTAATTAATTACGAAGACAGCCACAGGGCCCGGGTCTGCACTAGCGCCTCGAGACAGCGAGTATGCACCCCAGACGGGTCGCGGCGGTGGGTGAAGGACGGCGGGACTATTTGATTCGCTGTGATGGGGCTATATTAGGCGGCCTGTTGTTTTGGCAGCGCTGTTTGCTGGTGAAGGGAAAGCGGAGGGGATGCTGGGACATCCGTCATCAAAATAGGGGTCCTGGGCCGAGGATACCTTGCTGCATAAGATCCGGTGACAGAAATTACTGTGCCTGACCCGGATTCTACAGTGACGGTCCCTTGACTGTGTGTTGTTTTGGAGAGTATCGTGACGTGCATCCAGGCACAGACTAAAACATGTGACATGAACCTGTGCCACATCACGATCTTCCAAGCACAGACTAAAAATGGCAGATTGTGCCTCAGAGTCAAAAAAGGGAGAACCTGGCCTCTGAGGGAGGAGGAGCATGAGGCACACGCAACACTGCTGTAACGATCTGGTTTTTAGTGGACTTCCCTGCTGGGTCTCTTTTATTAGCGGCGACGGACTGCCCCTGTCGGTTCAGAAATGGACAGTGTGAACATGCTAAGCACTGTAGTTCGACGCGCGGTCTCGTGGCTCTGCACAGTGCCATATTCTCTCTCCCTCGTATTCCCACCTCAACACGCCCCCCCTCACCCCCCAGTCCATCACTTCTCTTGGCCACTGCATCTCCCGCACACCCACCGACCAGGGGCCTCGCGTTGCCACACTTCACTTGTCTGGACTTCTGCTCTGGTAGTGCCTGTGCCTGTGCCTGTGCCTGTGTGCCTCCCTGGGCGACCTTTCCTTTCGAACATCGTAACATCCTTCTCGAGGCTTCAACGTCCTCTTCAAGAGACGCCTTTTCATTGTGCGCCACTGTCGTCGCAGTCTCGGCAGATATTTGTCTCCTCTTTTCTTTTCCCGATCAGCCTCTTTTACTTCTGGTCTACTTGACCTCATCGTCGAACAGTCGCTCTTTAACCCGGTTCAGCAAACGGCCAACGGCCGACCCCCGGTCCAACACTCGCTCTTGAATCACGGCCGCCCTGCATCGCCACACTCGTTGCTTCGTACCAAGCTCGACTGCCCAAAATCCTTCGACTCAGCCTCTCTGCGCATCTGTTGTCTTCGAGCGGAAAATAGGATAGCGAAACGGCCACTTCTGTTCTGACGTGCGCAGCGCATTGCCGTTGGCGAACCCACGTCCGGCCCCGAATCGTGGAGATTCAGTATCCCCTGGGACACGACGACATCATATCTTTCGACATTACAGATTTACGAACCCTACATCCGAACAGAACGCTGGCGAAATACTCATTTCCCTCCTACATCGTCTTTTCCACGGACTTTTTCTTCCGTGACGCCATTACCGTGCCTGCGACCGAGACACGTCCTCTCTTGCTCCATTCCAGCCAACTCTAGGACCACGGGCACTCGCCGTCCCATTACACACATACGCATCAATAGCCAGCGCTCAAAACATACGATACGTCTGGTTGCAACATCATTGTACGATTGCGCAACGCTACAGGACCCGTCGCCATGTCGAGACGACCAAACCTGCTCGACTTGCGAGCAGACTCGCATGGCTCTGCCAGCTCCACAGGGTCGCGCGGCCCCCTTCGATCTCCTCGCCTGCATGTCGCAGGAGAAGCGCCGCCAGAACTCTCTCCTCTCGATGCATTTGCTTTGCAAAGCCGATTACTAGCTCGTCAACTCCAGGAAGCCGCCAAAGAGGGTAACAGACTGAGCAGACTGCCACCATTGACTACGGACAGCCCCTTGGTTATGCAGGGACGCTCCGACTACTTCCGCTCCATGTCACAAGATTCGCCATCAGAATATGGTGAACTTTCAGCGACAAGCCCAACCGGGCTGGGTTTGAAAGGTGAGGTTGAGGATGCCTTCGAGTCAGAACAAGAGCGCCCAAAGTCCATGCATCCTCGCATGAGCCGCATACCGCCAACACCAGATGAGGCAGTGCCGGCGCTGCCTGAGCGGGATCCTTCGAGGGGCCGGCCACCATTGAAGCAAATCGACGAGGACATGGATTTCGGGGCGCGTAGAGAACTCTCGCCGTCTCCTATTCGTTCCGACACGCAGTCGCAACATCAAATCGAAGCCTCTCCAAGACGCCGAGAGAACTCCGTCTCACGGCCGTCACCTTTGCAAAATGAATCGACGCCGAACTCGCCTGAGAAGCAAAAGCCCGGGTCGCTGGATGAGCTGGGTCTTGCACCGCCGAGAACAATGTTCCCCAAGCGTTCCTCAAGCATCTTGTCATCCCCATTGGTGCCAACCGAAGAAGAGCTGTCCAGCAATATGGGCGGCTCATTCCACTCCCTTCCTCCACGCAAACTCTCTTCTGGAAGCCCTGCTTTCAGTCACTCTATGGCCTCACCTCTGGGCTCGGCTCGGCGATCTCCCTCCGTGAGCTCAGAATCGTCCGCCCTTCCCCGACCCTCCTTCAATTTCTCCCGACCCATGAGCAGAGCCGGCACTCCCGTTTTCGAATCGCCATCCAGACAAGCATCCTCAGATAGCCAACCCTCTTTCATCCTCGCGGACGACTCTGCCCATACGCCTGTTAGCATGCAGAGCGAGGCTTTCCCTGACACTTCAATGGACGATGGTACCGGCGCTGCGCCGTCTTACATCTACTCGAAGTTCTCATTACCACGAGGCAAGGCCCTGCAACGAGCCGAGTCTGACGAGGCGCAAACACCAGTTTCCCAAACCCCCAATACCTCGGACCGCATCTTCATGGGTGCACCACCATCACCACCAACACGACCCTCAAGCTCCTCGGCGAGAGGTGGCCCTGACGATTCGAGTCTCCTCACCCGCCCATCCTTCGATACCAGCAAGCCTAGCTTTGACAGCTCAAGATTAGGTCCCGGAAACCTTCCTCCTTCGAGGTTGGGGCGACCATCGCATGATACCACCCGTTCATCAGAGGAGTCCACTCGTGGCCGTCCACGTACATCCCCTGCTCATGATTCCAGTAAGGGCAAGGGACCAGCATCAACACATACCAGCGACACCGCCAGCACAATCCGCCCAGCCACAATGTCACGCTCCATTGCACCGTCTGCAGCAGAAATCTCAGCGGAGGAGCATCTTGCCAAGGGCATTGAGTGCCACGAGAACGGCTCACTTAACGAATCTACTTATCACCTCCGCCATGCGGCACGCCAGAATAACCCCACCGCGATGCTTTTGTATGCATTGGCCTGCCGTCACGGCTGGGGTATGCGCGCGAACCAGAAGGAAGGCGTGCAATGGCTGAGGAAGGCAGCTGAGTATGCCAGCGTGGAGATTGCGGTAGATGAGGATCAGGCAAAGGAAGGGAAGCATGTCGACGTGCTTGACAGCCGAACCCGCAAAGCACAGTTCGCGCTGAGTATCTACGAGCTGGGCGTCAGCCACATGAATGGCTGGGGCATTGAGCAAGACAAGGCACTCGCGCTGCGGTGCTTTGAGATCGCGGGCAGTAAGTCATACATGGCATTCCATACACAGATAGACCAGAACTAACTTCGCGACCAGACTGGGGCGACGTCGATGCTCTCGCAGAAGCCGGCTTCTGCTACGCCCAGGGAGTAGGCTGCAAGAAGAACCTCAAGAAGAGCGCCAAATTCTACCGCATGGCTGAAGCCAAGGGTATGAGCATGGTCGGCAACAGCTGGATTCATAAATCAAAGTATAACGACGACAACGAGAAGAGTAGTGGGAAGAAGAAGTCGAGGAGTAAATCTCGCACGAGGTCGATATTTGGGCGGAGACCTGCTACTGCCACTTCTGCTCAGTGATGGAGACCGACATGTCATGGGAGTTTGGGGGAGTCTGATTGCCTCTTTGTTTCTTTGTACTTACGTTGGTCGTTTGCCCTTTTTTCATGTCCTCCCCTGTGGTCTGGGAGGATGGGCATTGACATCACTATACCCGAACACCTGTTTCCTTTCCTCCCCTATATCTTCTCCCCATTGTTTCGGGTTATTATTGTCTTTTGGAAGTCATAGGCAGCATTTTTTGAAGCGGTGGATCGTTTCTTTCTTCATAGGGTATGCGTGGTTTTGTTGCAGATCAGGGGAATTGGGGATGTTGAATAGAAGCATTTGATGATAATACACGTTGATTGTATGACGTTGGCTCTTATGCCTGATACTGTAGCGAGGTGAATGCTCCTCATGCGATGACCTTGTCACGCTACGAGTCGGGAAGGAAGGAAGAGCGACGCCCTTACGATGTAATAATTGTATGAAGGAGGGAGAGATTGGTGTGAAGATGCTATATCGGCTTAATCTGGACTGGCCGCATGAAGTTGCCCACTTCCGAACAAGCCGATACCAAGCAGGCGCACTCCCACAGGGCAGGAGTGACGAATTCATACCTCACGAAAGACAGCGAACGCATAACATCAAACGTACAAAGACCTTCTATTACGCCTGTTTGACCATTGCTAATCTTATCAAGACATCGCCGTGATCACTCTTTCTCCATACAAAATATCTAGCTGTCGATCTCCATCTTCTCTACCGCAACCTCCTCTACGGACACATACCGCCCGATCTCGTTCTTCTTGATGATCTTCTCGTTGAGCACCGCAGTTGTGCCCTTGGGGAACTTGTAGCTCTGGAGCTTTGCGCTCTTCTCGTTGGGGGTGATGTAGTTCCTCTTGAGGGTCGTCTTCTCCTTCGTGATAATCGCCACGTCGACGTTTGAGCCTGATCCCAGGTCGTTGAAGATACCCGCAAGGATGGCATCGCTAGCCAACTTCACCGCCTCATCCTGTGTCAAATCCGCCTTCCATTGCGTCTCGAACACGCTCATCGCCGCGAGCGATCCACTGCCCATCGTCACGTACGGAAGCTTATCCGTGCTGCCGTGCGCGTGCACGGTGAAGAGGTGTGTGCCTGTCGGGTCACATCCCGCGACGACGAGATATGCGCCGATGTAGCCCTGGTAACGGAAGAGGTGCTGCTTGAGCATTGTCATGCAGGTGACGACGCGGGGCTTGCGGCCGGTGGACAGAGAATGGAGCTCGAGCTGAGAGGAGATGAGGGCGGTGGTGAATTCGGTGTCGGCGGCAGTACCGGCGCCGGCGCACCAGATTTGAGGAGCGATGAAGTGAAGCTTTTCGCAGTTCTTGTCGGCGACGATAGGACCGGAGGTTGCACGGGTGTCGGCAGCGATCTGTGTGGAGGATCCTTGGGTTAGTTGCTGGTGATGATTGACGAGGTTGAGGCAGAAGGAGCTTGGAGAGTACGCACCACGACACCACCATCAAAGATGCAGCCAACAATGGTTGTTCCAGTGCTGGTTGCCTTTGGAAGCGGCACGCCTTGGGCGTGAAGGGCCGCATTGCGGTTGTAGTTGGAGAAGTCGAAGCCAGGCATGGTTTCGAAGGAAGCTAGGGCGACGACGCGGGCCGCGCGTTGGCTGGAAAGATGGGTGGCTTTCTTTTGTTGGCGCAATTGCTGGACTCTGGATCAGAAGCAGCGGTTCGAAATGATGGTATTCGCAAGGTCGATGGGTGGGTGTGGATTGAAGTGGATGGGATGGGAGATGGGAGGTCGGAGGTTTGGGGGATGTCGTAGAGCTACGCCAGCAGGCAGGCGAGGCTTGCGAGGCTGAAGGCCGTTAGGTGACTGGGGAAGCTCGAAAGTATCGTCGCTAGTTAGATACGTGGCGGGGTACTTGTGCCGGCTTCAACAGTCAACCATTTGTGAAAGCACCTCAGTCTCAACCGGTGCTTGAGGTGAATACTTTAATCGGCATAACACCAGCCGCTGAGTTTCGCTCTACATAATCCTTCCATGATGACTTCATGAGGGCACCTGAAGCAGCCTGAAGGAGGTCCTCCAGCTGCATAGTGATTGGCCAGACCTCTGCCAGTGGAGCTCTACTGGGGAGCAACACTCTCACTCATACCTAGATACAAAATAAGATCTCGCTCATTCGGGAACTGTAGGACTTCTTGACTTGCTCGTAGTGAAGAGGAAAAGGGATCCAAGTGCGTGCTTAAGATTTGCTGTCGTCAGGCACCAATGCGACTCATCTCAGCGTTGCCTACCACAATGGACTGAGGCGCCCCACGTGACGACCTGTAGTCAGCCAACAGCAACAGCAGCTACAGACGCGACCCAGAGCTCTCCCAAAAAAGTCTAGGCGCCTAGCGCAGCCGCGATCAAACTGCAGGCAGCAGACGACAAGCAGCTTGCCTTTGAGCTTCCCAACCTCCATCCTCCATTCACCTTAATCAACGACTTCACCTTATACCCCACGACGAACACGATACATTACAGCCAGCAACTCCCAACAACCGCTTGGAGCGCTGCATCTTGCTTTCCGACGACGTCGATACGCCCTTGGGATTTGCGAACCTTGAAGCGAAAGCTCTACACGCGACGGCAACCCGTTGAACCTCGCAACGCGGCTTCGGCCGTTGCGTTAGGTCTATTGGAGTCGCAGCTGCAGTACAAAACTCAGCGACTCCCGAAAAATTGGGCAGGCTCAGAGAGAGTCGAGTGTTGCCGTCATGGCTTTCAACGACGGACCCCAAGCCAGCAATGGCCCGGACCTGGAAACCATCTCGACAGAGGTCAGTTACGATCAAACGTGGCTCCAGTGCTGCAAATCCGCCATAAATACCTCTAGCTAATTTAAATACAGGCTCTTGGCTTCCTCACTGTCGCTGGTGATGCCAAAGTCCGCCTTACCTCGCCTTGGCCTTCCCTACCAGCCGCCACCGCATCCCTCCTCAGCATAGCATCTCGCAAGGGCCTCGTTGCCGCTGCCGGTCCAAATGAGGTCGTCATTGCAACCACCGAGGCTGTCAGGAAAGCATTCGAAGCCCCAAAAGACGGCGATTCGGATGCGCGTAAATTCGAGCCCCAGTTGCGGATGGAGATGCCCACCCGGGTATCTCAGCTCGCATTCACCGCCGATGAGAACCACCTCATCCTCTCGGCCGAGTCTGGAGGTGGCTTGCGTGTATATGAGACTCAATCTCTGCTTTCGGGCTCGACGAACTCTGCATTCGAGCTTGGTACGGAGGGACAAGCCCTTCGTGCTCTGGTGCCGAATCCCACGACCGAGAAGGCCGAGTTATGCGCAATTGTAACCGAAAACGGCAACCTTCATATGGCAAACTTGCAGCAAAAGGCTATCTCGAATGTTCTGACCTCTCAAGTAAGCTGTCTGAGCTGGAGTGCCAAAGGCAAGCAACTCTGCGCCGGTTTGGCGAATGGCACAATTTCCCAGATGACTCCTGAAGGAGAAGTGAAGGCACAGATTCCACTTCCTCCGAGCGTTTCAAACAGCCACGGTACGTTGAATACCCCGCCACCGAGAAGGAACGAAATTTGACATGATTCTGTAGTGTCTTCATTGACCTGGCTGGAAAACCACCTCTTCCTTGCCATTCATACCACCAATAGCTCGCCACCGGAGTCGATATACCATATCATCACTCGAGAGCCTGGCACGACGTCCTTCACTTTCCAAAAGATTACAGATCCAGTTTTACCATTCAATCTTGAAAAGGCTCCTCATCATACACTGCTGCGGCTACGAGAATTCAACCCCAACCTTCAAGACCTTCTCATCGTCGCATCCACAGCTTCATCCGACATTGGACTGTTATCTCGGTCGAAGGCCCCTCTGACAACCAACATGCCGGCTGACTCGATTACTGGCGTCTTCACCATGACCGAGTTAGCTGATGATACCAAGCGACCAACGCTACCCATGACCGAGTCCATGGACGACTCTGTACCCATCGGTGTATCGCTTGACCTGTCAAGTAAGGAAAAGGTGTACAGGCCCATTCCATCAGATGAAGAGCTCGAAGAGTCTCCTACCCCACTGCCGGGTCTTTGGGTCCTGACGAACGAGGGACTCCTCTGCTCGTGGTGGGTGGTCTACGTGGACTCAATTCGGCAGGGCACTGCTTATCCTGGCCTGGCCGCTGTAGAGGGCTCTGCCCAAACATCTACAAGCGCACCAGCCACCTCAGCATTCTCACAGCCTGCGCAGACTTCTGCAGGATCTTCAGCTTTCGGTGCCTCACCATCTCCTGCTTTTGGAGCTGCGTCGCAGATGGGTCAAAAGGCTTCACCATGGGGAGCACCGTCCACCCCTGCGACAGGAACCCAAGCTGCGCAACCTGCTTTCGGCTCAAGCTCTTTCGGTGGTGCACCAGCAGCCAGTGCCCCGACTTTTGGCAAACCTAGTGCGTTCGGCCAGGCCTCACAACTTGGCATGAGGACTTCGCCATGGTCCACGGGCGCCAGTGGCAACGCACCAGCCTTTGGCCAATCTAGCTTCTCCAGCTTCGCTAATAACAATAACAGCCAAGGTGCGAGCCCATTCTCCAGCGGTGCATCAGGGGCACCCAGCTCAGGAGGTTTTGCTTCGTTCGCCAATAAGGGTGGCTTTGGCTCTGCGGGCGGCAACAACACCGGCACCAGCATTTTCGGCAGCAAGAAGAACGATACGCCTAATCCCTTCGCCAGCGGGACTTCCGGATCCACATTCGGACAGCCATCTGAGCAAGCGAAGCCAAACGCATTCGGATCTACGGAGCAGAAGAAATTGCCGAGTCCGTTTGATGTTGGCCCAGGCAAAACTTCCAGCGACTCCAACCCAAATCTGTTTACGACAAGCTCGTCTGGGAGTGTTTTTGGTCAAAAGAAAGATGGGACATCTTCAGGATTATCATCTGGTCCATTCCAGCTCAAGAGCTCCTTCACGAGGGACCCCAACGCAAAGGACGACGATGTCAAGCCTGGCACTTCTGCTGGGGGTTCCCTATTCGGAAGCGGTTTCGCGTCTGCGCTCACAGACCCCGCGAACAAGCCCCCTGTTAGCACACCTGGGGTTAAGGATGAGGACATGGACTCGGCAACCGTTGTAGAACAAGCCACGCCGCAAAGCAATCGGACGTTGGCCCCGTCGTCACAGGAACCGGAGTCCACTACACCTACGACGACACCTGCGCCTGCAAAGTTTGGGTTTGCAACTTCCCCTGCTCCCGGCTCCTCATTATTTGGACAGCCCACTAAAACAGAGACTCCTTCGGGTGGCTTGTTCGGTAACAAACCAGCGTTGCAACAAAACAAGTTCGAGACGCCTTCGGGTGGATTATTCGGCGGCAAATCTGCGCTACAGCGAGACACACCCAAGATCAGTGTCGAAAAGGACGATGCGCCACTACCACCTGACACTACCAGCAAAGCTACATACCCACTGGGCGACTCCTCCTCGTCATCTGCCGCTTCAAATCCCACCGGCACCAACACAACACCTGCGAAGCCCGAGACAGCTCCATTCCCTCCAGATCCGCAGGCTACTCCGAAGCCATCTGCCATCAAGAGTAATGCCCCGTCTTCGATATTCAGCAATCTTAAGGACAATGCTCCATCATCGGGTGGCGGGCTGTTCAGCAACTTGAAGCATACTGAGCCAGATAGCCCATCGAGTGCCTCTGAAGGGTCCTCCTCTGAAACTGCCCACCCACCAGAAGCTCCCCTTCCTCCGGACCCTGTTAAGTCGAAAGCTCCGGCGGCGCAATCCCAATCATCGTTCATCCCCCCCCCGGCCCCATCCGCAGAGGCTTCATCTGTTGCCCCCCCAGCCAGTGATGAGGAAGAGGAAAACGATGATGGAGAAGAGGAAGACGGGGAAGAATACGCCGAAGATGATGAAGCAGGTGCATCCGAGGGCAGCGGTGTTGATGTGGCTAAGGACTTGAGTCCTAGCGGAAGCGGGTTGACTGGGCCTCTGAGCTATACACCACAGAGTTCTTTTGGTGGTAAAGCAGCGGCTGACACTATGCTAAAGGAAGATAACGATCGAGCCCGCAAGCTCTTTGGAGAGGTCGGCCGATCAGGGCCTATCTTCCCGAGGCCATCAGAGACTAGCCCTAGGTCACCGAGCCCAGTCAGGAATGCTGTGCCAAGCCGGCTGAGAGGCTCGGAATCATACCGCTCCGTCTCAGCCCCAGGTATGGCATCCCAGCTTCTTGGGGCCTCGCAATCTCGCGCGGGCGGTCACATGATGACGAGCCAGAGCACCTCTGGCTCCGAGGATCCCTTCATGGTGCAGCACAGGCGCATGAAGGCTCGTCAAGAAGAAGCAGAGACACAGCCACTGGTAGATGAGGAAGATGAACAGATCCAGAAGATCTTGTCATCGGAAGTCGAGCCGAGTCTGGTATTGGACGAGTTCATTGCTCACACCAACGTGGCGCCACCGGCACAGGAAAGCATTCCTTCACAAGTAGAGGCGGTCTACAAGGATGTTAACGCCATGATCGATACGCTTGGCCTCAACTCGCGAACCGTGAAGGCTTTTATCAAGGGGCACTCTCAGCCATCGGAGAACGGGAAAACCGAGGACGACTTGGACGACCCTGACAGCTGGGTGCTCTGCGAGATGAACGATCTCGGCGAGATCCTGCAACAGGATCTGAACGGTGCGCTCGTGGAAAGTCGAGTGAATGACAAGGAAGACAAGTTGGATAAATGTCTCGACCTCGCCCGCGATGTGCAGCGTCTCCGGGCTAAACAGGGCGACCTCAAACAGCTCATCAATGCTCGTCTTGACCCGGACCAGGCTGATGTTGCTCAGTCTCTTCCGCTCAGTGCAGAGCAAGCAGCACAGCAGAGCGAGTTGCGCCGGGAGTTCGCTGAATTCTCTAAGCAACTCGCAGAGGCCGAGAAGGCCCTGACCATGCTGAGAACCCAGATTGCAGCAGCATCCGGTGCTTCTGGTAGGGGGAACAGCAACGTGCCAACCGTGGAGGCAGTGATGCGCACGATCACAAAGATGACCAGCATGGTCGAGAAGCGCAGCGGCGATGTCGACGTCCTGGAGAACCAACTCCGCAAGATGCGCCTCAATAACCCTCCAAGCCGCGAAGGTTCGCCAATTGTGACTCCCCGTCGCGAGAGAAGTGTCATGTTCTCTCCTGAAACGACACCCTCACGAAGCTTCAGGCACAGTCTTAGCTCCAGCATGAGCAAGCTGGGACTGGCGACGCCGCCAAGGAAGAAGCTCAGCGGATTCAGCAAGGAGGAGAAGACGGATCTGATGGAGAGGAAGACAAGGAGGCAGGCAGTTTTGGCGAAGTTGAGGGACAATGTCGAGAAGAAGGGGGTGACTGTGTGGAATATGGAGGACGTTGAGTAAGGGGGGTTATTGGTAACTGGGACAAATTTTGTATGAACTAGATAGATGAACCATTACTGCATTGGCAATTGATTGATCTTGGCTATGCCTCTGATCAGATACATGTTTCATGCTGTCATATGAAGATGATACTTGTAGTCCTGTGTCTTGTTCAAAGTCGAAGGCTCGACAATCTGCTTGGCCAACAAGGCCTGCGGGGTCTGGTTTTCTCCAGATTCCGGAAGTGGTGGGTGACTTGCAGATAGACATAGGCAGTGGACAGTCCTGTAGAAGTCAGATTCTGTTTAAGCCTCAGGGGGGTGATATGATAACCAGCCCAAGCGATTACAAACCGATGGTTATGGAAACCAGGGTTGGCGGTACCATCGATCTGCAAAGTTGGACCACTGAGCCAGACGAAAGACTTGGTGGAGGGTACAGGTCATACAACATTAGATTTTGGCTACATGGCACTCATTATATACGCTACTCTTTCCGGTCTCTCCGGTCGCTCAATGGCGATACTGTGAATGTTCCCTTGTCAAATGAAAGTGATGATCTCCTCGATGCTCCCGTCGTAGGAGACACCTCATCTTCCCAATGTCCCGGATAGCTGGGCGGCGGGATCTCATCAGCAGGAAGTTCCACCGGATCCATGTTCTGTGAGGGAAGTTCTTGTGGTGCACTGCTGTCGCCCATCATCTCATGACGCGCCGATTCCCCTAGTACCTCTGCCGCGGGAACCTGCCTAGTATCTACCTCACTCGTCTGCGACTCGGGGCTTGACGAAGGCGAGATGCCCTTCGGGTCGAACAGGGATTTGACCTTTGCTTTTTCACTGGCTCGCTTCCGTCTGACGCGCCAGAGGAGGACACCCAAGACGATGAGGGCGATAATCAGAACGCCACCGACCGTGCCGATGACGATGGCCATTACGTTTGGTCCGGATTTCTTGTTATCGCCGTCGTTACCGGATGTTGATGTTGATGTTGCTGTCGAGGTTGGAAACGCAGTGGACGCGGTTTGGAACGAAGTGTAGGTTCCGCTCGTGATGGCCGCGTCGGTGCCGGTGATGCTGCCAGTTATGGCCTGCCAGAACTGGGGTTCGTCGGATTGGTAGGTTGCGACAGTCGCAGTGACGGTGACATAGCCGGTGTCTATGATGGACAGGGCGGTCGTGACGAATGGCCCGAAGGGCACGTCCGTGGTGGTTTCGTCTTCGGCGGGTGCGTTGACCTGGGCGAACTGGAAGTCGGGAGAGCTGCAGCCATTGCCGTTTTCGAGATCCCAGAGCTGGATCGAGAATGACAGATTGGATTCGCCCTTGGTTATGTCTATTGGTGGTACCCAGAAGACGGAACCTTGTGATACATTGCCTGGTATATCACGATCAGTATCCCGGATCTTCTTCACGCAGGAAGAGTTATGAACTCACGAGCGATGGCGCCAATATAGGCGGCCTCAGTATCATTAATGGTGCTCAGCAGAACATCCCGATTCGGGCCCCCATAGTCCCAGATCAAGACATTTGGCTCCCCTGGGACGATGGTGCCGTCTCTCCAATCATTCGTGATGAAGCATCTTTCGTCGGACTGACCCGCAGCCAGCGCGAGTATACAGCACAGGGCCACGATAATCGGACGAAGCATTTCTGCATGCGTCTATTCCCAAAGCAGGCGATGCAGGCCCACGGGAAGGATCCCAGAACAGGGGACAGGGGGAAAACGCAGATCGGAAGCGAAAACGCTAGTGAATTGGACTGGGATGCCTCCACTATGCCGGCATATAGAGATGAGATACGCAGTCTGGTCGGGGATGGGGGTCGTGTTCGACTTCTGAACGACAAAAAGAGAAGAGGAAAATTGCGTCTCGGCTGGCTGAGGACTCTGGTCAAAAAGAGTCCATGGGCCCCCCTTGGTGGAGACGTTAACGGAGGGCATGAAGAGTCTAAACTCCACCAGGATAGAAAGTCAATGCGAAATCATCGTCGTGAACGCGTTGGGCTAGCTGGTCTGGGCTAACATGACTAGATAGTTGCGACTGAATGGTCGCTCTGAGTCGCTGACCCGCTAATCATGGTTTGGATAGAATACGAGGTTTCGCAGGGGACACGCGAGACACTGACGACCACTTGGGCCTAGTGAGAATTCTCCTAGGGACTAATATGATCTCTCCCAGAAAGCTGGTATCCTCTCTCCGGAGCTAACCAGGATTCAAGGGTTTCCATTCCGAGCCAGGTCGCGTGTCCCTTAGCACGTGGACTATGCTCTTCACGCGTTTTCCTGACATGTCACTGCATCGCGTGCTTCTTGACATGACGTCTTACACCGGGGGCAATGGGAAGGCTGCCTAGATAGATAACACGAACGGACAATTCTTCAATTGAGATCATCATTTGTTTTGGGACTACTCGTGAGGAATCTTCTGATAGTCGAAGACATGATACATGCCTGCCCTTGCTCTGCTGTTGCTCCTGCCCACTAGCAATCATGATCTTCTCTACGCCGCAGGTACCTACAGTCTTGAACTTTGGCACCTCGTCTAGGCTTGGTTGAACTTATGCACACTTGATGACACTAGAGTCTCGAGCTCTTCGTCCAAATCAAAGCCTTCCGTATTTCTGATCTCAACATCAGAATCAAGCGTCTCCAAGACACCGCACACAAACTAGCCTAAAAACAATACTGACCTCACGGTCCAAGTCTTCGATTCACCCGACACTTCGTTAGCCTTCCAGACAAATAATCTGTCACAGTCAGTGCCCGAAAGCATTCTCCATTCTGTCTCATACCTGTACCCGCCGGGGCTGGGCACCGTGACTGTTTGGTCATTACCACTGAAGAGACCACTGCTGGCCGCTCTGAACCCCATATGTCTGATAACCCTGGGCGTTAGGCGAAGCACTGAAATGGCTGGAATTGGCGAGCTGGAGCCGAGGGAGTGGAGCGAAGAGACTGTTGGGTGAAACATAACTCTGCTGAGTCGATGAATAGCTGAAGGAATTTCCATCAGATATGATAGTTTGCTGATTAGATGCATACCCGTATGCATTGCCATTCGAGATCATCATCTGCTGGGTAGACGAGGAGGCGAATGCATTGCCCTCAGCAATCAGGCTTTGCTGATTTGATGCATAGCCGAACAATCCATTGGAGGAGACCGCAGACTGTTGCTTTGCTGCATATGCGAATGCATTGCCTTGAGACACCAGGGTTTGCTGGTTCGACAAATAGCCGAAGCCTCCGTTGTTGGACACCATAGCCTGCTGATTCGATGCATAGCTAAAGCCTCCGTTGTTGAACACTGAAGCCTGCTGATTCGACGTATGACCGAAGAGGCCAGTAATAGAGGGTGGAGATCGCGGCCGACGAAAAATATCATAGTCCGACATTGTCTTCTTCTCAAAACAAGGTGAAAAACACAGAATGATGGGAGAAAATGGATAGACTGGGCTTCAGAAGAGTTGATGAGGCAGAGGTGATAGAAAAGAAGAGGTAACGCCGCAAGATGAAGCCTTTAAAGTACGGGGATCTCTAGAAAATATGTAGCTACTTATACAGCAGCAATTAAGGAAACCCAAGGCCATGTTCAAACGGAAAGGTCTGGCGTTGGTCGTTTGGTAGGTCTATGCTTCGCATCCCGAGGCTGCTCTCGGAAAAAGAGCAAACGTCTTGTCATCCCAGACGAGGGGTGGCATATTTGCATAGAACATACAGCGCCGTAGCTAATGAGATGCTAGTCGGTTGCGATTATGCGGCGAGTAACGAACTCTGTGTGTGCTTTTAACAAACTTCCTACTGCACTATACGCAAACCACCAACCAGCATGTAAGATGTTTGTGCACATCATCTAACCGCGGGTCTACCAGCTACTTCCGGCCGATATTTGCGTAGCCGATTTTTACTTCAGAGGAAGAACAACTCAGGTCAGCTCTGGTCAACCAAGGATAACAAGGCAAGACTGTCTTGGGATACCAAGAGATGTAGTAATGCTAGGCCATGGCCAATTTCGTCCTACATAGAAACTCCAAAGAGACAGTGACTTAGAACTTCGGCAACTCCTCCAATCTATCCCTCAAGCTATCCACAGCCTTCATCAGCCTCGTAACTGAGTTCTCTACCCCTGTAGCAAGCTCTCCTTCTTTTAGAACTAAATTAACATCATATTCGAGTCTCTCCATGATCTGTTTGACCATCATGTTGAGAGATTCTTCTGTTCTATTTGCCAATGCTTTCACATCAGTGGATAGTCTTGTAGCCATGTTTGGAAACAGAGTCTCGCTACGGATACGTCCGCTGATCTCCGCTTTCTGACGCTCGAAAATGCCACAGCCAGTCTCTTCCTCAGCTGTGCTGCTTGAAGTTGCTGGTAGCCAGATCAGTACAATGCTGTGGGCAGCTGCGGCTCGGTAAGTGCTAAGCATCTCGGCGAAAATATAGGAAGTCTCGTTTGCCTCTGTTGCCTGCTTTTTGATGTAACTGGAAAGGGTCCATTAGTAGGGAGGAGATAAGAGCCTGCCTAGACAAACAAACTTACTTCAAACCGCGGGCTAGCTTTTGTTCCTCTAAATTAGCGTAGCAGGTCCACATCCCTTCGGCAGCATCAGCGGAACTGATGAGCATGTCCCGGTGTGGAGTGGCAGGAGCCTCTGGTATCAAACCTCTATTAGTTGACGTCTGTCTCCCCACGACAAGTACTTACGGAGGATTGCGTTTTCTTTGAACTCTGTTAGCGCCTTGCGCAAGTCCTTTGCAAGCTTCTCGAAGACTGTTGGAATCTCGTCCTCAAGAAGTTCCCACTGCAGGGCCGTTTCTATACACATCTTCCAAATAATCTCAGTGTTCCAATTAACGTTCTGATGAGCAGTTGTCGAGTGATCTCCGTTACGTCTGCACCACGATGCGTAAGAATCTGGAGGGAACTCGTCAGCGCTGACAGGTGTATGTGAGACTTGGACTTCCTCGAGTTCGTACCCCAGCGCCACTGTACATAGTCAGTCATCAATGCTTGAAGTGCTTATATCAGGTGGTGACAAACCTTTTCCCACTGTTCGGCTGACTCGATCGCCGCCGCATTCCACTCGCTTTGTCGGCGCACTTGATTATTTGTCAACAGGAGCTTAAGAGTCGTTTGGCCGATTCTTACCCCAGATGGACATTATCAACTCTTCGAAGGAATCATTGAAAGCTTGTCGGAGTTGGGTGGTATATTCAAGTACCTGTAAACTTCCTGTAAGAAACGAAATTGAAATCAGTTCCGGACCTTTGCATACTTGTGATCGGATGTCATTTAGGTGTCGAAGGATGTTGGATTTGTCCGCGTCGCTGAATGCCCCACGAGGCATGTTGCTGGTCGCCCACAGTTCGGCAGATGCCAATCGACTCGGGAGTATGGATCGTATGACGTGTCTGGTATACTGCAGCCTCTCATCCCCTGTGATTTTAATGCAAAACTGGCGCAGTTGTGGGATGCCACTGGCTTGCACGAACTTAGCGATGCCCTTTCTGTAGAACTTCTCGTACGCTTGGTTACCAACGCAGAACACATTTAGATCTCCGTTCATTTCAGCGGAATACCACTTTTGAAGAGCATCAGTAACGTGAGCTGCGCGTGCCTCAATGAGAGCGAATTCGAGCCTGCTTGGTTAGAACAGGAACTCTAACGAATGATCTAGATGAAGGACTCACCTTCGCTTGGCATCCTTTTTCTGTCTCTCGTCTCCCGAGGCCTTGGCAAAATGGAGTTTTGCCTCAAGCTGCTCTAGTTCCTCCTGTGGAATTCTCCTTCCGTCACCGCATAACTCAGCCTTCGCTGTCTGGATGTCGATCCTCTGTTACAGTCAGCCGGGACAGACACGACACACGAGGAAGATGCCACGTACGTCTGCCTCAGTACAAACCACTGCCAAATGAACTTTCTTGCCTTGGTCTCCCTCCCGATGTATCGGCAAGTGTCGGGCTGCTATCTTGAGCAGATTGGATTTGACTGACGGGTCAGTGATTACCCTGGCGATCTTGGAGACGATCAACACTTTGTCGCACTGCGAGAGGTAATGTTGTGTAGCTTTGACTTTCGTCAGATCCGTATCGTGGAGCCCTGGTGATGTTAAGCAGGAGATCATTAAGTTCATGCACCGAGAGTGGCTGACCTGGCAAATCTACCAGAATAACACCACTATCTAATATTGGAGCGCTCAAATACACCCTTTGCTTTAATGTTAGCACACGGCTGAAAGGGACGTGGGAACTATATGGTCCTCACCGGATGCACTTTGTGAATGGCCACAGGCTATCTTCCATAAAGGCTCTTGTCATGCTACAACAATACTCAGTAGTCGAAGGCCAAGCGAACAACCTACGGCTACCGTTGTATGAGTAGTCCGTGAAGTCGACAGTAGGCCACTCGATGTCCTGAGCCCAGTCGATGAGTTGCTGATTGATCCGATCGGTGGCACCGTCCGAATTGTCCTGCAGGAATTCTGCAGAGAAGCCTTGGTGGTGCTGAAAAGCAGCCTTTAGTGTTGACCACGCGACATCGGACCGCTTCCGACGATCAGCATAGTCTTGGACAGATGTCTGGTCAGGGAGATAGAGCTGTCGATAATCCCCTGCAAGCCCTTTAACGAGCTCCTTCAGGGCTGCGCCAGCATAAAGGTCGACCTCGATCGAAATAGGGCTTCGCCGCCAATCATAGCGTTGGTGATACTCTGTCACAACTGATGTGCAGGCAGCCCCTGTGTCACTAGTATGCGCAATGCCTGGCAGATTCAGGAGAGAGTTAATCAGGCTGCTTTTCCCCTGGCCTGAGTCACCGAGAAGGGCAATCCTTCGTGGCTGTTCTTTCTGCATCGGTGTAATGCATATGCGGCAGCTGGGAAAGCTTCCGGTAATGTCGTCTGTTGCTTTCCGAACTGCATCACCAAGATCAGCCGCGATACTTTCAGCGCCACGAAGTGCTTCTGCAGCTAAGCAGGGAGAGACATCTTGTGCCCCAAGATCTTCATCTGCAAGATCGTCTGGGTTCTGCGTCTGGGTTCCTTGAGTATCTTGCTGGGCTTTGGAAGCGTTTGCGTGGTCAACCAAATCACAAGGTACACTACTTTCCTTTGACGTAGATCTTGAGGTCTGGGTATCTGAATCGAAGCTCAAGGAGCGCATCTGGTCGGAAAGAGACGGCACCAATAGGGGTGAGTCCTGTGTGGCCCTCGGTGAGGAGATAGAAGTTCCGTTTTCAGCGCATGGTGGTTCTGCGTTTCCACTAGAAGTTCCCAGATCGTTTCTAGCTGGTGTTGTATGTAAATCTCCTAATTGCGAGGCCTCTAGGATCCGAGGCTGAAGAGGTGCACGTCGTTTGGAAGCCCGACCAGCAGGGCTATTATCGGTGCTACACGCAGATTGTTCCATAGTCCGACCATTCTGTCCAAGAAGTTGGGGATCGAAGTGACAAGTAGAAGTTAGAGACTGCCAAGCTTGACTTGTGAATATCCTGCCGGGGGAAGTCGCAGGCTTCTGACTAACAGGGCGAGCAAAGTTGCGTCTGCAGATGGTTTGCCTGGAAGCCATTTGGTGACCCCGCCAAGCAGTATCCCACTTGGTCCCTTTGAAATCCCAAGCAGCAAAACTTCCTGAGTAACCCGTGAATATGAAAGGCTGTTGTATAGACTCGCCGCTAGACGGATCGCTAGCAGAGGCCGTCGCCTCTGGCTGTCGCGCGGTCTGACTATCATGACTGCCCAAGAAACTGGAAGTAGCCGTATGTTGCGAAGTTTCGTGACTGTCAGGACGACTGTCAGTCGAGATACTCGCCCCCGACTCAGGCCTATTGAAAAAGTCAATTAGGTTCTTTCTAGTCTGGGTTGGCACGAACACAGTCGAGGAATTTGTAGAAGCATCTGTGCAGAGACCTTGCGTAATATGCGCCGTGGCAATGCTGCTCAGCGACGACGCATCCTGATTGATCAGAGATGTCTCGGCGGCTAAAGTGACTGAAGGCTGGTTCGGCGCGGTGAACTGGGATGCGATGGGAGATGAGGGAGTAGGTGAGGCGGGTGCTGAAATGAATGCTGACGATGTTGGCATCGAGGAAGACGGGCTTGAGGACAGAAGCTCTGTCTCAGAGATAGCGGGAGCGTTGGAGGTCAAGGAAAGATCTTGGACAGGTTGCGAGGCTATCGGCTGTGAGTCTGTGGACAGCGGCACATGGCTATTAGTTGCGAAGACGCCAATGGGCTGGGATGCCTCAGCCGCTGGAGGAGTTGGAGGAGGAGTCATGGCGATTCCTGCCCACTCAAGCATAAAGAGCAATTAAGATGCGAGCAACCATTTGACGCGATGGGGAGAGGAGGCACAACTGACGAGGTCATATAGTCTGAGCTGGTGTGCTCATACATGTGCTGTGCCTCGTCGACCCTGGTCGGGTTGCGTTCAGGGGGTTGCAATGGACAGACCCGGAACGGCGCCAAGAGAGCACGATATAGCTAGTATACAAGGTATGTATGATCCTTCATTTTTGCAGTGGTCCGTAGGCTGGAAAGCTGAAGACCAGAAGCACCGTTGGGTCGAGCATTCTGCAACATCACATATGCAAGCCACCAACAGATGCCAGGGGCAGGGTTGCATCGCCAGCCCCTGCGCCTGCGGCCCACCGGCTTCTATCCACTGGTGCTTGATTGGCCATTGAGTGTTTTGAATCAGAGATAAACCATCGGCGGAGCAGTCGTTCTGGACATTAAGAACGGAGTAGCAAGTGGTGTTGTGGTTGCTGGGTCCAAACTAAAACTACTTCCCGTCTGTAAAAGCAGCCCGCAACGACTTCAAGGCTCAGGCATCTCAGGTCGCGAGAAATCTGCTCCAATGCAGAGGTCTCCCGTCAACGTACCTAAGGCCTGGCTGTAGTACTGATGATATCCCACTGCCAGCTATTACGAGCTCCAGGGATCGGAATACCCCATTGCATCGACTCACACTCCGACCTTCCATACCCTGCCACTCGCTCACGCCCACTGAACCACCTAGCGAACCTATTCGCAACTTGACGTGCAAGGTATCCTACATCGTGAGAGCCCATCCAGGTCATATCGCCTCCGCTTCTAGGGTTCGCTCGGAACCGTGCGTTGCGTCCACTGTTGGAGCCTCCAATGACCAGATCCCTCCATTGGTCCATCTGGCTGGCAGTGACCGACCACTGTCCTCTGTTGTTTTCGCCCCAAGAAGCGATTGCTTTGACACCGCCTGAAAAAGGGGATTGAGAGCTTGTCTGGTCATTGATTCCATGGTTGCGGCATAGACTACCACTACCACTCGTCATGCCGATTGGCCGAACGCGTTGGGTTTGTCGCTTTTGGGGGTCCTCGGAAGGTCCTTGATCAGGTTCAAAGCTGTTGTGAACCCAGATAGTAATATCGTCGTTGTCGTCGCGCTTGATCACAGAGTGCTTGTAGACTACAGAAGTTACAGCAACGGTTAGCAGAGAACGAGGCGCTATTCTTGTGGCTGTTGGCTTACACTCAGTCACATTGACTTGATGCATCTCAGCAAGCCCTAGGTCCCGAGCACTCAGAGCAGAGTCACGTTTGAAAACGTGGATCTTATTGGACTCGATGCCATAGCTGCCATGGGGTGCAGCACCCACGAGTGACGCGATGAGAGTAAAGATGAAGGAGTGAAGAAGCATTGTAGTGGTTGATGGTCAAGTTTTGAGTGTGGGTGAAACAGAACAGACCTGTAATGGAAGTTCGGTCACATTTATACTCTTATATCCTCCCAAGATGAGGAAATCGTTACCTGAGGGGATTGGCAACAGCACTTGATGCCTTTTTGGCCGAACGATGCCCAGACCAGCAACTTTGTAAATACAAGGGTGCTTTTTACCCCCTGGATCCTCTATGTTACCTGCTGCTTACCGCCGAGACCACTAGATGAACGTTAAGCCCCAAATTCAGCAACATGTGGTTCTGGGCACTGCATGCCCAGCCGAGTATGGGGATACGATATCCCTTGCCATGGCCTAGTCACGGCTATCTCAGTAAGCAGCTCTGGGCGTCTAATTTCGAATTTCCTACTGAGAAGACTTCATCCCAACACATCTCAGTTTCTGAGCTTTCACAAACTGCTTCGGGTCGGGTCCGTTGGTTAAAGCCATTACATAACCGCGTTCGCCGGGTCATCTAAGCAAATATGTGCTATTGCCTCCGCGGTCTCGGAACACACATGGATAAACCCAAAAATAGGCCAAAAGAATTACAATATAACCTTCTAGTGTATGGCCATTCTCTACTCAGTTTAAAGTGCCCTTAGGTGAATTACACGCTTGCACATTGATAGATGCGCTGCAGTAGGTGTTGTCAATAGCGTGTGCTTATCCCATAAGGGTTATACGTTAGCTCCGGGAAGCTGTTGGGACAACTTTAGGTGTAATTAGCCTTCAGAAGATGACCATTGGCATTAAGTGTGTCAGGAGTATCCATGACGGATTGGTGTACTTCTCCTATTCGAGGCGTTGTAGTAGAGTGCGGCAGTGCAGGAAGATGTGAGCCGTCAAGGGGGCTGTCGACCAACCATCACTCGAGGCACTTCCATGAGGAATCGTCTTGCTGAGGAATCCAGCAGGGCGCCAGCACAAGATATGGGACGCGCAATCTGCCTTCGTCACCTCATTGACCTATTCATAGCTCGACACGGTCACAATTCACCCAAGTCTCATACGCGTGTACAGGAGCCCTCCAACAATTCGCGGAGCAGAGGTCTGTGACAGCTCTAGCGTGAGCTGGTTGTTTCAGGGACAAAGGGCGTACGTTCCTCGGATGCGAGGCAAATGCGGCTTAGAGCCGTCGAGAAACCTAATTGCGGATTTTAAGGAGACACAACTCGTAGCTATGCAGGGGTGGAATCAAGCTTCACGGCATAGAATTGCCGTGATCGACGTGCGCCCCCCACCATTCCAGTGGGACTGATCTAACGAGCCCTTGGAACCAGTGCATATGCCAACACGAACCCTTTGTGCCTGGATGGAAACAGGCTGTGATGAAACGCCGTAGATAACTTAGGCGATGACGTCCTCCCTTGCTGGCGGATTCTATATCAAATACAAGCTCATGGCCGGCACTCCCGCAGCCGCTCAAGCAAGCGGAACCTAGGACGACCAGCCAGCCACGATGGGAAGATTAATACGCCTTTCAACTCTCGGTAATAAGAGACGCTCAATACAATGTCCACGGGGCGACGCCTACGTGAGCATGAGCGAAAGCGACACCAGGAGCCCAACCCCCGAGCCAGCACCTCTGCAAGAAGAGCCACCATACCACTTCATGACCAAGAAACAGAAATGGAATCTTGTCATCTTCGTCTCTATGGCCGGCGCCTTCTCTCCTCTGTCCTCAAATATCTACTTTCCCGCCATCAACACTATATCGTCCGACTTGCGCGTCAGTCCGACACTAGTTGCCCTAACCATCACGATCTATATGATCGTCCAAGGAATAGCGCCCTCGCTCTTCGCCGTCTTTTCTGATACCTACGGTCGCCGCCTCACCTTTGCCATCAGCCTCTCCATATATACAGCTGCCAACTTGGCGCTTGCCTTCGTGCCAAACTTTCCGGTCCTGATGGTCCTCAGGGGGGTCCAGGCGGCCGGGTCTGCTGCCACCATCAGCATCAGCGCCGGTGTCATTGCTGACATTGCTTGTCCGGAGGAACGCGGCGGGTTCATGGGCACGAATGCAGGTTTGCGGTAGGTTGAGCTATTGTCTCTTCTTGACGCTACATTGCGGTTTCTGATGTCGCATAGTATGACGGGCCAGGCGATCGGGCCAATCATTGGAGGCGCCCTAAACAGCGCATGGGGGTTCAGGAGCATCTTCTGGCTTCTTTTCGTCCTGAGTGTAATTGTCCTCGTTGCTCTCCTGATCTTCCTCCCTGAGACACAACGCAGCATTGCCGGCAACGGAAGTGTACCTCTCAAGGGCTTCCACAAGCCGCTTGTCTATACACTCAAGGCGCCGGACGCCTGGGACAGAAACCACCGTTCCGAGGTACCGAAAGCTCAAGAGCGGTTGACTTTGAAAAAGGCTGTCCAGCCATTGGGCTACCTAGTGGAAAAAGACGTCGCGGTACTCCTGGCTTGGGGTTCCGTGGCCTACACTGCCTGGAGCATGGTGACATCCTCCACCACAACAGCACTCCTCCACGGGTTCCCATATCTTACCGAGTGGCAGATTGGCCTATGCTTTCTCCCTAATGGCCTTGGGTGTGTCGCAGGGTCACTCGTCACGGGATGGCTCCTAGACCGAAGTTTTATGAGCGCCGAAGCTAAATACAAGATGAGGAGCGGCTTAGCACCCGAAACAAAGGTCACCACGAGAAGGGACTTCCCGTTTGTGAGAGCACGCATACGTCTTATGCCCTACTTCAGCATGGCCCTCATCGTTTCTCTCGCGTTGTATGGACCAAGCTTCGAGTTCAACGATTTGCGGAGGCAATACGGCGCAAATCTGGTGGCGCCGCTCGGCTTGCAGTTCCTGATCGCTTTCACGGCAACGGCAATCTTCAACATCAACTCGACGCTGTTAGTTGATTGCTTCCAGAAGCAGCCAGCGAGCGCGACGGCTCTGAATAACTTATGCCGGTGTCTCCTTGGCGCCGCGGGCGTGAGTGTCATCCAACCGTTGATCGACTCTGTGAAGATCATGGTGGCCTTCTTTGTTGTGACAGGTATCATCGTTCTGTTCACGCCGCTCGTTTGGGTTGCGTTGAAATGGGGTGATCAGTGGAGACGAGAGAGAGAGGAGAGGCTGGCTCTAGACCAGGGGCATACATGATTTTGTTCATTTGTAATAGCGTAGAGGCAAGGATACAGGGATACAGGGCAAAGTAACATAGACTATCCTGCAGTGGTGGGAGCAATCTAACAATACCGATCAAGTAATGTCGATAGGTCAACGATCCTTCTATTGGTTATTGATAAAGCAAGTCGTCCTGGAATAGTTTCGGCAAGGAGAGTGACAATTTATCATGTCGAGGTGTTACATATCAGTAGATGACCGCCCCGGACACAGGAACCCGTCAGCCGCTGTCAAGATCCTGATGGCAATTTAGCGAGGATACAAGCGTATCCAATGATGAACGTCTACTATATGTTAGACTACATTATGATTGTCTGTTCAAAAATCTGTCATTGCTAGATTCATGTATAAAGACTAACTGATAATATAGGTATTAATAATACTTTTGCTGTTAAAATGACTATTATTGTGATTATTATTATTGCTGTTGTTATACTATCCCAATAACCATCTCATATTATATCATTGCAATAATAAAGGAAAAAAGACCGAGTATTCTTACTTTCTAACCTCAAGCCTTGTATCAGAAAGAAAAACAATAACCCTGAATATGCCATCGCACTGTCCACAGTGTCGAAGATGGTGGCTCCGACGGCAGACAGGAGCTCCACCACCAAGAAGTGGGTCCCGAAACTTTTTGGAGGGGCACCCGCCAAAGACCGATCCGCCGCCCAAAAATTTCCAAGCATCGTCACTGCTTCACTGTCTCTAAGCAACTTCACAATTCCCACCGCCCGCGCGTGCAGAAACAAGATTTGACGCTGCCAGCCATGGCTCCCGTACAGCAGGCCAGTTGGCGCTCAGCTCCGGACGAGGAGGAGCTGCGGAAACGGAATGTGAGTCCTGCTGCTTGCGCTCTGGATGGCTGGAGCTTGTGCACACCAGCGCCGGGCTTTTCTTTTGCGACCCATGAGTGACTGACAAATTGCGTTGCAGACTGTCGGTATCAACCTCGAGACCGTCACAGATGTAAGCTCGGTCGACTACCCGGGCCACGTTCCCGGCGAAGATGCTGCCTACTCCCTCGAACGATTCCAACAAGGATTCTCCGTCCAATTCCACCACAACCACCCCTTCGACGCCTCCTTCTCCCTCGTCGGCATTGACGCCTCTCTCGCAAATGCCTTCCGTCGCATCCTCATCTCCGAGATCCCTACTCTCGCCATTGAGAACGTTTACATCGAGAACAACACCTCGGTCATCCAGGACGAAGTCCTCGCTCACCGTCTGGGCCTGATCCCCTTCAAAGGTGGAAAAGAGGGTCTTCGCGACTACCTCAAGTGGTTTAAGAAGCCCGAGGAAGGAGAAGACCCGTATGCGAACTGCTTCGACTACAACACTGTGCGTCTCGAGCTCGACGTGACCTGCACCGTCAACAAGGATGCCGCACGTGGCGAGACCGATCCTCACAAGGCGTACCACAATGCGCACGTTTACGCAAAGGACATCAAGTTCATTCCGACCGGAAACCAGGAGCAGTACTTCAGCGGCGAGGACATCATCGCCCCAACAAACCCAGATATTCTCATCGCGAAGCTCCGCCCGAAGCAGACTATCAACCTGAGCATGCACATGCACAAGGGCGTCGGATCAGATCACGCAAAATTCTCACCCGTCGCAACCGCCTCCTACCGCCTCATGCCAACCATCACCATCACCCGCCCGATCATCGGCCCCGACGCCGAGAAGTTCCAAAGATGTTTCCCCGAAGGCGTTATCGGTCTTGAAAAGGTGACCAAGACGGAAGCTGCGCAAAAGGGCAGCGGCTATGAAGGCCACGCAGGGGAAATGAAGGCCGTGGTGAAGGATCCGATGCGCGACACCGTCAGCAGAGAGTGTCTCCGGCATGCCGAGTTTGAAGGCAAGGTCAAGCTCGGCAGGAGGAGGGATCACTTCATCTTTGCGATCGAGAGCACAGGGCAGTGGGATAGCGACGAGCTCTTCATGGAGTCGATCAAGCACATGAAGCTGAAGTGCAAGAAGCTTGAACAGCAGGTCATCAACATGGCGCGGTAGATGTGCTGCTCACGCAGTGTTCACTATTTTTGAGGCACCCCGGCGTTACACAGGCTTGTTATTTTTGTATATAAGCCATATTTTGGCTGGATGGAGGGGAGCAAACTCGGGCTCTGTTTTGCAAATACTAGAGGAAAATAGGAATGATACCATGACATTCACACATACACCTTTCGAGACACGCTGGAAAACCACATCTGCCACTTCTTTCTAATTGAGCGAAGTGAAACGCAAACCTAAACGCCAGAAATGCACTTAGGGGACTCGTCCCAACGCCTTTCATCCCATATCCCACTCAGCTTTTTATGTTAGGTGATCACGCCGAACCCTTCTCCTTGAAACGCAGGAAGAAGTTGAACTCCAGTGGGAAAGCAGGATCAGTAACAACTACCTGCTGCCCATTTTCAAGCCCCAACTCAACGATCGTCTTATCCAGGTTCGGACGAGTCTGCTCCTCAAGGCTGGGAGGGACTTGCATGTACAGCGTCTTGCCCTCTGCGCGGATGGAAGGCTTCTTCAGCTGTGCCTCAGGTCGGACGGCGAAGGAGTCGATGAGGTCACGGAGAGTGGAGTTCGGGTCGACTTCCAAGGGTCGAGCTTGACGGCCGCAGACGGGGCAGTCGTCCTTCTTCTCGTGCTTGAAGGTGTACGTGTAGATACTGTCGTTGCCTGAGTACATCATGTAGTTATTCTCGAAGCCGAGACATGAGGCTGAGTTTGAGGCAATTTTGAAGGCTTCGTTGCAGCATGCGGCAGCGATGATGGCGTTGGTCGAGGCAATGGCTGGGATGATGTTCTTGATAGTGCCCTGGGTGAGAGAGTAGGTTACGCCGGGGATACCATACTCTTCTGCGCGGGTGAGAGCTTTCTGGTAGAGCCATGTGACGTGTGTTGGGTCGTCCTTGTCGAGCTTTGGGAAGGGCTTTTCTTGGTCCCAGGCGATGACGTGGGCCCATTCGATGCAGTGCTCGGGTTGGCGAGGGATGGATGCGATGGTGCAGAGTGGAACGGCAGCTCGAGGTGCGTGCATATCGAGCTGGCATTCGATGCAAGAGGTCATAGAGGGGAAGATGACTCTCGCTTGGCCTTTGAAGCCTTCTGTGCCGCCGTCGATGAGAGGCTTGATGCCGTCTGGGTCATCCTCTGCGTCCTCTGCGATGGAGACCAGCATGGCGTTGATCCATCTCCGAGCCTCAATCGAATCTAAGCCACAGATAACAAGCTGGAATTGGCGGTAGAAAGCTTCGTCGAAATCTTGGATGGGAGCGTTGTGTGCCGTGATACGGACGCCTGCGACTCGGCGCTCCACGAAGCGAGCGGCGACTTCGGCTTTGTAGGATCCGACATCAGATTGGCGGAAGAGGAATTGGCGGTTGAGGTTAGAAATATCGATTGTGTCTAGCAAGTTATGAGTTTGGTGAGATGAAGTGCGATGTGTAGGGGCGGGAGGGGTTACCCATGTCGATGACATGAATGTCTTTGAAGCGGGACATGGCGAGGTTCTTGAGGATCTCACAGCCGAGACCTCCAGCGCCGCTTCAGAGAGTCAGTCTTATTCTCCAACACCATGTATTCATGTATCGTCATGACCACTCACATTACACTACAATATGGAGTCAGTAGATGCTCATGGTAGAGGTAGACTGGCTTTGGATAGTGGGGTTGCACTCACAGAACCTTGAACTTGTCAAACTGGGCCAGATTCTCCTCTGCCAGTGCATCAGGATCAGTGAAAGGCCCTGGTGTCCTTCTGATGTGATCGAGATACTTCCTTCAGGGGTGGAAGATTGCATGTAAGCTTGTGCCTGAGTTCACAGTGTGAGGTGGAGTTGCACGCACCATCTGGTCGTTTCGCCGCCAGTTGAGGAGACTGCGGCGGTAGCCATGCTGAGAGAAAGGCTACGCCTGTGATTCTTAAGATTGGGGAGTGCCTCGGCGAGTCGGATGAAAAGAACGCGGTGGTGTTGCAGAGACGGAAGATGTATGGAAGAGGTGATTGATGGAGGGGAGGCTGAGTGGGATGCGGTTCACCGACGGTGGTGATGGTGGGGCAAGCTGCTGCCGTTGCGAGGAACCATGCTTAGGCAACCTGTCTTGCAATATCTTTTCACATCTAGCATTATACAATTAACAGATTTGATATCAAAGACTCCGTGTTTAATTAGAATTATCGATCACTTTCGGAGTGTTTCCCGCTGAACGGGTCTTCTTGCAAGTGCAGGGCCAAACCTCGAGCCCATGGAATCATGGTGGGCGCCACCTCGAGCGCCAGCTACTGGAACCTACTAAACGTCTTCAACTTCTCACGCCACCATCTTTCCATCAGCAAAGGCCTGCCAACACAACTCGTCTCCTTCAACTCCCGTACCATTGTTGAGCACGGGATAGACCTTTACTACCTTCACCGTCGGATGGGCGCGTAGCCGATAGCACGCGGGCTCTGAGTCCCATTTCCGCACACACTCAAATCACCATGGACGGCCTCTTAACTCCGGTCAGCACGACATACCGGGCATCAAAGGTTGAAGAACCCTTCCTCACTCCAGTCAGCCAAGCCTCTCTTACCCCGCAAGTGACCAAGGATCGGAAGCTGGGCTCAGGTCAGGTGACTTCTCTGGATGATGCGATCCAAGTCCTCAAGAGCCAGCCAGAGTACGGCGAACTGATTGCGACCCTCCGGTTCTTGACTGGCACCGACAAGAATGGCCAGCCAGGCAAGACAAAGCTAGTTCCAGACCCCAAAAGCGCTGCCTTGGTACAGCTACTGGTCACAGATATCGCCACCAACTACTGGCCGCTGCTGGCAGAGGGATCCATTGAGGGCGGTTCCTCGACCGAGAGCGGATCACTTTCATCCGATGCTTCTCTCTTCGTCCAATGTTTACGAAGCATCACTGGTCTAAATGCACTGGTTGTCCAGATCAAAGCTTTCACGCAGGAGATAAAATCTCAGTCCAAGGACAACCGACGTCCAGACCTGCCGCTCAACCTGCGGCTTCTTCTCGATCTTCTGGCTGCCGTCCTAGCTGGAGATGAGGCTGTTCATCTCATTTGGTCAACTTCCACCGCTGGTTGTTCATCAGAAGTACAACTCAAAGGCCAAGCGCAAGCTCTAGTCTCGGTCCTGACGAACGGAAGGCTTCAGGCAACAGCAGCTGAGGCGTTCGAGCATGTCGATGAGAAGGGTCCGCGAGTAGAGTCGAGATGGATCGGGGATGGTCTCGAGTATACACGTTGGATGGGACGTAATATCTCAAGGTGGGCAGTCGAGTCTTCAGATGATCAAAAAGACTTCGAACTTCTGTCGGCCTTGTTCCAGCGCGCCTTGTCAATGGGCTACCAAGGTCGGTCAAGTCTCCAATGCCCAGGTTCATCAGTGTCAAGAAGCCACAACTGACAGCCATAGAATCTCTTATCCACACCCTGGCGGAAAAATTCCTGCTTTCAGAATGTTCGAGACCAGAAACCTTCAGCCAGCTATGTCTACGGCAGTCTTCAGTATCAAGGAAAGTACTCCCAGGGTTGATCAAATTCCTGTCAGGCCGATTCCTGAACCGGCTCGAACTGAAGACCACCGCACCAGATGCCACAGTTTCTGCGGTGGCTGGCCTTCTCAAGTCCCTTGTTTCGACAGACCGCTCACGGCAAGATGTTCTGGTGAGTTGGTGCTGTTCGACATCTGGTGCTGGATTGGGTGACGGTGTTGGCATCAGACGAGCGGTGCTTGCCGCGCTAGGCCATGACAGGGACCTTATCACGACGGTCTTTGAACGCAGTCTCGCTCAATTTGGCGATGAGTTGTATATCAAGCACACGCCAATCTTGCAACAAGATGGTAAGCCAAGAGACTTTGATCCCAATTCGGCTATTACTGACATTTCGCAGTACATGCCCAGGTGCTCCTGCTAAGCGCTGGCTATTTGTATCGGATTTCGCCCATCAAGATCACAATCCTGCTGAGATCTTCAACCTACCTGACGGCAATCTCAAATCGGATCGCTGCTACACAGACTAGGGCAAGGTTCCTAGGCATGATCGTCGGTGAATCGCTGTCAACACTCATAGACGATAAGCAGAAGAAACTTGACTTCCATATGGAAGAGACAGATACCGAAGAGGCTCAATGGTTGAAAGGGCTCACAAAGACGTCTGACGAGGTCGGACCTATAAGTGGTCTCCAATCCCCTACCACCATCCAGACGGGCAAGCCCAAAGCGGTTACTCCCGCGAAAAGGAAGAAGCCGGTCAAGAAGGAGCCTAAGATCACGGCCATGCCTCCTCGAGGTATTATCGAGGAGGTCGACTCCTCTGATGATGAGGACGACGACCTCGTCCCCTACGCCAAGGCTTCTGATCCTGAAGACTCGGATGATGACCCAACTCTTCTCCAAAGGAACAAGGTCCGCCCACCAGTCTACATTCGGACGCTGATCGAGTATCTCCGCGACACCGAGACATACGACAAACAGAAGCTAGCCCTACTGACCGCTCCAACCCTCATCCGCCGCAAGGCCAACTACGGCACGGAGGTCAGCTCGCACGCGGATGAGCTGGCAGGCTTGCTAGCTGGCATTCAGGACAAGTTCGAGATCGAAAACTACCACGACTTGCGGTTGCAAAGTATCATTGCTCTTATTGTCGCTCAACCAAAGACCATGGGCCCGTGGTTCGCGCGCACGTTCTTCGAGGGTGATTACTCACTTACGCAACGGACCACCATCCTCGTCGCACTCGGCCTCGCAGCTCGCGAGTTGGCGGGTTTCGATGTCTCTCAGTACCAAGCCCAAGCAACCTTTGCTTCAAAACAGCTACCTTCGAAGATGGAACGACTGTATCTCAACGCACCGAGCGGAACGGACCCCTCTATAGCGCATCAGAATCTCAAGGCCCTGCCACCTACGGCGCTCCACAAGATCGCTGACTCTCTCACTTCTTCTTTCCTAGCACCTATGGCTGCTGAAGCCGCAGACGCATCGACTGGTCCAGACGCCCTGAAGTTGGAGACCTTCACCGCGAGATACAAATCCAAGTCTAGGACACAGAAGCCCCGCGTCCGCGCCATTCCGAACACCACCGCCGCCCTCCTCGCCACATCCTTCTTCTCCCCTCTAACAGCCCACTTCACCGCCGCCCTCCGCTCCTCCCGTACCCTCATCCTCAACCCCTCCCTCCTCTCCCTCTATCTCCAAACCCTCGGCATAATAATCCACGCCGCCGGACCCTCCACCCTCTCCCTCCCACAATTAACCTCCGAGCTCTGGGATCTCCTCCTGTCAGTACGTGTCCATGCGGCAGGGGATCTCAGTGCCACACGAGGCTGGCTGATTGCTTTGGCAGCTTTGTTGGAGGTCAATGAGGGGGATGAGAGTATGAGGAGGATATGCCAGGAGCTTGGCAGGGCGGTCGTTGAGACGAGGGAGTGGGTTGGTGGTGTGTTTGAGAGGACGAGGGGGGAGGATGGAGGGGAGGAGAATGAGGTGAAGATGCTGGCAGCTGGTATACTGATCAAGTTGAGTGAGGCGGTGGAGAGGTACCAGGCGCTGTTGATGGGTGATCTGGTTGGCTTTACGTGATGAAGGTAGTAAGCAGGCTAAGATATTGAATCGAGTGAAAGTTGGATTTGTCCTGCGCCTTTGAAGCTCCTATCGCTAAATCGCATGAAGGAATAAATGACACTATCCTGATACATAGTTTTCCGTCAAAAACCACTTTGTCCATATACGTCAGCCAGGATCAGGGCACCAGGCTCCACGATCCATCCATCTTGCCTGGCTTGTCGAGCCGAAAACAGAAGTCACCAAATATTGGTACATCAAACACGACGCTGAGTGACATTCAGGTTCATACACCATCCGGTGGGAGCTCCAGCCTATTGGAGCTCGCCTTGCGGACGGGCAGATTAGACATGTACGCATTCGCATGGCTAAGGTGGTCGCCTAAGCTCATAGCCAGACGACGCAGTTCTTCTTTCACGTCGCGAGGGTTGCCCTGGCCTTGCATGACCTGCGGGGAGGGTGCATCGGGCATCGGTGGGAGATTTCCTCGCAGATCCTGGGACTGCTGTTGATCATCTTGGTAGGGATGTTGATCGGAGTAGGAGTTCTGATATCGGTGTTGTTGGTATTGGTTGTTGCCGTTGCTACTTGCGAAGGAGTTCGCTCCGAAGCTCGAGGCGTATTGGTGTTGAGAAGAGGCACCATTGGCGGTTCGCGGGGACATGTACTCCGGATCCGTGTCTGCGAACTCACTGAGGGAGTATGGTCTGCCTTCGTTATAGAGAGGCTTCTCGATTGCCGTCTGGGGCTCGTCCGGTGCCTCGCTGGCGCTGAAGCCACTAGCAGCATCTGAGAAGTCAAAGCCATCGGACACATAGATAGAGGGTTCTCGAAGAGTGGTGGAGGTGGATGCATATAGTGATGCGTGCTTCTCGAGTTCGAAGGGGTTTACACCGCTGACCTCTGAGCCACTGATCGAGACAACGTCTGAGTGGGATGTTGAAGGTCGAGTATAGTCGGTCGAGTCTGGCATGCTCATATCGAGATCGATCAAGCTACTCATAGAGACCCGATTGTCTGGCAGTCCCTGAGGTGGTGCCAGGTCGTTAAATGCAGTCGAAGGAGGAGTTGGCTCTGTTGGATGATGGATCAGAGGCGGCCGAGATGATGGGCCTGCAGTGTTGAGACCCAGTCCACCCTCTTCGTTGAACGGAAACCTCGACATCTCGGGATTTGCGGATGCGGGAGGAGCCATAGATGGGAATTTCCAATCTTGAGTGCGGCGATTGCTCTTCGCCATATCTGCAGGGTCGCTGAGCGGTGGCTTCGAGAATTGAGGCACATCTCCCAGGGTGTCGTACTCCTCTGAGGCGAGGGATTCACCAGCTCTGATCGTATTCAGATCGACAAATTGGGACAAGTCGCTACCTTGAAGAGAGGCGTCCAGATCAATCAGTGATTCGCGCACGTCTGATGTTGGCGCTGAATCATCACGGAGAGGTAGATCAGACACCGGGGGTGGAAAAGGTCTGCCATAATACAATCGTGAGTTATCGTCATAGCTTGACATGGTGTTGGGATCAAAAAGCTTCTCCAGCGGAGCCTTGACGGTAGGCAGCTGCGGAGGAGGGCGTCGCCGTCCCGTCTTTGCCTTTTGCTGCGGCCGTGCAGTCTCTGCTAACTGATCCCCATGGAAGTCCACATTAGAACCGTAAACGTCGTAGAAGTCTTGCGCATCGCCATCATGGAGAACCTCCTGGTCAAACGACGCCGTCGTGCTGAAGTTCCACTCATCATTTGCGAGTGCCGATGACGGGACCTCGGAAGGACCTTGCGCGCCGCCCATACCGAAGAGTGATCTACGATCGCCTCCTTGTGCCTCCCAAAGTTTAAACCCGCGGACGAGGTGCGAAAGACCGGAAGTGGGATATGATTCCTCAGACCTGAAGATATATCTGTGACGCTGGATCTGCTCGATTGTTGGTCGTTTCCTAGGATCGTTGTGCAGACAGAAGGAAACAAGGTCCTTGAGCCCGGCAGAGTACTGGTCACCGTCCAGGCGGGGTGTGTGCGACTTCAGATGGCTGCCCAACCGATCAACCGTAATCCTAGCAGCAGCGTTGGGTGGAAGGCCCGATGCCATCTCGAAGACCATAGCACCAAACGCCCAGATATCCACTTCCGTCCCATATGAGGCGGTGTTGTCGAACAGCTCAGGAGCCATCCAATGCGGGGTACCAATGACAGTCGTCCGCTTGTCGAACTTGGTCTCGACAACGCCAGCAACGCCAAAGTCACAAAGCTGGACGTCACCGACCTCTGTGACTAGTACGTTGGCACATTTAAGATCTCTGTGAATGATGCCCGCCCCATGCACCCACTTCATGGCCTCGGCCACCTCGCGCAGGATAGGAATGATCCATCTCTCCTGAAGTCCATCCGGTGCCGTGGGCTTCATGAGCGTTGCCACACTTCCTCCAGCACAGTACTCCGTGATCACCCACATAGACTGGCCAACGGGTACGGCTTCCATAACATGGTTGATGTTCTTAGCGCCACTGTCCCGTAGGAGCTTGAGCGCATTGATTTCCTTCAGTAAGTCACTGTAAGTGTCCGCCATCTTCGGATCCAAGCTGTCACCTTCCTCAATATTGATGATTTTGACGGCAACCAGCTGGTTCGTCACATGAGATGTAGCCTTGTAAACGCGACCAAAGCTACCCTTTCCGATGAGCTCCGAGAGCTGATACGGAGGCGGATCTTTGCCAGCCGAGTTACACTCGTCGGCAACGAGCTTCTGCATCTTCTTGGCATCCTCAAGAGCCTTCTGTTTGGTGACTGAGAAGTCGGGTCCTCGGACCTGAAGAGACGCCATCGCGCCGGCAAGATTGGGGCTGAGGCCCCGTGACACTTCGACGTAGGCCGTCTAACGAGATGCAAGATGTTGACGAATGCCCGTCTAGGGCTTTCGGACGATCTGATGGGTGAGTAGCATCCAGATGCCAAATTTGTTGATGAGTGAAGGATGATGAAGCTGCCCGCGCCAATGTGATACAGCGATTGGCAGGTGTCAGGGGCTTCAAGTTTCTGGGCCTTCACCGTCTAAGGTACGTACCTCTTTAGCGCCAACCACCAACTGTAGTCCACGAAGTTTAGCCGACAGCCGCCGTAGACGCGCACCCGACGACTCTGAAGTCACACAGTCGTGTTTGATCAAAGTTTGAAATCATCAAGCATTAAAAATTTCAGAAAAGAATAATCTTACTCCAGGCGCTATAAATCTGGCTTTGATGTCTGTCACAGGTCGTACGCGTAGGCCACAGTATGCAGATAGGATGCTACAGTCTACGTCTCAGTTTTGAGCCCCTAGAAGTTTCGACCGGATAGCGCAGTGATCCATCCAACTAACGTGACCTTTAAGAAGGCTGGCATGTTCAAATACTGCGTACGTTCACAACACTGCCGCTACGCAGCATAAGCTTTAGTATGACGACCGAGCTTCGAATTATTTAGATCAGATATAAATGTACTTTCCAAGATCCGATGCTTGAGAGAACACTACTAACAAGCACGCTGCGCAAAAGTAAAGGAATGTTCTCCATTCAAGGGATTAAGACTTGGCACTGATTGTTAATGCTCAGCCGCCTAGGACTACTGTCGATCCGGATGTACTATCTTGTTTCCTTCGCTTCGCCTTACAGAGTGTATCTAAAATCAGCTCGTCCAGGAATAAGTTCCTTTCCTTGGTCTGCCTTTCTGTTCTCCATCTTGAGAGCAATCATCGTACCAATAGCTGCTAGAACAGCGGCGGCATAGATTGCCATTACCGCAATGATACCGGGGAGATAGTTGGGAGCATCTTGCTGACCTATGTGACCTCATTAGCGCGTCTCTTTCTCCTAATACGAGAGTCTTGAAGCACTCACGAAACACCATGCTCGCATAGATGCCGCCAACGCCACTGAGGCTGATTAGCAGAGCGGTTGAAATCGCTCTCTTTGCATCACCGACAATGTTGTTGGCCTGCCATGCAAGGGTTGTGACAACGAAGCCGTTTGCAGCCGCAACACCCAAGAAGGTTCCCACATAACGGGGTGTAGGCTGCTTAAGGAAACCTGCCATGCAAAGCCCAACGATCCCCAAAAGGCCCTGGACAACAACGAAGGGACCTCGCACACGGACCTTGTCTGCTGCCCAGGAGAGCACCATGACGAAGACGACGCTGAAGAGGGAGGGAGGTGTGCTCAGAATGAAACTCATCTGAAGGCTATATCCGAGGCCACCTCGCAGGATGATAGGCAGGAAGAAGAGGAAGGCGTAGACACCCACAGCACCAGCAGAATACATGATGCTGAAGGCCCAAGGCTTCCAGTCAGCGGCTGTATGCAAAACCTTCTTGAAGGTGACTTTTTCCCGCTCTTCAGGGCCTCTGTCCTCGGCAAGACGAGCCAGAACGTGCGCTTTCTCGTCATCAGAGAGAAACGTGTTCCTGGGCGAGTCCGGGAAGTCGACGATGACGAACCACGACAAGATGCCAGCAACAATGGTGAGTGAGCCTTCGATGATGTAGATCCAACGCCAGCCCTTGTAGGTCGGGTGAAACTTTGCAATTTGGATGATGCCATATGCTAGAATATTGGCGAATGCTGACAAGGCGCTCCCTGTGAGGAAGAAGATAGCCAAGCGTTTCTGGACGGAGAATCGAGTGTACCAGGAGGAGACTAGATACACGCAGCCGGGGTAGAAGCCAGCCTCAAAAAGGCCCAGAAGTACCCGGAGCACAGCGAGACCCTCCCAAGACTTGAGGAAGCCCATCCCAAGAGTGACGCACCCCCATGCGAAAGCGTAGAAGGCCAGGCAGTTGGCGGCACCGAGTCGGTGTAGCACTGCGTTGCTCGGGATCTCAAAGAGGATATACGAGATGAAGAAGACCATGAGAATGATGGAAACACGGTTTCCCTCGACTAGACCGAGGTCTTCGTCCATGCCTGCTATACGCGCGACAGCAACATTGGATCTATCAACCATGGCGATTGTGTAAAGAGCACCAAGAATAGGCAGCAGACGCCAGTCGATCTTGCGTGTCACTCGGCGGTCGAACTTATCATCGCGGACAACGCCTTGAGTTTCGACCATGTCGGCGCTGCGCTCGTCGTGAGACGCGGCATCATCACGGATCGCCTCGTTCTTCTCTTCAAGAGACATGGTGAACACCTTCGTCAGGCAATTGGGGGAAGGATAGGTGACACCGTAGGAGGGGTCGAAAAGAGCAATGTAGCCAGCTCAGGAGACGGAGGGGAGAAGGAGATGGAGATCGTTCATATACCTGGCTGGTGAGGGGTTTTGACTGAACACTCGACCCCAGATTTCCAATTCCCCGGAAACAAAGAAACATGGGGTAAGGCAGCCTGCATGGAAAAGGATCTCAACATTGGCCAATACCCGAATAGAGTAGAGTTAGTCTTCTCAGACTAGGCGGTAGTGGCGTAGTCCATCCGGAGCGGTGGCGGGGCTCACACGGACTTGTGCCACCGTAGGCAACGGACCATAGCCGAACCCGAGCATCCATAGCCGAAGGGCATAAGACCTGGTGATTCAGCTGGAACAAACAATTCACTGCCCAGTCTCATGCAAGTTGCCGGGTCCCGAGCCGAGTGGAGGAATACCAGCTGTATTACCCCAGGCAATGGAGCCAACTCACACCCAGCACCACGCGATAGCTGGGCAGCGGAAACGGGGCCGTGCATGCGAACGTTGCAACAGACGGCGCACAAGATGTGATGGTTCTATCATTGGAACTCCGTGTACAGAGTGCAAGAAGAGTAACAATGATACCACGTGTGCTCTGGTGCAGTCCAAGCGACGCAGGCAAGCCCCCTATGCGGTGTGGCAAATAGGAGACCAGTTGCTGACTTTATGGCTAGGGGTCCAGATGGACGATATACGGCCCCCAGCCATACGAGATCAGATATGGGTACGAGAGGAAACAGAGTAAGAAGCAGGACAGGTGCTATAACACCCAGCCAGTCATCCCTAAGCCCGTCACCTGGCTCGCATCACCTCAGAAGCACCGATACAAGGACGCCAACGACAGCATCTACCCATGACAGTGGTAACGACACTCAAGGATCTCTCCCAGCTCATCCCAACTATGTCGGCGAGAGCTGGTATGCGTCCTATGTTATGCGAGGCTACAAGCCCGGCCATACCAGCTTCCATAAGCCACTCGACGACAGCAATGAGATGGTTCAAAGCATATCACGAGACATCCAGAGGCCGCATGAACAGGAAGCGACTTCTTCAGGACCAGCTACATCTCATAGGCTGCAGGGAGATACGTCTCCGGCAACTGCTGAACCAACTCCACACGAGCAAGTTCCCTCGCGAGACCTCATCGACCGTCTTGTTAAAGCCTATTTCACGCGCTTTCACACTTATTGTCCCATCCTCATTCAGTCTTCTTTCGAAGCCTCTCTTGCCGATGGTACCTTGTCCAAAACACTACTTCTATGCGTCTTGTTTGTTGGCTCTATCCATTGCGACATGGAAACCATCTATTTTCTAGGTTATAGCTCCCGTATTCAGGCCAACTCAGCCTTATCTGCTCGTGCGACGGCTGCATTCGACGCTGATCGAACATCCGACCGTACCACCAAGTTTCTTTCGTCGTTCCTGTTGCATTATTGGTTTGGAGATCCTACTGCGCATCGTGACTGGCATTGGTGGCTTGCGTGTTCGATACGCTCTGCGCAATGCATGGGATACCACAGGAGCACGAAGCATACGCACATGCCGCCTGAAGAAAAGTCGCGATGGAGGAGGATATGGTGGTGCCTCTATGTTCGGGATCGGCAAACGTCGTTGTCAACAGGCACCCCTATGATCATCAACGATGCTGACCACGACGTGGAGGAGCTTGTGCCGGAAGATCTCCCTGGCGAGAACCCTGAAACGATATCTTATATCATTGGTCAAGTGAGCTTGAGCAAGACCGGTAACAAGTCCAGCCCTTGATTGCGTATTTGGTGATCACATCACTAATCGGTCTATAGCTGCCCATTTATACTTTCTTCATTGTTCGCCGCGTTGCTTGCCCTTGAGTCAGGATTCCTCGGTCCGAGAACAAGCCCTAGAAGACGTTCGCCTGACTCTTCGCTCCTGGTTTGACTCCCAACCTTTCCTTGTCGGCCAAGGAGGGGGGCACTACCTCTCACTGACACTGAAGGTCTGCTACAAGTAAGCCATCCCTTTCTCCGCGGTCCTGCTCCAGGTTGCACATACTTATCCGAACAGCTACTACATCATCAATCTGTCACAACGACTCCAGCGCCAGGCTCCCAAAGCACAAACTCAGCGACATTCTATGGCTCAAATCATTGATGCCGCCAGCGCAGTTTTCACACTCGTGGATGATTCCCTGCTTTACTGGACACCAGAGCATTTCCCCTTGATCTATATCTCCGCTCTGTTCTCGGCAATGGTAGCCCTTGCCGTCGATGCAGCCCCAACAATGCGGCCGGATGGCGAACAACTTCTTCATCCAATACGCAGAGGCCTCCTGGCTCTTAAGCAGTTCGAGAACAATTGGGATCTAGCCCGCTGGATCAAGAACTTCTTTATGAACTGCCTCGTGCAGCGAGATCGGACTAATCGAGTGACCGGGTTTGCGAGTCGTGATGGTAGCGATGATGGAGTTCCTGGGGCAGGATCAGAAGAAACCTCAGACGGAATGGAGCCGCAGGCTGAGCCACAACTCGGGGCCGGAAGAGCATTCGCCGGCCTGGCACAAGACTCCGTCAGACAAATGCCACCTGAGATGGGACCTCCGACTGGACTCGCAGCTGTTGCGAACTTCATGTTCGATCATGAGGGTGGATTCCACGGAGACATTGCTAGAGAGGACATAAACAGCTCCTGGCCACCATACTCTTTACCCGAGGGGAGCAACGCCATGGAGGGTATTGGGTTTCCGATGCCTGACTCCAGCCATTATCAAGCACTGTATTTCCTTGCGGATCTTGGTATGGCAGGCACAGAGTAAGCTGGATCAAGGCAAGGCTCGATTATAGACTATGGCATTTGTCTAACTAGACTGTTTGCCTCTTTGTGTTTTGGTGAAAGGAGAGCGCTGCTCTTTCCAGCGAGACCTCTGCGTGGCAACTGGTTCTCCAGCCTAATCGGCTCCGAAAGAAGCTGTTGTGGCTTGAGTTGCCTCTTGCTACCTGTCCATCAAATGTATTCCGGCTACGGTAATCCGACATCGATGCATCTAGCCCACCAGCCAATATCAGTGTCAGATGTCGCCCTCCTCAGTCGGGATGCATTACGAAAGTCAAGGATGAGCACGTGGGTTGTCTGACAGACCCCATGATTAGATTCAACTATCGATGGATCCCTGACATCTGATCCAATCGTTGTCAATAACGAAACCCGCGGAGCGCCGATCCCTTAGACTTCTTTACGAATGCGGAGAGGCTGTACGCACGACTCGGCACCGTAGCCGATGCCACAGCCGATAAGTCACCACAACCGAAGACAGCCAGACCAGACACGCCGAAGGCTATCCTTGCTCCCGTGATCGGACATCATGAAAAGGGAGTTCATTGGAAATGGGCCATTAGATGCCAGCGATAGATTGTCCTCGTCGAGGATATGAATACGAAGTATAGTCGGCCATTCGTCCACAAAGCAGCCTCAGTCGGCTTTCTTCATTGACAAGCTAGCGATGAGAACATATGATCTCACACTTGAACAACAAAACTCGACGCCATGAATAGCACGTTTGGGCTAAGAACGCTACGCCAGGTTGGCTCTAGGCGATTGTGCAAAGCCTCGAGGCAACTTCGGTTTGCTTCCTCTGGACCAAAGACAGCAAAGCTCAAGAGCAACAGCACAGGTAATTCTAGTCGCTCAATCATTGAACTATCTCCGTTCTTCATCACGTCTAACTGTTGCAGGGCTTCTCGCATTTGGCGTCGGCGCAGCCACCATCACAGCAGCTCTTGGCTTCCGCCCCAATGCACCGCCAAAGGAAGCGAAAACAACATCTACATTGCCTCTTGCTGATGCACCGAAGCCACGTCATAACGTGACTCGAGAAAACATTACCGCTGCCTGTGAAGAATTTATTGCCATTCTTGGACCAGACGCTGTCTCTACTACTCACGATGACCTGATATCACATTCAGGGTCAGACTACCAGTCCTGTAAATGGTCAGAGTCGGATGCTGTTACATCACAGGTTGTCCTCTATCCGACAACGACAGATCAGGTCTCTGCGCTCGTCAAGATATGTGCACGACGCAGAATTCCCATCACCCCATACTCTGGCGGAACCTCCATTGAGGGCCAGTATATCCCCACCCACCGCGGCGTCACCATGGACTTCAGCCGAATGGGTAACTTGATCTCGCTCAATTACGATGATCTCGACTGTGTGGTCCAGCCGGGGATCGGATGGGAGGAGCTCAACGAGGAGCTTGCTCCTCATGGTCTGTTCTTCCCGCCAGATCCAGGACCAGGCGCCATGATCGGAGGCATGATCGGTACGGGTTGCAGTGGCACCAATGCGGCTCATTACGGAACTATGCGCGATTGGGTTCTCTCCATGACGGTCGTGCTCGCTGATGGCACAGTCCTTAAAACGCGCCAACGTCCACGAAAGTCATCGGCCGGATACGATCTTACCCGCACTTTCATTGGCAGTGAAGGCACTCTGGGGATCGTAACTGAGGCGACACTCAAACTGGCTGTGAAGCCACCACATGAAGCTGTGGCTGTCTGCACTTTCCCTTCACTCCGCCATGCTGCGACTGCGGTGCGCGACATCGTTGGTCACGGTATCCAGGTTGCTGCTGTCGAGATCCTTGACGAAGTACAGATGAAGAACATCAATCTTGCTGAGCTCACACGACTTCGGTGGAAGGAGGAGCCTACCCTGTTCTTCAAATTCGCCGGGAGCGATGAGCACATCGTTGAGCATATCGCAAAACAGGTTAACAGCGTGGCGGAAAAGAACGGAAGCACATCGTATCAATTCGCTTGTGATGCTGAGGAGAGAGCCGAGCTATGGTCAGCGAGGAAGAACGCCCTGTGGAGTATGCTCGCTCGAAAGGAACTTCCTTCGGATAAAGTGTGGACAACAGACGTCGCTGTCCCCTTAAGTCGTTTGCCCGATGCCATCGAGGCGGCGAAGAAGGACATTGAGGAGTCGGGACTTTTAGGGTCGATTGTCGGGCACGTTGGTGACGGCAACTTCCATGCACTGATGTTATTCCCGGAGTCGAAGAGGAACATTGCCGAAGGCGTTGTCCACCGCATGATTGATCTCGCCCTGGAAATGGAAGGCACGGCAACGGGCGAGCATGGCGTTGGCGTCGTGAAGAGGGATTATCTCGAGAAGGAATTGGGCCAAGAGGCAGTCGACACAATGCGAATGGTGAGTTCTCCATGACATAAAGCAGGATTGTCGCTAATGACGGCCACAGATGAAGAATGCATTCGATCCTCTGTGTCTATTCAACTGCGACAAGGTGGTTCGTATGGAGAAGGCGAAAGAGGGTACCACTGAACCATAGGATCATACTTGGTGTAGATGTCGGACGATAGCATAGATCCCTTCAAAAAATCTCACAATCTGTGACCTCTCCGCTGGCTTGTCTGGCACCTCCATGATGAATTGATGCTTTGAATTGTGATCCCATCCTTTGGTAGACCAAGTCATCGCGAAAACTTGAGGTGGCGAGAGTGAAGTCTCCCACGAGGTTGGCTGGTTATGAATCTGGTGGACTGTGCTCTCTTCTGTAACAACTAGGCATAAGGTACCATAATCGATCACGTGCCCCGCGTTGGGTGAAACACTTCCCTTGGTCACCAAGCTCAGCCAACCGAGTACCAACCTCAATCAACAAACCAGGTGAACTCTGAACATACAAAAGTTGCAATTTCCGCTTGTCCTGCTGTGAACATGTCGAGTACGTCAATCACGACCCCGCCCCCGCCAAAAGATACGTGGACACTAAAGAGCACCAGGCATCTTCAACACAACGGCTGAGTTACAGCATATCACTCCTGTTCCAGATGGCATCCCGGCTCAGAAAGGCGTCGAGCTGCTTCAAGGCTACGAGTTCTTCATCAAGTGTGATCCTCACATGATCAAGTACGAGCCGCTGACGGAGCAGCCTGAGCCGTTGCCCACGATTCCCCCAGAGAGGGGCCCTACTGCTACCAGCACTCCGAAATGCTATCAAGTCACTGATAAAGTTCATGCGCTCCCAGCTGGTCTGTGGGACTCTGACGTGGTCAGCACTTATGAGTTCATCAACATTGAGAAGGGTGTCTTCGTCCGGATACGCAGCCCACTGAACGTCACGATGGAAACGGTGTGGGAGGTTAAGGAAGGTCCGAACGGGGGTCTCGTGCTATCAGAGGACATTCTTATCAAGTGCTCAAGACTCTTAGTGCCTGTTATTAAGAGCACTTGCGAATCAGGATGGAAGGGGATTCACGAGAAGATGATCAACAAGCTCAAGGAGACCGACGCATAGGCCTTGCGGTCGTGCAACTCGACGGCAGGCAGTTGGGCTCTGTCAATACCATCGCTCATGGAAGAACTCACGAAACACTTCACAGCCTGGCATTTCTATCTCGTTTCAGTCTTGGTTTCAGCTGAACAAAGGCTATCATGCTCACGAGACCCTAACCCTTGAATCCGTAAAGTGGTCACGTGATGACGCGATGTCTCGGAGTCTGGTGTTCGTCCCCGGATCGCGCCCGGACGTGTCTCGAGCCCCATCATCAATGCAATTCCTTTCAGGGTCCTCATATTCCCCACCATCTCGTCAATTTGTCTCGTGGACGATTCTTGCACCTTGCTACGAGACTTATTTGTCAGTTCGATAAGTCATCGCATCGTTTCTCGGTATGTTGTGGCTACCACCGTGACTCCCGTCAAAGGTGCACTCATAATTGCTGTACTCGACCGTGAAGATGGTGCCGTCAACCAAAACGAAGCGTCCGACGACGACACCTCGAAAGCCAACCTTTGGCACAACACAGCCCAAAAGCAATGCTAAGCCAAATGCTAGCATTCTCAGTTTCTTCAAGAAGACAGACAAGCCTGAAGATTCGATATTTATTGGCCCAGCTGCCGAAATACCCGCCACAGCAGACGACGGCCTCTATGCCGCCGATGACGTCGTCCGTTTCAATGAGATCGAATCTCCTGTCAAGAAACGCAAAGTTGATCAGGACGGATCGAATGGCATTGAACCCGATGTTTTGCCTCTGATTGATGCTCAACCGCCATCAAGTCCGAAACCCAAGCCTTCAGCACCTTCAAAACCACGGCGTTCCAAGAAAACTGGCCCATTCGTGGACTCTGATAGTGACAGCGACGAAGATGAGGATTCTGCATCCTCGGACAGTTCCTTGAAAAATCAAGACAAAAATCTGGAATCCAATTTGGTTTCAGAAGAGCTTGTCAAAGCTGAGAAGCCAGACGAACAGAAACCTCAACCCGACAATGCGGCCCCCACGATCCTCCAAGAACCCGCCATACCTAGTCTCAAACATGAAGACTCGTCATTCGCCCAGGTGAGCGACTTCGATCCTTACGGGGACCTCGATGAACTCGACATGGATACTTTCGAGGGCGAAGAGACACGAGAAATGAGGTTCATGCGCGAGCAGGCTCGCCTGGAAGCTGAAGAAGCGGGCCAGCTCGAGGACTTTCATGATGAGCCTTTCGATGAGGGCTCTCTGGTCCAGCGCTGCCCTATATGCGAGGGAAGTCTTGCCGGTGTTTCTACGGATGAAGCCAGCAGACATGTCAATGCCTGCCTGGATGGGAATCCGATACCTTTACCGAAGAAGAAGTCTCCGAAGCCGGAGCGATCAGATACACCTGAAGTGGACTCGGAGGAGGTCGGCAAACGGTTTGCACGAGCTGCAGTTCCCCGACCTGGTCAAGCCAATCCTTTTGAGGTTGGAGAGTCGACCAAGAACAAGTCATCTGCCTTCTCAAAGCTTATGTCGAGTAACGTCGAAGACACAGCATGGGCTAACGCGGCGGCAGCTGAGAATGCCGCACGTGGCCGTCCAGCATACGAACGAACATGTCCGTTCTACAAGATCATGCCGAACTTCAACATATGTGTAGACGCTTTCCGATATGGGGCTGTGAAGGACTGCAATGCATACTTTTTGAGTCATTTCCACAGTGATCATTATATCGGGCTGACGGCAAACTGGAGACACGGCCCAATTTACTGCAGCAAGGTGACGGGAAGCTTGGTGAAGAATCAGTTGCGGACTGCAGCGAAGTGGGTGGTTGAGCTGGACTGGGATAAGCCAACCGAAGTGCCAGGAACAGGGGGTGCCAAAGTGACAATGATTCCAGCGAATCACTGTCCCGGTAGTTCCCTCTTCCTCTTCGAGAAGACCATGTCGAACGGTGTGCCTCGTCGCATCCTCCATTGCGGCGACTTCCGTGCTTGTCCCGCACATATCAGCCACCCGCTCCTCAAGCCGGATCTAGTGGATTCCGTCACTGGCAAGCTGAGGCATCAAAAGATCGATCAGTGCTACCTCGACACGACCTATCTCAACCCCCGATACTCCTTCCCGCCTCAGGACGATGTGATCAAAGCAACAGCGGATTTATGTGCGTCCATATCACCTAACCCAGACTGTAAAGATGATGTTTGGGAATCAGCCTCGAAAGAAGCGGGAAATCAGACTGTCAGCAAGTTCTTTCACAGCGAAAAGCCTTCTGAAGCCCCAAATCCGTTCGGGTTGAAAACGCCTAAGCAGCGCTTGCTAGTCGTGTGTGGAACATATTCCATCGGCAAGGAGAGGATTTGCATTGCTATTGCCAAAGCACTCGGATCCAAGATCTTTGCGTCTCCTGGGAAGATCAACATCTGCAAGCAGCTCGATAACCCTGAGCTTGCAGCACTCTTGACGACAGATCCTCGCGAGGCTCAGGTCCACATGCAGATGCTTATGGAGATCAGAGCAGAAACACTGCAAGAGTACTTGAACAGTTACAAGCCTCACTTCAGCCGTATCGTTGGCTTTCGTCCCAGTGGCTGGACCTTCCGGCCTTCAAACGGCAAGGCGGTTGGCGCGAATACCTCTCCAGGCAGTATCCCAACGCAGCAGATTCTGCATGGCAAGGGATGGCGCACGAGATTTGGTTACAAAGACTTCATTGCACAGCGCGGAAGCACGAAGGAGGCCATGTGCTTTGGTGTGCCTTACTCCGAGCATAGCAGCTTCCGAGAGCTGGCTCTGTTCGTGATGAGCTTGAGGATAGAGAAGGTTATACCCACGGTGAATGTTGGAAGTGAGCCATCGAGGAAGCGGATGAAGGCTTGGATTGACCGGTGGCAAGCAGAGCGAAGGCGGGGTGGGCTGGTGGTTCCGCTGATCGAGGGCGAGGATGCCGAGGACAAGATGGAGCTCTGGGATGGGAAATCTGGGAAAGCAGGCGGAGTCTGGTGGTAGTCTGCTGAAGGGTTCCAGGTGAATTGGAGCGGTAATGATTAATGAAAACATCACATCTTTCTCACGCCACGATTCACTTTTAATGTGCAGTCACAGCATTTCACGTCATAGGTATTATCCACCACACTTGAATCCAACGCCTTTAGCATGCCATTTCATGACCTTGAGATCAAGCCGATGTCTGCCCTCACTATCAAAGCAACCGCAGATCCCTCCGCACTGCGAGAAACGCCATAATACCGTTTGGGACCCTTCACAGAATCTGACAAGCCCATCGCTCCTCAACTTTATTTCGCCTTGGCCTGCTGTGCTGCCGCTTCTGTAACAATGTTGTTAGTCGCTGGATCGCGCAGATGATGATGATGGTTGGAAAGGAAGCCTACCTCTTCTTGTCGCATCCTCCAGAAGCTGGGTATCTACTGACGCGCCAGGAAGGTGGACGTAGCGGACGACTGAGCCACGGATGAATACATTCTTGACAGAGCTCTGCGTAAAAGGTCAGTCATTGCTCACAACAGAATAGTCGCCTTGCAAGTAGTGCTTTCCGTGAGAGGATACGTACGAGGTGAGGGTACTTGAGCTCCTCGACAACCTGAATGTCGTCGAGCTTGATGTTGAGGTACTGATCCACGCTCTTGAGGGTTCCCTTGAGCTGAATATCGTTCTTGAGCTCCACGGTGACCTCGTGGTCGATGAGAGTCTTAAAGAAGCTGAACACCGTCATTAGTCATCAGGATCATGGTGAATGCGCGGCTTTTCGCCAAGGTTCGCACCTGAAGAAGAGCATGGTTGGCGGCTCAGTGGCGGATGAGAAATAGCCCGTTGGCTGAAAGGGAAGTGAGAATTTCGAAGCAGTCTAGCAGCGCGGCCTTCTTTGATCGTAGACAGACTTATGGATCAAGATTATGGTCGTTTTCGTTGATAGCGTGTTGAAGATTGCGCGGAGCTGTTGAGTGACGATGGTTTACGCTGGTGATATGACCTTTGACGCTATTGAGGGCGATGTTGCGATGGGGCCTCCGGCATCCAGCAGTCACGTGACTCAGACCGGAATCATGTTGAAGAGGTTCACTTTGCGACACGAAGCAAGTACTGAATAAGATTTAAATAAAGAAGAATAGTGCATTGCGCCTTGAATTGTACACATTTTCTCTATGTGAATGATCATGAATCTATGCAACCTGAAGGAACGTTCGCTTGCGCGCGCTCCTGTCATCGCCCTGCTCCTCCCAGTTCTCATCTACATATTCCTTCACACTCTGGTCCCTGATTTGCATGCCCACCACCTTGAGGGCCGCGATGTTCATGCCCATCTCATCCTTCTGCCTCTTCAGCGCCGCACGCAGGTTCATCCTGATCCCGTCAAGCATGACTTTCATTGTCCTGCTTGCCACAATCTGACGATGATGCGTCTTGAGCATGAAGAAGAGAATGCGGCAGGTAAGTGGAATGTTCATGGAGCGCATCGCGAATATGTTGAGGAAGGTAAAGAGCATGGGGACTGTTGCGAAGGGCAAGACGAGAAGCGCGTCGTGCAGTGCTGCAGCTTTGATGCGTTGCAGAACAGACATGACGTAGGCTTCGGCAGTGATATCTCCCAGTGCAAGGAACACGGGATTCCTCTGCGGCGGCATGGCGTGAGGATTTGTCTCCTTCGCCTTCTCGTACTCCTTCAGCAGGCTCAAGTCCGCCATGCCAAGCTCCAGGGCTTCTGATATCCTTTCACCGGCCATAAGGGTTTCAGTTGTCTGCTTTCCAGCCGCGCCAACTTCTCCGTCCTCCTCGCCGGGCTCCGCATCCTTCTCAAGAGAGTTGGTGAGCGTGCTCTCGTACAACTCCTCGATCTCCTTCTCTCGCTCTTCCTCAAGGAAGATCTGCTCGTCCGTCTCGTCCCAAACGCGAATGCTCTTATCGTGGCTAGCACTGACAAGAAAGTCGCCGCTCTTGCTGATAGCTATTGACCAGACTTCGCCATGGTGGCCGTCTAGCCGTTGAATCTGCTCGAACTTATCACCATCCCAGTATCGAATCGTGCGGTCTTTGCTGCTGCTGAAGAAGTGGTGGCCGTTGCCCTCTCTGTTGTGAGGCACGAATGCGACTTGGAGAATGCTGTCTTGGTGACCGAAGAGGGCCTTGTGACAGTCACCAAAATCCAATCCCCATACCCTGATATTCTTGTCAGCAGAACTCGTGACAATGAGCTTGCTGTCGAATGAGATGTCCATCGACAGTACTGGCAATTTGTGCCCGTAAAGGTTCAGATAGAGCTTCAATGAGTCTACGAAGAACACCTTGACTGTGTTGTCCAGCAACGCCACTGCCAGGAGCTTTGAGTCGGGGGAGAATCTGAGGCTGAGGATATCATCAGCCACCTTCAATGTTCTTGAGTGATGGAGCTTCAGCTTTGGCGTCGTTCTTCTTGTTCCGAGAACCTCCTCTTGGACAATCTTGAAGTCCCAGAACTTGGCACTTTTGTCGGCGCTGCCAGAGACGACGGATCGACCATCAGGGTGAACTGCCAAAGCCCAAACCGCTCCCTCGTGTGCCGCTACGCTGTCAAGAAGCGCTGCTGAAGCAATGTCGAAGAGTTGCAGCTCACCACCCTTGGTGCCCACTACAACAACTTTGTCGCCAGGTAGGAAGGCACAGCACAAGGCATAGCCACATTCGAAAGTTCGAATACAGTGCTGTGTCTTGATGTTCCAGATTTTTAGCGTTCCGTTGGATGCAGATGCTAGCATCTTGTCGTCAGAGCTGAGGCTCAGCGCACGAATGTCTGACCTGTGACCGGCCAGTTCTACTGATAAGCTCTTGGTATAATCGGGGATGTCGTCTTTTGCTTTTGACGAGGCCTTCTCCTTGAGAGGCACACTGTAATATTCGAGTTGGTTGTTTGTCGTGCCGACAAGGAGGTGGATATCCTTGCCGCCTGATTGTGTTGCCCAGTCCACGGATCTGACCTTGCCGCCGGTTCGCAAAGTGACATACCGGACGAAGATATCGCTAACATCAGCTTCTGTGACGTCGGGCTCGTCTCCGTTGGCCATCTCCTCATCGCCTTGTGCATCCTTCTTCTTCTCCCTCAGACGCTTCCTTTTCCTGGCAAGGCCCTTTCGCACCTCAGAGTCAGATCGAATGCGCCAGATCTCGACACTCTTTTCGGCGCCGTGAACTGCGAAATAGTCGCGTCGGGGATGGAAGAGAACCTCGGTCGCACGATCCTTACTCTGGCGGTGAACAACGCCACGATCTTGCAAGAACTGGGTTTTGGCAGACACCTCGACCTGACCAGCTGTGGAGCCAAGGCGGTCGGCGTCCAGGAGCCAGATCTTAAGCTCGCCGTCGTTACCTGCAGTGACTGCACAGCCGAGATCGGAAGAGAGACCAAGAGCCCAGCACTCGCCGTTCGTCTGGGAGATGTGCGTCTCGATGCAGTGCCTCGACGAAAGATCCCAGAGCTTCAGCAGAGAGTCCTTGCCGGTGGTGAGCAAGAACCCCTCTGGAGAACCATCCCCGGGGACAGTCAAAGCTTGGGACTGATCCTCGTCCTGAACCTTGGATTCGGGCTCCACGAACTTGAGACCGGTGATCTGGTCCTTGTGTCCTCGCAGCTTGTACTGTCCCACTTCTGCCACGAGATCCCAGATGATAATGTCCGTATCCTTGGAACCACTCGCCAGGCGCACGCCTGACTTATCGAAAGCAAGGTTTGTGATGGCGGACTTGTGACCGTTGAAGTTGACGATGACAGTGGCAATCTTTCTATCCCATAGACGGATGCTGCCATCGTCATACCCGACTGCGAAAATGTCAGGATCAGTGTTGCTTTGCGCGATCGCGGTGACAGCGTATGTGCATCGTTCGTCCCTCCATCGGCTCAACAACTCCCCCCTCTTGATGTCCCAGCAGTAAACCTCCTCATTTGCGGCGGCGACGGCTTGTCCAGCACCGGTGCCGGACTTTTGGGGTGAGGTCCAAACGAGGTTCGAGGTGCTCGAGGTGACCACGCCAAAAGACTTGGAGTGCTCGTACTTGCTGTAAATGCATGTTAGAACATCAATTCACAAGTCTAGCAGAAGTCTGGCACTCACAGATATGACTTGACCATCTTGCCAAACCAATCTTTTGATCGAGTCCTCTGTGCCTTACTGCGACCGAAATTGTCTGCGCTTCAAGAAGAGCCTACCACAGGCCCAAGTGGAAGCAGCGCCAGGACATTTTTTCTTATCGGTCAAACATCGTTGCGATAAGAAATCGGCCGCCCCTCCCCATCGACGTCACGTGGCTACCTCCCCAGCTTGACGTTACCGCGCCGCCTCACCACGCAAGCCGCCCCGCCATCCGTCATCAACAGCTCAAGCTCCGGGACAGGCGCAAAGGCACTGAGCGACATTGACCGGCAAAATGTTGCTATTAGACTACCAAAATGTTCTCATCCAGTCGGTGCTGAACGAGCGCTTCTCTGGGTAAGCTCATTAGGTTCCAATACCTTAATGCGGAGCTAACTGCTGTCCAGCGCCCCGCCAGCGTCGATCGACCAGACTGTCTCCGACTTCGACGGTGTTACCTTCCACATTTCGACTCCCGAATCCAAAACCAAGATCCTTCTTTCTATTCAAATAAGATGCTTCCAGGATCTTGTGCAGCATGGTGCTCAGGAGGTTCTCGAGCGGGAATATGGCTCGTACGTCGTACAGACTGAGCCAGGCTTCGACTTCTCGGTGATGGTTGATCTGGAGTCCATCCCGGAATCAAAAGGTACGCTCCTTCTTTTCGAGCTAATGCGTCTATCCTAACGTTATTTCGTAGAGGAGCGTGATGCCCTGGCCCTGAAGTTCGCCCTGCTCAAGCGTAACGCCATGGCTGCGCCATTCGAGGCCGCATATAACGAACACTACAAGTTGAGGGAGGAGGCATCCAAGTTCAGCTCAGAGGACGCCCCTCAGGGTGTGCGCGAAGGTGGACAGGTCAAGGCAATTCACTACCGTGAGGAAGAGGCCATCTATGTCAAGGCCAGCCATGACCGTGTGACCGTCATCTTCAGCACCGTCTTCCGCGAGGAGACCGACCGAATCTATGGCAAGGTCTTCATTCAGGAGTTCGTCGATGCACGAAGGAGAGCCATTCAGAACGCGCCCCAAGTACTGTTCCGTAACGATCCCCCACTGGAGCTTCAAGGCGTGCCAGGAGTAAAGGCAACGACTACTGGCGAGATCGGCTACGTGACCTTCGGTAAGAGAGCAGAGATCCCTTCATCGATGAACCTTTTCTAACAGATACAGTCCTATTCCCGAGGCATCTCACCCCTCAACGGATGCCAGAGGTTATCTCACACATCCAGACCTTCCGCGACTACTTCCACTACCACATCAAGGCCTCCAAGGCCTACATTCACTCCCGTATGCGCAAGCGCACAGCAGATTTCCTCCAAGGTAAATTCGAATCATTACATCGCCTGATCAAAAATGCAGTAGCTTATTCATCTTTCAGTCCTTCGGCGTGCACGGCCCGAGAACGAGGAGAAGGAGCGCAAGACGGCAAGCGGTCGTACTTTCAAGGTGTCGAGCGGTTAAACAGTCATATCACCGCTGGCAATCGCAAATCGTGTGGAAAGAGACTAGTGAAGACGGTGAGAGGCGCCAGCTATCATAGTCAAAAATATTCAAGCGTTTACAATCAGGTTCTCCCAAGACCAAAGTACTGATGTTCTCTTGTCATATCTTCAACGCTTCGGAAGGTTGGACATGGTGACCAGGCGCTATATCTGGAGATTTTTGCTGGTCATCAAGACCACGTACACCCAGGTATGCCTCACGAAAAACGTACAGTGTTGTTGCACCTAGCAACTCGAGGTCGAAGCGCGATCAAGATGAAGGCTATAACCACCACTGAAGTGCCCCCAATGTGCCGCGATTTCGATGTTCTCTTTTGCGATCACCCAATCCCTAACAACACCTCATTTCACTACTTGGTTCATTTCTTGACTTATTTTATTTCTTTCAAAGCCAGATGGGGGTTCCTTGTAGCGTTTCTACGGATCGCCACATCACTCTAACCTCGCAAATGTTTTCTTCGTTCTCTTCTCAAGAGCTCTAATATCCCCTTCCCGCGGATGGATCATACCAGTCCTCTCTTCAAACTCACAGTTCAGAACCGCCGTCACTGACGATTTCCATAAGGGCACCCTTCGGCTGCTCCGGTTCGAGATCATTGTAATGAGAACGAAGAGCACAGCACCAAGCTCAATAGCCGCAGGTCCGGCGAGCCAGTACCACCGCACCGTGACGAAAGCGACGTTTTCTTGCTTCGTGCCTTCACGAAATTGCTGGTTTGGTCCAGCTCGCAGGTAGTCAGTCATGCTGGTAGCCATGGCCTCGAAGCGTTCCGCGATGTCAACGTCTTTATCTTGCAGTGCAGCACTAAGACCAAACTCTGTGTTGTCGAAGCTGCCCTCAATCCAGGATGAGACGACGGAGCTGGACGTGAAGAACTTTTGCAGCGCAAGGAGTTCATGCTGGGAGACGACAAATTTTGGGAGATCTTTGCTCTCTGAGGGGTCGGTGAAGTAGAGGTGGTTGGTGAAGTCATCACTGTTCAGCTTGAACTGCATGCCTCCATCTCCAAAGTCGACCTCTTTCATCTCATTGAAGCGGAAGTCGCTACCGTTTGCATTGGCAACGAGGTACTCATAAGCGGTGAAGGCGACAGAGCATTGGATGACGGTAGGGTCTGAGATGGCGAAGTTCGCATCGACGGAGGCGCGATATACGGCGAGATGCACAAAGGTAGGGAAGTCGTCGAGTAGTGAGGTTGCTGAGTCCATCTCAGACGCTGTGGCGTTCAAGACATAGGTGGTGCCGGATGAAGTGCTCACCTCACGGGTTTGCACCGGCACGCCTTTCGGGGTCTCCATTGAGCAGACTCTCACAGAAGTTCCGTTCTCATCCACTTCCTCGCACGATTGTGAGTCAACAGTTTCTTGTGTGACATCTATGCACTCGGTCTTGAAGCCCAAGGAAACTGTACGTTCGTCCCAGCTGCAGACTCCAGGACAGGAAAAGATGGCTGGCGCGCTGATGTTGAAGATGCCCTGCATAATGGCAGACTGCATCAGGGGGTCTTGAGGTACGCCCCCTGAGTGATGTCAGCATCTCAATGAAACGTATTTGACTCTCAGTTCAACCATATCAGGGCTCCGTACTTACCGACAAATCCCAGGTCCTCCCCAATGTTTGGACGGGCATATTCATGAGTGAACCCATACGTAACTTCACCACCTGGCGAGGAAACAAGCTTCTGCTCGATCTGAATGACCTGCTGCACCAGTGGCGAGAAGGCCAGGCGAGCAATACTGATGATCGCGCCGAAAGTTGCGAGGTTCCACCTGGACCCAAGAATCAGCTTAGCCGACCCAGACGCACCTCGACTGGCCTGATCAATCATCTTGAAAGTATCAAGCCTGCGCGGAGCCGTCCTGAAGTACAACCACTTGTGCTGGCTAATGGACTCGCCAACACCGTGCATCAGCAATGTGCCACATGCGGTAGTCAAGATGGAAATGACTGCGTTGAGAGACACAGAAGTGGTCCATTTATCCAGGGGTTGGTCATTCATAAACCAGAGGATGGCGACAGCACCAGCAAAGAAGACAAGGCTCAGTATGAGCGTCAGGCTTTCAAGAAGCCATCCGTACGAGCTGAAGTGGCTGAAGCGCTTGTAGTCGGTTGGCGGCCTGTTGAGTCCTGGGGGTGGCACCTCATGGATGTAGCCCTGATGGTCGTAGGGTTTTGCGTCCATGGCGAAGGGACACTTGGAAGTATGAAAGTAAAGGCAAACGAAGAAACGAAAGAATGGACTGGAGTGATGGTGACCCGTGGAGATTCATCAATTCGATCTCTAAGCTTCCAGTCTTATATACCCACATCGTGAAATCCAGCCCGCCACCAGCAACGCTAGGAGCCATAACGACAATGCCGCAAAATGTCGGCCATGTCGATCCAAGCAGCCCCAAGAATGGACAGCATAGATGCATTTTGAGACTTTGGTTGACCCAAGCGAGGCTCAACCCCCGGATGCCAAGACGAGCAGGGGTGCCAACATCGAGCGTTGTGTGGCTCCATATACGACACGATCTGGCCAAGGCTAGATTATAGAAGCCGCAATTGGTGCATAGTACGAGTGCGACGGTCGACAGTTTCTGCGCCGCCCGTCGCAGCCCTATGGCCCTTGTGCCGGACCCTGGTCTTGTTCGAGACGGGTAGCATGATCTTTGCCCCTGGATGGATCGAGCGTGGCTCTCGATTCGTGTATATCCGCTCCATAAGGGGCAATCCACAGCACAGCCACGAGATAGGACGAATGCTAGGGTCTTTTATGAATTTCGATTCGATGTAGCGTTTTGGTTCGGCTATCCCGAGTATTGTGTCTCTGGGAGCCCTGACCAAGGTGGAAGGCAGACTGTCGAGGTCGGCGACGTTGCTTCACATACACAGGAGCAGATGCATCATGTAGTCTTCCATGTACTTCATGTCACAGGGATACTTTGAGCGTGTTTTTATAGGCGCGTAATTACTTCGTGTCTCAAACTCGTTGGGTACCATTAGAGATCGAAGCCAAGTCGACTGACTAACCCTGCCGAGGGTTGACGGGACCAAGGTACATCGACCAGCCTATAGCACCCGCCGTTTTCCAATCTCTTAAAATGTCCCTTCGTCCATATAAGATGAGGTGCAAAATATCTGGAGAACATGTAATACGAGCATTTCTCTATCTTCTTGGAGAGGCATGACTTGCCCAATCCAGCGCCGGAGGCCGGAGACCCACTCCGCATCCCGGACCCGATGGCAGTCCCGGTGTCATTGAGCCTGTGGCCATCTCAGCAATTCCAGATCTCAACATCTTTCTCTATACAGCTACCTTCTACTCTCAGTCTTCTGTAATGGTCACTGCTTCAATTGTCTCGCGACGGAGCGTCTCAGCATCGCCTGGCAAGAGGAGACCCTGAGCGAGCTGAGCCTGGAGAGCCAGCCCAGCGGCGCGGCGGTAATTGGCTGTCGTTCCGTAGAGAGACTTGAGCTTCTCATTATCGAACCGCCACTCGGAGCCTAAAGGTAATGTCAGCAAAGTTGAAAACTAAATACCGCACTGCAGAGACTCGGGCCAAGGCGACAGTCGAGACAAGAACTTACCCCAGTACCAAGCCGGTCGGCCCTTGGGCGTGCATGCTACAAGTCGCGAAATTGGAGACTCGCTATGAACAGTCCGAACACCGCCGAGTGCATTGCCATGCTCATCACGCAAGATCTCATCCGTGTCATCGATCGTCTGAAGCAGCATGCTGGGCGGAGGAGCGACAGATAGCTTGCCAGTCCAGCGCTCAACCAGTTCAAAGACGGCGTGGTAGATGAACGAGTTGGCAAACGTGCTCCATTCAGCGCCACGAAGGTCAACAACAGACCAACGCTCCAACTCGCGTGGCGACGCCCAGCGCGACTCGCGATGCGCCATGCCGGCGACCTCATAGACCCTGAAGCCATCGCTGTCTGGGCGCCGGTGCTCGACCTCCTTCATCTGCCCGCTGATACCGCAGGGAAGTCTAACAGACTGGAACTCAGCCTCGCCGAGGAGTTCAATGATCTTAGCTCCAGGCACATCTGGCAGCACCTCGCCACCTGATTGGCAAGGGATGTAACCCTCAAAAGGGATCGAGCCATCTGGCAACCGCAGGTAAGGGGCAGAATGCGTGATGAAGCGCCTCGTCAACCCACCCGTCTGCGACAAGCCGCTGAGCACAATACGTGTAGCCTTCAGACCAAGACTTCCCGAGCGAAGTGCGTACGAGGCAGCCGTGATGATCTCCGGAGACTGTTGTGTGGCAGGCCACCAGCCTGTTTTGAACGCAGCATATGAATCTCGAAGTGCCTCCTTCATCAAGTCCGTCGCAAATGGTATAGTCTTCTGGAATTCGCTGCACAGCGGAGCAGGCATGAACTCCATGCGACCGTACCGTTCCGGGTCAGCCAACTTCAGCTTCTCAAGCGCTGAAGGTGCCTGCGAGTCGACCTCCAACCAGGCGTGGCCTACCTTCTCATGTCAGCTGTTATGTTCTGGCATTCGTTGCGCTAGGAGGATACTGACCATTCCGCATAAGCCAGCGGTTGATGTGACGCCATATACTTGTTCCACCCCATAAATGCGAGGGCTCTTCCACGGCGAATCCTGAGAACCTAGAAGGGTCCTCGGGACATCGAAGAAGCAGGCGGGTGCAGTAGGGGTGGCCTGCAGCAGTGCCTTTGATCAGGTACTCGCGACTGACATATCCGTACTCTGGGAGGAGGTCGACATGATAGGGTTCCAGGATGATACTCTTGGAAGAATCGGTCTCGGGAAGATGAATAATTTTAGGCACATTGACCTCAAGGAACTGTGGTTCTTGTGGCGTTATGGAGCCCATTGTAGTTGTGTATCTGGAGATAGGAGGGACGGATGCTTGAGATAAGATATTCGAAATGAAGTGATTTGTGGACTGAGTAATCCTTGCTCTGATAACGATTTAGGACATGCGCAAAGATATCTATTTATCAACGACTTACACGGCGTGCCAGGATGCTTGTAAGTTATTAGTCGTCTTAGCCGTATCGCTGGTTGCTGTCGGTTCGAGCTAGTCGCTTCGACATAGTCGGCTCGAGTTAGTCGTTTCGATCTCATCGGCTACCAGCTAGGACAACCACTGAAACTGAGTTTCACCTGGTGCGCCACAAGCTATAAACTGGGTATAGCGCCTACGATATCGTCTTGCCGACATTGTCGGCTTGAGCGACTACCAACCCCATGGGGTTTTGATCATGAGCTACCTTATCTCTCCAAACTGCTTAAAAGGTCCAGTTCCCAGGCCATGATGATGAGGATATATCTTGAGCTATGCCACAGATCCGCTCTGGTCAATTTGTTTCAAGCCCAGAAGCCGATCAACCATACTCCTTCGTACCTTTCTCCCAAGTTCTAGATCCTCGGAACACCGTCTGATGTACAAGATGTCAGAGGTTCAAAGCCATCCTGACGCGGCTACGGTCACTGATGAGTTCAAACTCTCGCCCTCCAACGCACAGGTTGAGGATACGAAGCCCGTGGGCGAAGCCATGAAGGTCTACGGTGAGGCAGGACATGTCACGTTCACGCCTGAGGAAGGGCACAAGGTCAAGCGAAAGATTGACTTCATTCTCCTCCCCATGCTCTGCGGCTGCTACGTGCTATCGGTCAGCATTTCTTCTATCCATATATCGCCCCTGTGCCTTTGTTGACACAAACACATTTAGTTCCTGGACAAGACGCTGCTGAACTATGCTTCAATCTTCGGCATCAAGGAAGCGCTTGGCCTAGAAGGCAGTAACTACAGCTGGCTAGGAAGGTATCTAACAATCCAGATTCGAAAAGTATTGTAGGGAAGTCACTGACCGGCTCGTGAAACCATAGCATCTTCTACATCGGGTACATCATTGGCGCCATGACTTGGGCGAAGCTCATCCAGGCATGGCCACACAAGACTGGAAAATTCATCGCCACAGCTGTCTTTGCTTGGTCGGTGCTTATCCTGATGACGCGTACGTTGGACTCTCTCTGTCATGTGTTGCTAAGTGTGTCTTCACAAACTTACTTCAGAACGTAGCGCTTTGCCACAACTTCGCCGGGATCATGGCAGTCCGCTTCATCCTAGGCATGTTCGAAAGCATCATCGGTCCAGTCTTCGTCATCCTCACAAGCAATTGGTGGACAAGGCCAGAGCAGGCTTTCAGGTCATGTGTTTGGCTTAGCGGAACTCCGGTACGTAGCAATGGTGGAATCGAGATGCTGTCTTCCCAAGGCACTAACACTTTCAGATCGGAAACTTCCTCGGTGGTCTTCTCAGCTACGGCCTGGGCTCCAGTGAGTTCTGGTCATTCATGTTGGTGATTCCATCGCTCTAATGCCCGAATGAATAGTCAATACCTCATTCCCAACATGGAAGATCTTCTTCCTGTTCTTCGGCAGTATCAGCTTTGTCTACTCCCTGCTCATCCTCTATCTGATGCCGGACAATCAAGCCAACGCCAGATGGCTTACTGAGCGTGAGAAGAGCATCGCCATTGAAAGAGTTCGGGAGAATCAGACCGTCACCTCCGACACCAAATGGAAGTGGCCCCAGTTCTTCGAGGCATTCAAAGATCCTCAAACTATCATGTTCTTCATCACGGCCATGTAAGTCATCCAGAAGCAACTCTAACTCCTCTTCCATGCGACTGACTCTTCGCTTAGTGGCAATACCATGCCTTCGACTTTTGCTAGCATGGTAAGTTGTGCCTTTCTATCACTTGGGTGTTCCAGCTGCCATTTCAGCTTCGACTCCTCCAAATAGGACGATGATATCTCCTTTCAGGTTATGGCATGCTAAACCATCATAGTTCTCAAGCCAAATTGTCGCAGGCTTCGGCTTCGGTCGTCTCTCAACCACCTTAGTGTCGACCTTGCCCGCTGCCAGCATCCAGATGGGGACATTCCTCGGCTTCTCCTACCTCGCATCACACCAGCAGAATATCCGCCTCCTTCTCTCTCTCATTGCTTCCATCCCGCCTTTAATCGGCGCCTCTTTGCTCCATGTCCTGCCCGTGGAGAACCAGGCTGGCCGTCTAGCGGGATACTACCTGACATATACGTGAGATTGCCATCAGTCTTCGAATTGGGAGGACCATGACTGACAAGTGGATCTAGGCATTCCATGTCTTTTGCCCTTAGCACCGGTCTCATCGCCTCCAACTACGCCGGCAGCACAAAGAAGTCGACTGCATCAGGATTTATATACGCAGGATGGGCAGCCGGCCTAGTAGCCGGGCCTCGTAAGTAATATGCTCCAGGCACGGAAACGAGGAAAACGAAACGGGGCGTCATGTACACTGACTAACTACTGGTCATAGAATTTTTCCTTGAAAGCCAAGCTCCGAACTATACCATGGCATTCGAGATGCTGAGTAAGCCTCCCTCTAGATCATCGACACTTCTACCATGCGAGACTAACCACTATTCAGTGGTCTGCTATGCTCTGATGATTGTCATGCCTGTGATTCAGTTCGCCTGGTACCGCTACGAGAATAACCGGCGCGATAGGCTTGCTGGATCCGCCGCAGGGGTGGCGGTTGACAGCCTCGAGTTCACGGACAAGACCGACTTCCAGCAGTGGGAGACTTTCCGCTATGCCATGTAGGCATGTCGTGCCTTATAAGCACACTGGTCTTTCACATGTACGGGTGCTGAGGATCTTGTTCACAGACTGTGTCCATGGTCTGGTCAATATGGTTTATCCTGTTGACACAATTCAACATCTCGGTGATCTGGGTTAATTCATAGATCTTCTCCCATGTTCATATACGGCTCTTGTCGCCGGGACCCGATGATTACTCAAGACTCTTACGCACTGTTCTGGCATGTGTAGTTTAAAAGCTACCACACTAGGCTAACTTGGCAAAACAGCTTGTCGCAGGCATGAGATGTCGTCTTGTCAGAACAGTACTCGCATTCGGCGTGAAATCAACCCCCTAGTTCCCCTACTTTTAGTATGATAGTCGTATGACAAGTCTACTTGTGACTTATTATCATTGAGCCTCTCATCAACTTCGCTTGTGTCATGCTCTTTGTTCAGCATATACCGGAATGTGCTCATTTCATAATCCATGGCAAACATCACTGCCACAGCACATCCCCTAGTTAGCTTTTAGGGTGGGCGCGTTCGAGATAACTTGAGCTTTGATCACGGTATCAGTATCGATCTGCATTGCTTCAGAACGGTCAACTCGCCAGCATAATGCTACAAGGAGAGAGGGTGCAACTTACATCAGACACCTTGGTAAAACGCCTTTGTGTTAAATATAAGGCTGCGCCTAGGCCGCGCCTCATAGAGCTGAGAGACATAACCACGACCATTATCAAGGCGCCTCATGGTGCATCCGTTCAGCCAATCAGCCGCGCATTCGCCTTGACCCCCTGCCTGACCCCCTCTCGGAGGGGCTGCGCATGCGTGGGCACAGCCCAGACCAGGATTATCCTCAGCCCATCATGGGAAGAATTACCCGGGAACAGAATTTCTCACAGCAACACGAGGTTGCTAATAGAAGGTGCAGCGCCATCCTCAGTTTGAAAGTACCTGAGCAGTCTAGCACTCCGTCTGCTAACGCCTCGATCCAGGGCTGGACCTACAACTATCCGAATGACTGGATGGAACTCGACACCCCTCACTACAGCAGCCGCGCAGTCGTGGACAATTGGGTAGGACATGAGCTGCCCAGCGTCTCGCAGACATGGCAGGTGACTCGGCTGTGGCGCAAGGTGCCTTGAATACAGGCTTGGGTCACGTCAATATAGGGAATCAGATCTTTCACAGTGAGTACCGTTGCTGCCGTGGTTCCCATAGATTGGACTGACGATATGTAATGTGGCAGATCATGGGTCAACTCCACAGCGCAAACGAAGGTTCTCTGATACACTGTGGTTCAACGAGTTCAAGCTACGTGAACAAGCGATTGATGACGCGCATGAAGGAACATGCGAATGGTTTCTCTCTACAGCTCAGTACGCGATGTGGACGGCGAACCCAAGATCCCATTGGCAACATGGCCTTCTCTGGGTCAAAGGCAACGCTGGTGCAGGGAAATCGACAATCATGAAGTTTGCTGTTGAACACGCCAAGAGACTGCCCACTACTGACCTCATATTATCGCATTTCTTTAACGCCAGGGGATCGGAGCTGGAGAGGTCCACCGAGGGCATGTATCGGACATTGATACTTCGGCTCCTGAGGGATCTTTCAGCAGAAGCAATAGAGCATCTGGAGCTTCTATATGGTTCTTATACCGGTGACTCTATTGCCGGTGGTGCGAATCGGAGTACAAGCTGGCCGATACCTGAACTTGTCAGACTTCTCAAGTCAACTGTGGAGAAGCTACCCAACGGTCGATCCGTCACAATGTACATCGATGCTTTGGATGAGTGTCATGAGGATGAAGTTCGCGCCATGCTCCGCGTGTTCCGCAGCCTTGTCAAGGACGCGTGGCATAGTGGACAGCAATTGAGGGTTTGCTTCGCGAGTCGACCCCATCCCGACACGAATTTCAATGATGCGATATTCCTGGACTTCAGCACCCAGAGTAAGCACCTGGCCGGTATCACAAAATACATCGATGATGAGCTTAGCATTGGGAGCAGCAGCTTAGCTCAGAGTATCCGGTCAAAGCTGCGCGAGAAAGCGGCAGGGAGCTTTATGTGGACGAAGCTGGTCGTCAACATACTCAATAAAGAACACGATCGTGGCAATCTCGGAAGGCTTCACACAAAACTTCAAGAAATCCCATCAGGCCTCCATCAGCTATATGCCTATACTCTGGATCGTTACTGCGAGGATCGTGACGCAATGCTCGTATGCTTCCGGTGGATGCTTTGCGGACACGGCTTCACATCGGTCCAGCAGCTTTGGGGAGCCATACAAAGAGGGCTCGAACGAAACGATGAGGAAATCAGAAAAGACTTCGGGACGCTAGCCGTTCATGATATGGCTCGGTACGTCATAGGGATATCTAAGGGCTTTATTGATGTCACCACCCGTGTGCAATTCATCCACGAATCTGTGCGAGATTTTCTCCTTGAAGCTAGCACTTTGCGGAACCTCTACCAAGCAGAGAGTCTCGAAGAATTCCGTGTTCAGTCTTTGGATCTTCTCAAGACATGGTGCGCAGCTGAGGCTGTCTCCCATCGAAGCGAATTGGAAAGCGCTGTCAAGGCTACGAAGCTAGCTTCTTCATTCACGTCGTGGACCCTAAAGCAACGCTTTTCCATGCGAGACATGACAAGGCCAAGTTTCGCAGCATACGCCGCGGAGTACATCATGGCTCATACGCAGCAAGCTAGTTCGTCAGGACTAGATCAGACCGCCTTCCTGGAAACACTGGCCGAGCAAATGGGACCATACTTCATTGCAACGTCAGCACGGACGATGTTGAATAGTGCTGACACTTTCCAGGTTGTACCTGGCTTAACATGTCTTATCATGGAGAGTAATTCCTGGGGCCTGCTTCGGGATACGCAACTGAAGTCCGTTCGTCGCGCTCGGCGCTGTGGCCGGGCTTTTGGCTTGGATTGGGAAGAAGGTTCTACAATCTCGCCTGTTTGGCTCGCAATCGAGCTCGGCCGGATAACCAGCGTCACCACGCTCATGGGTCTGTACCTGCAAATGGAAGCTCGCCATCCTGTCTTGCAAGAGATTCTTCAGTATCTGCTTGACTATTGGGAAAAGTTTCCTCTGGGTGGGTTCGGACCATACCCAGGCGTGAATCCTTTGTTGGAGATAGCGCGTAATAACCCGTCGCTTGCGCTCTTCTTCCTGTTGGCACTCGCTGGACCAGGTTCCTTAGACCCCCATCTGGAGGAGGTCGCTCACATAGTCACGCGTCGGCGCATCAAGACGCAGCATTTTCTTGAAATGTTGCTGTTCTTTATCCAGAAACAGATCCCGTGCGAGGCATTCGCGTACAATGGAATAGAGACGATGGCTTGGGTCTCTCGGCACTCAAAGAGCCTGAAGCCTGGAGACGAAGGGTACAAGACTTGCTCGAGCATTCTTCGCCTGGTTCAGGACCGACTCGTGGGTCCGAGTAGTTCGTAGTACGATGATTTGCCTTTTATTTTCGTCCTGGGCATCTCTTGTTCATATATATGTGGTCTTTGTCTTTCAGTAGGGTACACCATCAGGCTAGCTCGGTCAAGTAGCTTACCACACGTATGATACACCACCTTGTAGAGATCTCCTTGGCATTCGAGAAAGAAGTTCAAGGCCATAGATTGCCAACAAGTGACAGTGCTCAACCAGCATAGCTCTGCCCACTCTCAGAAGGCGAATCATATAACGAACCTACCAGTGACTTGATCCATTATATCCACGATTTCCCATTCCTTACATCTGTCCTGTGCCTCGAAAATTGCCTCGAGAAGCTGCCGGGTCTTTGTGACGTACCTTCCCCAGCCTTGACCCTCATGGGTGATCTTCAACACCCAATCCCGGTGAATTGGATCCTTGGACAGGAGCGCCGCCAGGAGCAATGACGAGGGCGATATAGAAGAGGGCGAGCCTCTCCGTGAAGGGTCTCTATGTACTCGCAGTTGATGCCGTAGGAGCCTCGCTGCGGTGTTGTCCCGTTCGAACATCGGGAGCGGCTATGGGATGTTTGAGTTCTGACGACCAAAAGACGGGCATATCAAATAAGGGAGGGATCCTTACAAATATGTGATCCAGGTATAGCAAGGCTGAGTGAAGAGTTGCTAGGATAGCTCCGCAGCTGTAGGACGCAGAATCGAGGGGTTTTCTCTCGTTGCCCGGCGCGGCAAACGGCTCCAAGCCAAGCAGAGTCGAGCGTGCCTCCCACAGTTTAATTTCATTCTCAATTTCGGAGAAGAGCGCAGTAGACTCGGCTCTCCGTACGCGCGAAGCCGCGATATTCTCGGAACGAAGCTGCCCCTGCAGGCGGACGTCAAGCTCAGCCACCTGCATCCGGAAGACATTCGCGCGCAACAGGCTTGCAACGGCTCCAGGCGATGCAACGGTCTCCGGTGTCCTATCGCCGTCAAAGATATCGGACAACACAGGTATAATTCGCAGAAGTTTGACCAGCTTGCCGCCACCCAACCGATAGCAAGCAGCTCGCGCGTCTAAGATGGCCAGACGGAGGATGATGCGCCTGGTTAAAGCCGACGGGTCCTGCAAGGCGCGCTGGCCCGGCTCTGTAGAGATGATATCGGTTGCTTCTGAGATAAGTGCGAGAAACACGGACACGTCGTCACCCATGACTTGAATCCTCTTGACCTGGATAAAGAGCGCTGAGAGGAGGCCGTCCACTTCCAGGTCATGGGCCCGCCGGAACTGCTTCATCGAAGTATGCGCGGCATGGGCTAGGTCGGCAGCTTGGGAGGTGTAGGACGGGTCCTGGATGGAGAGATGCGCTGCGGAAAAAGCAAGTATCGCGGCAAAAAGCGGCGGGAAGCACAGTGACCGGGAGAAGGCGGATATAAAGAGATTGTTTGCATCTTTGGAAGGGTCGTCGACCTTTGAGTATCCCTTCATCACGTCAAGGTAGTGCTGCACCAGGAGGCGATTATGCTCATTGACAGATGGCGACGTCACGTCTGCGGCATCTCCGTCATCGTCGCGATCGTCATCATGATCATTGTCATCATCGTGGTTGTTTGCGTAGATCACATTCTGCTCTCCGGCTGATAATGTCCAGTACGCGGCAGGGTCCACGTGAGATGACTCGGCGAACTCTGGCAGCAGAGAGGGGTCTATGACCGGCAACGGGATGAAGTCCATTCCCTCGGCGTCCATGTTAAAGTCCATAAAGGTCGGGCCTAGGGCGAAGCCTGGGTCTGGCGCATGACTGTCGCCTCCAAAGGCTGCTTCAGAGGCGTCCAAGGGGCCACGAACATCAATGCTGCTGTCTGTGGCATCTTGAGTGGATGGTTGTGGCACCGGCGTCACGGCAATGCTGTTGATGGTTGGATCTACCGGTTGCTCACTGCGAGCCGCAGCACGCCTCCTCTTGGGTGGCGGCTGGTAGCCCTCTCCAGCAGCTGGTGGTTGCCATCTGCATTCGAAGCCGAGCCTCTGGCAATTGCGACATTCGCGACGGGAGATGGAAGTCCTGGAAGCGCTGCTAGTGCTTGCAACCCCCGATCCGTCACATTTGACCTTGCGAACCCTGCAGATGTAGCATCCTGGCACACGCGATTAGTATGAGGGATTGACAATACTTGATGTGAATCATGCCAGCCAAAGGAAGGGGAAGCAGAGGGAGCTGTTACCAGCGCGGGATCGCTTTCGAGATACCGGCGACGGGTCGAAGGAGGTCGGTGACTGCGTGCTCATGGCCACGGACATAGTCTCTTATCATCTCTTGTCCGTCACTTTCTCAATCATTTCCATGTTGGCTCAGATATTCCTTGTCGGCATTTCTGTGGCAGAGGTATCCTGTGCTGTCGCAAGCCATCGAGCTCGCGTATCCGTGTAGTTGGGGACTGTGGGGCACGTGCTGATAGCATCATAGTGCCCTCACCCAAAGAACCTTATCACATCATCCAATATGCCATTACCACCATTGACGTTAAAGAAAGCGAGAAGAATGCCAATTGCCAGCTATTTACGTGGTCAATAGGCGTGCTGAAGTGCTCCCAGACCTACAAACTGATGCTCCTGGCCATGCTCGGTATAACAGTGTGGGTCCCTGTTCAATGTTTCGGCTCAGGCTGAGAACGTGCCTCCAAACCACCTCCTGCCCAGTGCCAGCAACCTGTCAACCATCCTCACCACGACGCCTCATCTCCTCCGACTCGCCAGTCGCTGGGGTCCGTCGCACGGCACTTGAGGCCTCGGGCCAAAGACAGTATGGTATGGCCTTTCGGTTCCTCAGATGACGGCAAAGGCTCCAAAGCGAAGGACCAATCGCCACTACCAGAACGGCAACCAATTTCCTGGTCCGACAGCATCGCGAATGCTGCTTACGATCCTCTCGGCGCTGCGAAGGAATGGGCACCTGTAGTAGGCTTCTCGCTCGTGGGCCTTGGGGCTATTCAGCTTTACGCGAACTACCTCCGAAGAATCCCTGGTGCTGCATACGTTCGGCCTGGTTTCTTCAGAAATAGGAGCATTTTTGGAAAGGTCACCAGTGTCGGGGATGGAGATGGCTTCCACATGTTCCACACGCCCGGTGGCAGGGCGGTGGGATGGGGATGGCTGAGGAAGGTTCCGGAGAAGAGGAAAGATCTCAAAGACCGAACGGTAGGACATCCACCCAAGTCGAGCTATGCTTAGGTGACTTGCTGACGCATCTCTATAGATATCTATCCGAATCGCCGGCATCGACGCCCCTGAATGCTCCCACTTCGGCCGACCTGCGCAACCGTTCTCTGCCGAAGCCCTCCAATGGCTCTCCTCTTACATCCTCAACCGCAACGTGCGAACATACGTCTACAAGCGCGACCAATACGATCGAATTGTCGGAACAGTTTACGTACGACGTTGGTTGATCAGGCGGAACGTGGGGCTCGAGATGGTCAAGCAAGGTCTAGCCACGACGTACGAGGCCAAGAGCGGAGCTGAGTTCGGAGGGCTGAAGGATGTGTATATGAAGGCGGAGGCAAAGGCCAAGAGGAAAAGAAAGGGGATGTGGGGTGGTAAGAAGAGCGCCTTTGAGAGTCCGAGGGAGTATAAGACTAGAATGAACGGGGTGGAGAAGACGGAATAACGAGTTTAAGACCTTGGAAATACCCAATTTGTATATGATGAAGCTCGGCCGATTGTGGTACCGGGACCTACTGTACATAGATGGGCAAAGGGAGGTGCATGTCGCACCTTCAGAAGCTCTCGTTAATCTTGTTGTCAGTGTGTACCAGCTCTGGATTAACCAAGGATGATCAGACCATCACCTCGTTAGGTGCCGCTATCATAAGATCAAGATGAGGACCTGAAGTGCCAACAAACGATAAATCAACTTGACCGTACTATGTTGCACCCCCATCCGTTCCCTTTCGGTACTTGTCAGACATGTCGTGTGGACCGGACCAGAGTTCCCTCGATACTACTATTGCCCTTGCGTTGTTAGGACACAACATCTCGGCATTGCTCTGACACAACGCCAACAAATTCACAGCAGAGTTGAAAAAAGAGGCTCAGGTGAAGGTAATACCAATTTAAAAGGGAGACCTCATTTCAATTCTCTACCTTTGCACTAATGCTCAAGTATGCCAGAGCGTTTCAGATTCAGGGCTCTAGGGTATCTCATTGTCACGATTTACACGGGAGGGCTTGGCCTGCGATATCAATATAATGATCGTCGCGCACGTCCTGTCAGTCAATCAAGAATCCTACATCAATTATAGCGGTGATTGTATGATCAGGTGAAGCACTTCAATGCCCAGTCCAGCGCGGCAATGACGAAACCGATCTGAGTCTGGGGGCCTCACATCCCTGTCACCAGCAACCGGACAAAGACGATCCCGCGCAACGTCGTCCCGTCTGAGGGGAGCTCGGTCGTAATTCAGCACACCACCATCACGCAGGTCGTGCGTCACAGACGACGGTTTATCATCGATCCGGGACCTCGTTGTCTGCAAGGCTACTCTCAATTGATGGTAGTGTCGGGCGAACGACAGGAAAACCCAGCCGCCACGTCACAGCGCCTCGCAAAGGAGGATGCCTCCGAGCTGGGATAGGCTGGTGCATTTATGCTAGATGAAAATGAACTCAAGCCAGAGGCTTTTCCAGCTCGCACTACAATAAAGCCATCGCGTCCCGTTGACCCGTTTTGGATGAAGGCGGTGCCGTCTGGGGCTCCTCCTGGCGGAAATCTGGAACTCAAATCGTGTCGCGTGGCTGAGCCGGGTTGTTTGTCAACGTAGTAATTGACGCCAACCTGAGGGATTGAAGTGGTTGTGTGCAGCTGTCAGTGACTTGATGACTGTTTGTGCCGCATTGTGACAGCCGTGAACTTCTTGACCGCCTTCATCATCAGATCCTGGTGCATGATCCTGGTGCAAGGGACAAGGTACGAGGCAGGGAGCTACTCCTTGCACCTGCCTGCACCTACGGGACCAGCTGTGAGCAGTTGCCAGCAATTGCCAAGGCGATGGTCTAACCACTAAGCTTTATCAAGTCTAGCACCACGACACTGGCCAATCACTGCTAGGTTTCGGCCTGCAATATCCTGTCCGACCTTCCTCGGCCGTTGTGCAAACATTCGCTGCCCCTGTCGGCTGCAGCTCAGAGCCCGCCCGCCCAACTCAATCCACTGCAGAAGTGCTCTGGGCCTGCTCCCAGCCCCCAAAGCCTGCTTTTGTGCTCCGTGCGCCTTTCCGCGTTGTTTCTCTGTAGCAGTACCAGGCCTCGTATACTCTCCACCATCTCCTCCTAATTAATCAAACCATCCTCACCATCACCACCCACCAAAACATCACGATAATACCCTCAGACGCTCATTACCGACGACATTCAGAGCTGCGTGAGGCTCATTGCGACATCAAGCACGCCGTGCGACATTTCCTTCTGCTTTCGATTCCTGTCACGACCGCGCATATTCGGTCAATTTCCCGCGAGGCGACACAAACGGCACCACCAGCCTCCTCCACCAAGCGTTCCACCGACCGTTTGCCCACGCGCGACAGCATTCCTCACCCGACGACCTGCCCACCAACTCGTTGCTATGGCCAACGCTTGATTCTGAGATGATCTCACCATCTACTACGTCGATACGAAGTCTCTCGCCACTTTCACCTCGTAACCTCGAGGCATCATCCTCATTGTCTCGTCGAGTCTACACCCCAACCTCGACGCGATAGTGATGCGATTACCCTTTCGGCAGCGCCCTATGGCGCGCCAGTCACCATCGCTGGCTATCAGTCTGTTATTCTTGACGTCTTTCGACTCTGCGCGATCACAAAGCATACAATTCGAGCCGGTGCCATCAGCGAATCTCGACTTTTCAAATCTCGGCCGCATCGGTTTCGCCGGCGACTTCGACGGCATCTCACTTTACGAATTCGAGGGCCAGAATGGCACCCCTCTCAGCACCAACGGGAGCGAGTCCCTTCTCGCGCCTCTTCCGAATGGGGCTTTGACATCTGTCGTCTCGACGGATGCGAGCATACGAGCCATGTGCACGTTCATGCTCAGCAATGGAGAGATGCAAGGCGTGGTCATAGGCGGTAATTTTACGAGCTTGGACGGCACTAGATCTACCGCCATTGCACTCTTCAACCCTAACAACACAGAAATCACACCTCTCGATGGTCTTGAAGGCGAGGTTAACGCCATCTACTGCGATGAGGAGCGAGATACTGTTTACATTGGAGGAAGCTTCCGCGGGGCGAACTCCACGAATGCCATCGCTTGGGTTGGCACGGATGGATGGACTAACTTGCCATTCGCTGGCTTCAACGGTCCTGTTGAGGCAATCACGAAGGCTTCTAACGGACATATCATCTTCGGTGGCACGTTTACCGGCCTCGGCAACGCAACCACGCCAACAGAGCCTGACAACCAGGCCATCAATCTCAATACCGCGAACATCAGTGCCACGAACAGCGTTGAAGGCAACGATTTCGGCGACCCAAAGAACATCATCTGTTCTGATGGATCCGACGAGGCTGGGAGTACCTGGTTAGTTCAGGATGCCACACCGGGATTCTGGGAGGCCGAGTTTGGCTTTGGCTTCGAGCCCACGAAACTGCGTTTGGCAAACACACACCGCGACGGACGTGGCACCAAGACGTTCAGATTCATCGCCTTCCCCATAAGCGGCATCATGAACTTCACCTACGTCGACCCCGCTACTGGCCAGAACTCGAGCTGCAGTAGCGAATGCCCGCTGAGTGACGACCCGGATGTCGACTTCCAGGACTTCCATTTTGTCAACAGAGTCGGCATGAATCGTTTCCAAATCGCCATTTCCGACTGGTACGGCAGTGGAGCGGGACTCTCAAGCATCTCCCTCTTCCAAGATGACATCTTCGCCTATGCTATCAGCGACTTCAACGAGCCTTCTTGCGGCGTTGAATTCCCGGCGTCTGCCACTGCCACCGGACCATGGTCGCAGGCTCCCTCTGCTCAAAGTAGTTCTCGCTACCTCACAGCTGAGCTTGACGGTGATATCAGCTCCAGCTCGGCATCTGTGGTGTTCACGCCCAACATCCGTGAGTCGGGCAACTATTCCGTCAACATGTATACCCCTGGCTGTCGGCCAGACGACACATGCTCTACTCGTGGACGAGTCAACGTCACTGGAACCATGTCCACTGGTGCCATTGACGCAAGATTCTCTACATCCCTATTCCAGACCAACGACTTCGACAAGTACGACCAAATTTACTTCGGCTATATTGAGAAGACGTCAGACAGCTTTAAGCCAAGCGTGACCCTCACGCCACTTGACGGCCAAGACGTTGATACCCTAACGGTTGTGGCCCAGCGTGTCGGCTTTACTCTTCTTAACTCTACTGGTGGCTTGAACGGGCTATTCGACTTCGACCCTTCCCAGGCAGTGATCAACACGACAGACTTTGAGAATTCGGCCATCAACAAGCTCGGGGCTAGCTTTGATCAACGAACTGGAGTGAAGGCTCTCGCTACCCACGACGACGTTGTGTACATTGCCGGAAACTTCACATCCAGGGAGCACAAGAACATTGTCGCCATTGTCAGCGAAGGCGATAACGATGTTCGCTCTCTTGACGGCGGCCTTAACGGCGAGGTGTTCGACATGCTATTCGAAGGGGACAGCCTCTATGTTGGCGGCGAGTTCTCCAACACACTAACAAACGAGGTCGATGGCCTGAACAATGCTGCTCTCTACCACCCAGGTAACAATACCTGGTCACCACTTGGTGCTGGTGTCGATGGGGTTGTCAGCCACGTGGTCCCTCTCCGAATCAATACTACAGATGATACCCCTGAGACGTGCATCGCGCTCTCTGGAACTTTCAAGGAGATCCGGAGCTTCGGAGACAATGATGCCGTGTCAGCGAACGGATTCGCGATTTGGGTGCCGTCTGAGGAGAATTGGCTTCAGAACTTGGACACCAACGCGCCAAGCTACCGTGGTATTCTCACTGCAGCTCTTTTGGACCTCCCCACGAACGATTCGATTTATGCAGGCTCTATCTCGTCTGCTCAGATGGCGGTCAATGGCGCAGCAACCCTGAGTGATGACGGACTTGGTCGGTTCCCCGTCAAAATTCAAGGCCAATCGTCCTCAGACCAGCAGCTTCGCCGCCGCGATGGGAGCCTTTCACGAGGCAACGTCACGGGCGTTGTTACTGGGGCCTTCTACGACGAGAATGACTTCAATATCACAGTGCTTGCAGGCCACTTCACTGCCCAAGACGCCAACGGCACTGCCGTCGAAAACCTAGTTATCCTCGACGGAAACGATGATGACTCGATCAGTGGTTTGGGTTCTGATCTCTCATCAGATTCAGAGTTTGTCACTGTTGCATTCCTCGATAAGACCATGTACGTGGGCGGTCGCCTCAGCGGAAGAATCAACGGCAACGATGTGAGCGGCCTCGTATCCTACGATATCGAGAATCGATCTTTCGGCAGGCAGCCTCCATCTGTCACGGGATGGAACTCAACCGTGTCTGTCATCACCGTGCGCCCAGACTCCACTCAAGTTTTCGTTGCAGGCTCCTTCCAAAGGGCTGGATCTCTGGATTGCCCAGGACTTTGTGTCTACGACACTGAGGCTTCCCAGTGGACCCGTGCTGGTGATGACGTCTCAGGCAACGTCACCTCGCTCATCTGGGCAAGCGATTCCAGAGTCATCGTAGGCGGAGACTTAAGGGCCAACGGCAGCGACGAAGGCTTCCTCGCCATCTATGATGCCTCTGACAGAAGCTGGACTGCTTTCCCTGGCGCCAACGACATCCCTGGTCCTGTTGAGGTCATGACTGCCGCCGCCGATAGTGGTGATCAGATCTGGATCGCTGGCTACTCTCAGGATGATGACAGCCTCTACCTCATGAAGTACGACGGTGATAAGTGGATCAAATCGGGGAAGGATCTTGACTCGGAGACGATTCTTCGCGGAATGCAGGTGTTTACCCTCACTGAGAACCACGATGAGACGGAGATCCTTGAGAAAGATCAGGCGCTGATGCTTACTGGCTCTATCGCCATTCCTGATTTCGGTACCGCTGGAGCAGCAATCTTCAACGGTACTCATTATCAGCCATATGCCCTGATCACCAGCTCCGGCAGCTCAGCCGGTACCATTGCCAAGATCTTCTCCGAGAAGAACGATTTCTTCTCCTCAGGTGGTACGTATCCCATAATGCAGAATGCAGCAAGTTTCTCAAGTGTCGAATGCTAACAAGTCCCAGGCTCACACCTTGCTCTTGGCTTCGTCGTCCTCATCGGCCTTGCTGTCGCGCTCGGCCTGATGTTCCTCTTGGTGTTGGCTGGCATCATTCTCGACCGACTGCGAAAACGACGAGAGGGTTACGCTCCGGCACCGACATCAATGTACGACCGTGGCAACGGCATTCGCAGAGTTCCGCCGCGCGAGCTTCTCGAATCACTCGGACGAGGTCGGCCAGGCGCACCACATGTCTAGAGGCGACCAGTTACAGACCAATGCCGCGCATGTTTCCCACTTCCTCAACTTCTTCCCTTGTCATCATCGGCCTCGGCGTTTGGATAGGCGTACATCAGAAAAGGGAGTCATCAAGAACTCCACGATACGGGTTTTCGTCCACAACATACCGACCTGGGTGGCACAGCTGTGCTCCCAATAAACCACACTAACACGCTGCAATCGATCAGATACCCCTGATGCACAAGTCATCAATGATCGCTTCGGCAGAACAACCTCGCCATCACCGACTGTACTTTTCCTAGCTCAACTTGCACTGTTTCGTCTTTCGTCCTTTCGGTTTCTTTACGACTCATTGCTTCGCCTCCATCTGTCAGGAGGCCACGACTTTGGCTTGCGGTTTTTTCTTAATGTCTACAATCATATCCCGAACGATCTTTCTCCCCATCGTCGACGTCGACGCGGGCGGGAAGAAAAGGGAGAACTCGCCTCGGCTGGATTGAAACACATGGTCTCGCACTTCTCCTTTCACCTGTCATTGTACAAATTTCTCACTCCGGAAATATCTTGCTTCGTACCGCTTCTCGTGCAATTGCAGAGCTGTCATCAGCACACGTGTAATTCACGACAGGAAGCGGTCGTCTCCTTTACCATGTAAACCAGAGGATCAGAGGACCAGCTGGCCACGACCGAGGGATTCTCTTTGCTGTGTTTATTGACCGAAAGGGTCAGGGCGATGGGTGTGTTGCCCATCATGAGGGAAGAGCTGGCCGCGTAGAAGCTGGGGGAGAGGGAGGGTTATCTTGGAGTCATCTACCTCCTGGCGGGAGGGAGGTCTAGGTGAAGAGCGGAGGATGTCTGTACTTCTTGATGTCATTTACTGAGGAAGCTTCGGATGAAGCTTCGGATGGATGGAAAGATAGGGGCGCAGCGGCCAGCCAGAAATAATTCCATTTGGGTCAAATCATTTCCCTTGCTCGCCTGTAGCATGTGCTTGTTAATCTCAGGTGAATAGTAACTGAGAGGTGATCTTGCATGACTTCGAACAAGTTCTCTAGATACAGTGGGCAGCGACGATGAGCCCATCGCGAAAGATTCGTAATTGATAAGGTTGTCAGCTAAAGACACCATTCCCGTGCTTCGCTGTCGACCTGTCGTCGCTGAAGTCTCTCGACCATGCAAGGAGAGACACGAGGAACTCCTGTGACGTCTGAATCGACACCACATGGCTCGTCCGTGGTCTACAGTAGCTCACCACGGCTATCAAGACGCTGTCTATTTCCTCCGAGCAGCATGTTCTCGTCTCCATCACATCTTTCTTACCCTTCACTCCATCTCGCCAACATTCTAGAGTCCAGCTCCCCCCGTATTCAATACTTCAAGGCCGAGATACCTGAACTAACGTTCCCGCTTCATCATCCATGTCCTCAAGGTCAGATGGACACATTTCGTGCATATCACCGACGAAACACCCTTGTACACGGTGATCTTCTTTCAATCCCAGGCACAGGTTGGATATGAAGCTCCCACCACATCCACATCACCCATTCCCCGCCATGTTCAAATCATCAAACACGGTATTGTACAGCACGGCACGGCAGACGATACCTGGTGACTCCACCACCCTCCCCCATCTCCTGGACCTAAGAGCAAAAGTTCAACCAATCCCTCACGACAAACCCAATATTCAATGAAGAAAAGCCCCAATCATCCTTCCCACCAACTCCAAGTGAACGTAACCCATCATTCACAGGGGTGAAATGCGGGGTGCCCAGGATACACAGAAGCACATACTCCTTCAAGTATAAGATCACCAAAACGCATCCCATCTCCAAAACTCGCCCAACCACCTCCCCTCCTTCGTTTCTTTCCCCGCAGTATCAAGCACCATTCACGATCGCTCTTCTCCACAGAAAATTGATTGAAAACGTCAAGAAGCCCTCGTGACAATGTTGATCGCGGGTCGGGGAAAGGATGGAACTGTTGTGAGTGGATAGAGGATGGGACTCTTCCGGATGGTCATGATGGAGAGCTCTCGTCTGGGCAAGGCCAGGTTGATGTCCCGTTTTGGACGAACTTATGTTGTCTACATGGCCTGGCAGGGTTCCTTGCAGACATGATTGGTGTTGAATCAGAGGTTGTGCTTGAACCAATGGCTCTCAACAACTATTCTATGATACACTGGTGGATTCTCCTCTCAATGAGCAACGCAGACCTCACTCAACCAGGAGTACTCACTCCGACTTGAGCGGACTTGCTTTACAGGCGACATGATGGTCACGGACACCACCATCTCGCTATGAGATCTACAGCTGTGCGCGTCGTTACAACGATAAAGCCAGCCAAGCCTAACGGACTCACAATCTTGACATCATACAATCCCGATCGATGTTCGTCAGCCCCAACTTGGCTGTCTTCTGCCACCCTGCAGGTGCGTTAGGTCCACCTCCAAGTCCCCAGGGGATGAACGTGGAGCTCGTGCCAGGCTCGGGAAGAGGATACATCCCCCAGCAGCGAACGCACTCTTGTCTCTTTGAACTGGTAACCTCCGAGCTCCAAGGGAAAGTCAGCCAGGGACCATCACAACTCCATTCCGCAGTGTGCATCAGCACGCCATCACATAGGTACAGCCAGGGCCTATGCATGCGGTAGACACATGCGGCTCCTCCAACGCCACCACCCTACGATCCATGATCCACGATTCGTCGAGTGCTTCCTGCTCCAAATGGCGGTGTCCAGCCTCAGAAGAGGAACACCAACAACCCTAGTAGGCATCCAATCGGCACCGGCCTGGCTGGTCACTTTTTGGGGGCTTGCATACGGCTGTGTGTGACAAGTTTAAAGCAAACACACAGGCGATGAAGGAGAAGAGGGTCCGCAATAGCCACGCAATGAGTGGCAAAAAAGGGGCTCCATCCTGCCCATGAGCCATCTCCGCCCTGTTGTCCAGTGTGGGAGTATTCCGTCCCTGTCGTGGTCTGGTGTCAAGAAGAGGGCTGGGAGGCGGCACAGGGGGGTTTGACAAATAGCGCGGGTGACCTCTTGTTCCCATCTACCTTCTCACCAAAAGGGACGTCGTCGTCTCCAAAGTCTGGACTGTTTGGCGACCAATATTGCAATACGGGAGATAAACAACACCAGTGGCCCCGCGATTACCAGCTTTGGAAAGCAGACGAGAGCTGATCAAGCTTTCTGGAAGCTGGGGTTGGGGCTGGGCTGGGCCGGATCGCCTGGTGCTCCTGTTGATCAGCAAGCACTGGCCAGTGATTTTCAGGTGAAGTTGCCCACTGCGAGGCACTAAGTGCGGCATGCTTCAGCAGGGCTGGATTGTATCATATGCGAGATGTTAGTGGTGGTAAACAGACGTTGAGATTGCACTGGGGAGGAATTCTCACCATTGCCTCACGTAAGAGGTCCTTAGTGCCCATAGCTTATGCCTCTTCAATGTTGTTGGCGTCAGTGAAATGTCCATTATCAATGGTGGGCGTCGCGCAGTGCAGATGAACACCCTTCTAAGATCACGCCCTCAGCATTCCTCGCGGGACCCCCACCTCATCTCAGGTCAAGCTTCGCGCTGCGCTCACCCCTCTGGAAGGATCCCCCCACAGTGGATGCTGGCAGCCTCTGACGGCTCTGAACGGCGACTACGAGTAATACACAGCGCCAGCTTAGTGGAGTGTCCGCTCCAATGACGTTCGCTCAATCGGCAAATGCTACACCCGTCTCGCTGCTCCACTCCTCCTCGAGCCAAAGTCAGAGGACCCTGATGCCGCAGCCACAGACGTCATGCTGCTTCTGACGCCCAAGTGTATCTTGAGCTTGTCCCTTCAGCTTCTGCTACTGTAGGCCCATTGTTTTCAACAACACCAGCTTGCAAGGGAGTATTCCGCGCATGATGGTGCTTGACACGCCTTGCCTCCACTGAAGCTTCGATGTGTCCTTGCCTCGCCCCATTGCGCCCCTGAGAGCCCATAGGCTGTAGGTATCGGCTCTGCTTAGCCGCTGAGCTTCCACTTAGGCCACTGAAGAGCGGAAAAGCTGGTGTCGACTGGCTAACAGACTGATGCGAACACTATGTATCCTGGGGTAAGCTGTGTCCATCAATGCCTTGTTCTGGGCTTGGACCCTGAAAATCGAATGTCATGCTCCCCGATTTCCTTCCTGATCTTGATTCCCTGGTCTGCCCAGGAAAAAACCTGGTGGCCCTCACAGTCCATTCCCTCGAATCGCTACCTCAATCAATAGCCTTACACCACTAGGCTTCTTGTGATGCAAATAGCGACTCGCACAGTGTCTCGTTAGACTGGATGTGCATTTAGGGATATCTGGCTCGCGCGGAATCGTTGGCGCACCCGCGTGGAGAAAAGCTGATACCGTTTTCTCATCCCAGTCCAACCTAATACCTGTGATCATGGACCGACTTTCGCTTGCAGCCAACGCTTCGCCTAGTGAGTTGCCGCCTCCAGCACGTGCTCAATCGGTTGCAACTCTATTCTCCGCCTTTCATAAGACGGTTGATACTCCAACCATCTATTGGCTTTCGACCGAGGTTCGAAGGAATGCGTACCTTTTGCGGGGCTCGCTTATACACTCATCCTTATCTGAGCAGATGATTAGATGATTAACCTCACAGCCCAGCCAGGGCATGAACAGAGATACTTCAATCGCCAAGTGAGAGCCAGCCAGCCGTCTCCAGGATTGTACTTGAGTGGTGGAACGAAACTCGGCATGTCCGTTTTGGCGGGCAGGGCCCTTTTGCTTGTTGCGCACGCTCCTCTCTCAGCTGAATCCTCAAATTGCTCGCTCAAGAAAATTCAGAGTCAGTCTTCCAGGAGAATTAATTCGAGCACGCCCCAACGGGCAATCTCGCTGCACGTACCAAGTCGTTGATGAGCTTTGCACTTCGTCCTCTCGTCCCTCAATGATCGCCATCAAATTGGCTGGGAAGTTAATATCTCTCCTCCCTCAACCCTGGCGCCCTCATACATCGTGCGCCATCGTCCATCTGTTCCCCACAAAGCTTGTCCAGTCTTGACATACAGCGCTCCCGCAGGGCACGTTCCCACGTCCTGCTCCATCGCCCCCTTTAGATATTTTCTTTCTCGAGTAATGACGGGGTGAGCGGGGTTACCAACGACTCTGAAACGCGGCGCCTTTCCTGTCGGAGTAAGTGATCAGCCGCAAAGTCCCGCCTTGGTCTGCAAGCACGTCCACTTGAGCGAAGGGGGTCAGTCCGTCAACGGTGTGGAGGCATGCTGCTCCAACACAAGCCCAATCACGGAGCAAGTCTTTCGGCCATCGGACAGAGGCCGGACCCTCAGTGCTTGCGCGTCCCAACCCCCCTCGCCGGCCGGGGTGGGTTTTCGTCTCTGCGTTTGCACCCTGGACGGGATTCTTTTGATTGATTGTGGACAGGTGGATGAGCTATGACGGGTCGGGAGGGCGGCGACTTGAAGTACCAACGAATGCTAGCGATGCACGGTAATTTGGACGTGACCAGGGTATGCAATATCGCAGTCGCTGAGGGCGAACCGTATCTCAGAAGAGTGATCGCCGAACAAGGCAAGTCTGCTGACCCCTTGTTAGTGTTTGCCATTATCATTCATTACGGGAAGCAGATCAAAGTAGATTGGCCAAAGCTGTGTGCTGTACGTTCGGGTTGGACCTCAGTAGAGTAGTAGCCTCGCTACTAGCCTCACATCGAGTATCTGATGCAAGCTTCCATCAGCTTCACGCTGCACGATTAACCTTTCTCCATGCCAGAAAATGGTCCTTCATATGCAAGGTCTGCCAATCTAGCACTGACATGCCACCAGTAGAGACAAGCCAGGACTGTGGGAGCAACAATCGAGCTGTACCTGGAACCTTGGGCAGGCAGAATCTCTGTTGCGATCGGAGTGGCCAATGCTTGGCAAGGCCAGTGGATATGGGGCGGCTGGGCATGGGGCACTCTGACAGCTGGTGAGATGTGCTGTGTCTGGGTTTCCTCGGTTCTCACTCAAGGTATTGGGCGACAAAGAAACAGTACCTGGTGTATGTGCAGCGGTGAACAATTGGTAAAGGAGGGTCGCTTGAAGGAAAGGGGGGAGGCTTTAGGGGCGCACACCAGGGCAGTCTTTGCAGGAGGAAGGCGCAAGAGGTCGCAGAAGTGGTTGTGGGTAAAACAACGTAAGGCATGTGCTTGTATGTACCTACCACGCATGTTCACCGCCAGAAGATACCCTTTTCGAGACAGCCACCACCACTACAGGAGCGGGTAGGACATGGGATTTCGACAATTGTCCATGCCCCGGGGATTGCTGACCACTGGCGCCAGCACAGAAAAAATAAGAGCAAGCCTCATCAACGCCTCCCACGTATGTGCCCGTACACTAGCAGCTAGCATCAAGCACCAGTGCTACATTACTCGTCCGGACACAATCCCCGCTTTGTGTGTGGATTTCGCCTCCGTGATAGCAGCTTGAGCTCCTGGTCGGTATCCGTACTCTACATAGAAACACATTCGCAGTTGCCTGGAGGGAGCAAGGCTAGGATCAAGACTCAGGATCAGCCACTCAGCTCCCAGCTTTGACCGACCTTATGTCGGAGAGCTGCTGCCCACCACACTAGGCGACACGGGGGCCCCGATCAGGGGGGGAGGAGCAGCCTCCTCCGCAGAGATCAGCACCTGTGCAGTGATTCCGTTTGGATGTCCTGCAACTGTACCCATCAGACATCTGTATTTTGGACACCACATGACTGGGTCGACAAACAGGGATCATCTTTTACACGCGAGACACGATTTTGGTTTTGATTCATGGATGTATACTATAAACGAATGGTATGTTTTGGATATCATCAGCGTCATATCAGCCGTAACCCTGGAAGTCCCCGGGGTTTGCTCAGTCAAGCAGCAGTAATAATGTACAATGCGACTTCTCGTCAAAACTCTCCTCACGCTCGATATGCCAAAATGCCCTTTCCTTTGTCTCAATGCTGTACAACAGCAGCCCACGTCAAACAAACAACATTATCGGGTCCAGGCAACAAGAATCGCAGAGCCCCCTTCAGCTAGTGCACTGAAAAATCGACAACCGTTAAACGCCATAATGGAAGGGTATCGTAGGACCCGCCGTCAACTTGCTCATCCAGAGTCAGTGATCCTTCCTTGCTCTTTCTTTTGTCTCTTCTTAGTGGAGACTTTTTGCAAGCGTCCGCTTGCCCACTCTTTTCTTCTCTTCAAGCGTGTGTGAGATGTCCCGAGGTCGGGGGTCTCCAGCTCACCACTTGACTATCCAGGAAGCGATCGTCCGCACCAACATCACCCCTGTGTCAGCCTCAGTGTTCTCCTTCCGTGTGTTGCAGTGCGGTGCGCTACCCGGATCTCCTTCTTTTTTTGGTGTCGTGTCCCAAGAATTAGGTAACTTGCAGGAATGATGCCTCCGGCCCAGCGATGGCCGACAATCGAAGCGCAAACCCCATACACATGATCAATCCTGCCAAACTTAGTCGGAATGGTGATCTTCTGACCCGACTTCTGACACAGCGTCGCCGCGGTGCACCTTGCGGTGCCGTCGCAAGTTTGATACAACTGAGAAATGACGTCCGCAACCCTCAACCTCGCATGCAAATGCTGGATGCCTGTTAGTAAAATGTCGTAGACTGCAAGATCAACATAGGTTACGTACGCTTTTCGCCAGTGTGGCTGTACATGTGTGTCTGGAGCGAACTGGGCCTCGTGAATCGCTTGTCGCAAACTTTGCACTTGTGTTTCTTCTGCGTGCTGCTTGACACCTTGGAGCTGAATTGCCCCATCATCGTTTGTGGCGCGGGTGGAATCTGGGCAGCGCCCCCCATCAGCCCTTGTGGACGGGGGAGTGTCCTTGAGTTGACAGATTCGTAGTCGGAACCGGCGGTCGAGTAGTCAGAGACAGAGTCTCCGCCGCCATAGTAGGAGCTGAAGGTAGACGATGAGATGGAAGAGCTTGTTGAGTGTGTCGAAGGAAAGCCATAGGAATCAACAGAGGAGCGGTCACTGCGCGCGCCAGCACCATAGATGTTGCGAGGAGTTTCCTGGCTCATAGCGAGCATACCGTGGCTGGCATCGAGAGCGTCTGCGAATCCCTTCCTCTCATCTTGGATGGAACTGATGGATGGTAAGTACATGCACTCAACTTGCCAAGTGCCGTGGTGGAAGGGTTCTTACGATTGGGAGAATCTCCGCGCTGGGTCGGTGTCCATACTGTAGGCAGCGGAGCGTACCGGCGCAGGAGCGTAGCCCAGAGCATCGTAGCCAGGGGCTGATGATGGCGCAAATTGGCCGCCAATTGGAGAAGCAGAGGAAGCGTAGGTGGTGTCGGGGTAGCCAGCAGAGCTGGTCTGCATACGGTTGAGATTCATAAGGTCTACAATGAATCGAGGTGTCAGCTTAACGGTGCTTAGGATGCGAACAAAGAGGCCCAGCTTACCAGTGGAAGTCGGTCCAACAGGCAATGACCCGTAAGGGGTCATTGATGACGGGGCCGCTGTCGTCGCGGGTCGTACTGAGTGTGGTTGCGCCTTGGTCGCCAACATGTTGGCGCTGAGCGCCGAAGTCTGAGAGTGGTGAGAGTGCTGGGGTTGCTGTTGAGCGGCAGACTGGTGGTGGCTGCCCATCATCAGGGCGCTGCTGCCAGTACCAGGAGGCTGTGGGGGTGATGATGATGACCACGGGTTTGAGAAAGCTGGTGGTTGAGAGGTAGCTGAGTAGTCGAAGCTCATCTGAGGACCAAACCTCTGCTGGTGTGCCGAGTCGAGCGTCATTGTCATTGTACCGTTGATGCCGTCAAGGTATACAGTGTGTATGCTTCCCTCGCCTGGAATTTGTACCGAGTATGTGGAACAAGGCTGGAGTGCAAGTAAAAGAGGATGAGGTTATGCTGTATGGAGAGTAGGGTTGTTGATCCGGGTCCCAAGACGAAGATCTTAAGACGAGATGGATTGTTGATCAGGTGCGAGATGCTTGACAAGTTGAGTTAAAGCCAAGTCGGTAGCACAGACGATCAAAGACAATAGAGGAGGAAAAAGGAAGAGAAGAAAGCATGTATGTGGGAGAGATGGGCAGCAAGTTGTTTGGGGATGCCAGCGAGGATGGGATCAGCGAAGTCTTAAGTGCCCCCCTCCGCGTGGATTGACATGCGTCAATGGCCCCCCAGGGCGGCAGATTAGGCGTGAGATGTGTGTGTGTGGGCAGAGAGTGCCGCAACGGTAGTGAGAGACACTTGTAGGGGACTCTTGATGGTGCGTAGTGTGAAAGCGCAAGAGAACGGCGCGGGAGGTTTGTGGAGTTCCCCCGTACTGAACGGAGTCCCAGTTGGCTACAGGCTACATGGAGGGTGAGGAGGTGTGACGACTCTGGTCTAAGTGATCGGCAGCGCCATGTCCCTTTTGCAAAAGCCGTCAGGACAAGGGTCCGAGGGATGGATGGGAGGGGAGTACCTACAAAAAGGCGCGGTCCAAGGAGGAGCAAGACCCGGACCAGGGGGGGGGGTTCGGAGGGTGAGAGTCTAAGATGCAATACTGGAGCTGCTCTGATGCTTTTTACTCGCAGATGACAACACAACAGCACCTCATTAGTGTCGTGTTTCGGACGGCACCGCGATGAGCGACCTGCCTGAAGTGATGTTAGTTCCTGCTGTCAACAGCCGACCTCGCAGCAAGCAGGGTGGACAAAAAAAATGACTGATGAAGGGGGCGAAAGACGAGTGGGCAACGAAAGATGCAATTCGGAGATGGCTGGCCCAAACAAGCATTTGGCCCCAACCCAAAAGGTCCATCCAACCAGGGCCTCACGCTGAAACTGGGGGTCCCTAGCCTGCGAGAGGAGGAGGCGAAAACAATCAACAAGAGGCGGACGAAAGCCCTCGCCCCAGGTCAAGTCCCGTGGTCGTGGGCTAAGATGATGTCGACAACGGGCGAATGCAGTGGGGAGCCCCAGTGAGGCCAGGAGGGCGTGCGAGTAGATGCCTGGCGGAGCCGGAGGCGTGCAGGGCTAAGGTCTGGGGCGTGAATCAAACAGCGAGAAGCGACCTGTTGGTGGTGGTCAAGGCGCTGAAGCCAGCTCAAGCAAATGATGGCGTTTCTACCGTTTTCTGGTCTTGCACGGGTCGTTTTCTCGAGACGAGGGCCATGAGCGAGCGACAGGGCTTTCTGTTTGAGGTCAAGCACAATTACGGAGTGAGACTGTCCAGGCAACTGTGCTTGTCGAGAAAAGTCCAGGCTTCGCGCCCACAGTGTGAGTAACTACGCTTGGGTCATGGCATGCAGCGGCGGCCGAGATAGCGGCGATCATGAAAGGCAGGCTGTCCTGGTACCAAGGCAGTTCGCCTCCTTCAGCAGTGGCGTGCCTGGAAGGGTGAGGGGAAAGCAGGCAATCCTTTCGCAACGATGAGGGGACCATTACCATGGCAGAATGGGCGAAATCGAACAGCATTGGTGGCCCAAGTTGCCAAAGTGCGGGTGTGCCCATGTATGGAGCACAAACTATTGACGGGAGGGAAGCAGAATTCATGCAGGGACTGCGATGAACAGATAGAATAGCTGGTTCATCCACTGTAACACATTGAGAGGGCTTCTGCGCCACCATCGAAGATCGTGAGATGGCTGACAGCGGTAGATGGAACGACCCAAGAGGGGCCCCAGCACCACAATATGGACCGTAACAAGCCTTTTTGGCACTGGCCAGGGTAGCGTAGTAGTTGGTGCTCGCTCGCTGTGTGGGTGGGGGTGCTAGGAATGATGGTGAACTTGACTCTGTCGAGATGAAGGGGGAGGGGGAATAAGGCGGCCAAAGACGAGTGATGGCGTGTGTGCCGTTCCTAGGTGGCCCCCAAGAGAGAAATAGCATGGGGCCCCCCGTGAGACCCTGACGTAAGGCGACGGAACGGATAACTGAACGGGCTAAGGCTGTAGAATAGTACTCTTGGACCAGAACAGGGGCTTCGTGCATTCATTGCGATGGGCAAAGGATGAATTCGATTCTCTCGAGAGATGGGCCAATTGATGGACGAAGGGAGTGAGGGAGTGAGGAAAGGGAGGCAGGCACCTCAAGCATGCCAGTCGGCTGCATCTGGGACTGAGATGGTGGATGTCCTGAGGACTCACCAGCAGCAACAGCCAGAGAGACGGTGGCCCGAAACAGAAGCAGTACAGCGAAAGGGGGTGTGAAACTGTGAACTGTGTGCATCCACCGTCAAGAAAACTACGAAATCGCAACAGTCCGTGATACATACGGTGAGCCTTTCTGGCTGGCCCTGGCCCCTAATTGGCCCGGCACAGGACTGCCTGTTGCCCTGTCTGACATCAACTCCCGCCAGAATCAGCCACAGTTGCCCTGACGTAACAGACGGGGGGCTGCTACAGGAAATGGGGAGCGCAGCGTGCGTAGCATAGCGTAGCTTAGCGCCCCAGCAGTGAGTGCCCAGCCAAGCGAGAGCACCCTCTTCCTCGCCTGGGCTGCAATCCTCCGTCATCGTGGTCACCACCAAACGTCACTCCCATTGTTTTGCCCTTGCTAGTGTCGACGAAGACTGGCATGGCATGCCTGGCTGGGCCTGGCACACACCCGTCGGAATACGGTGTTCTCTTTCAGCCCAGTTACGTCAATCGTGCCGCCGACTGCTCTAATGGCAAATCCGATTCCCCATGTTCTGGGGCCGGGGAATACCATATCGTGCCTGTCCGTCACCGTCCTGCTCAACATCGTGATCGACGACGCTGCTCTGGGTCAAGGTTTCGTGCAGCTGCATCAAGAAGTTGATCATCTCCAAGGACTCTGGATACAAGAAATCAGGCTGACCACGTATCATCCAGGGGAATACGTCCCAGACAATCGGTACAGTCTTCGCCATTCCAGGGAGACCATGTTATTACGTCTTGTTGCACCCCCAGCTTCCCACGATGACGTCCTGGTGCCGTCCACAGCCAGCGCCGCGCCACATTCCCTACACACCTGATCGGATCTCCCCCGTGGACTCTGATAATAATGATGCAGCTATGTGCCGCCTGTGGTGACAGCTGCGATATGACAGTCCGTAGGGCAAGCCTCTCTCTTTTCTTGGCAGGTGATATCATGGCCTGCGCCCGGCCGTCATTGAGGCTTTTGTCCTGAACATGAGCCGCGCAAGGATGCCCTTGCAGCTCTAGCAGCCAGATTACGGGCCGATGATGCGAATTCCGTTCCAGCTTAGACTGCGGTGCGTCTAGCGACACAGCACAGCACCGCCCAGCAAGCACCGTGCCAGACAAACTCAACCTTGCCCAGAGCACGGCGCTTGTGCATGTACGGTACGACAGTAAGTAGCGACGGCTAGACACCGAACTTTTGTAGCGGAGAGCTGGTACGTGTGTCTCCCGTGGCATTGACCACGATGCCGCTGGCTGGGTTGTCTACGTGCGGCATGGTCGCATTGACACTCGAAACCCGAAACACAAGGCTTTCCATGCTGATTGCCAGGGGTTCTTTCTGGATTTTTGTAGGGTCCAAGTTTGGATCTATGGTTGCTGGTCTCTTGTCGTCCAGACTTCGTCGATCATCCCTCAGAATGGCAATGTTCAACGTGGATAGTCCCGTTGCTTGGCCCAAAGCCAAGTTTGCATCACACAGAACCAGTGCAACCAACCCGCTGATCTCCATCAGCGATCACCAAAATCTCGGGATTTTCCGTCTAGCAAACATTCTTATTTCTCGTTTCGGCAGAATGATTTAAGACGACCAGACCACGACTTCCTGTGGTACTGCCACTCATCTGCTAATATACGCTACTGTGGTGCCTTTAGGCTCAAGGCCAGTGGCTGATTCTTCTCGAAAACTTCCACTCGGGTCGGCTCATCAATTCGGGACGTCAGCCACACTTTGTGAGGCCTTTTTGTTCGCCAGTCCCTACCTGCGACCACACACACTATGGCCAGTCTGACCCGAAGCTGCGTTGTCCCGCGGAATCAATTTCGAGCAGCATTGGTGGCCGAACATGGCTGAATGGGGTCGACAGCCTTAACTTCACGCCAATCCTCGACCTGCTTTCAGCCAAGGATATGGATCGCTTGGCTCGCCATTCCCTCCATCCAGGATCATTGGCCGTTGCAATCACTTCACATTGTGCCAAGAGCCGCCATCCACGGCCTGGGGAAGAGGCATAAAGCTCTGTCAAGGCATAGGCCAAGTGGACACACCTCGCACATTCACGCACACACATACAACGGCCCTGGTGCCTCCATTAGGACCTCATCTCAGCCCCAAGCCCTCAGCCTGCACAATGAGAATCTCCGACCGGTGTGCGCTGCCTCTTTCGAGAGCGCGGCCGACCTTCCCCGAGACATCGCGCCGGCTGCTAGTACTAATTGCCTTAGTGCTCAAGCCATCAAGCCTTCTCTTCCACATTAGCACTGGAGACTGGTCGCTGACAGCCAGGGCTTAGCCACTTCGACGCTTGAGCGAACCGGCAACGATTGTGTTTTGTTTCTACGTGCTAGCACCACGTCTCTTCGCAAGGTTTGAGCCGGCGCCATGTTGTCACGAGCACAAATTACTCGTGCTTCGCGCGTGCGTGCATCCGCTTTCCGCTGGTCTCTCCACCTCGAGGTCATTAGGCTTTCGAGTCAGTCCATTTCCAAGGTGCGTCTGTGGACTCAGGTACCACAATGAGGATTTCCCCAGCTCAGCTCTGTGCCCAAGCGAGCAGAGAAGAAGTCATCAAATGGCGGTACTTGCGCGCCTTGGACCCATGAGCGAGCCAGGGTTCACTCTTGGCCCGAAGCCATGACATGGCCAACGCCGCGAAATCCACTGTCTTAGGATCCCGTCCGTGTTACGGACCAGGGTCGCCCGCACGTCAGCAGCGTTACGAACCGTTTGGTGACAGCCACGGGCTGCTGGCCTTTCTCCCTGGCTGCTCCTGGACATGGCATTCGCGCCAAACCCGCAGTTTCCCCCCACAAGCGTGTGCCTAACGGTAACCCATCTCAGCTCTGATGCCAGCCGTCAGGAATGCTGGGGTGAACACATACAGAGCAAGCGCATACATGCAATCAGTCAGGGCTCAGGGTAGGCGTGACGGCGCTGCCCAAAAGGAAAGAAAGCTTTCCACCGTTTGGGAAGTTGCCCCGTTTCTTCAATCTGCCCAAGGGCCCGCTGGTTGTTAAGGCCGACGGGTATTGGACAGCCGACGTGCTAACAGGCTTAGCGAGTCGGTGCTCCGACTGTTAGTGGGAGCTGATAAGTTGCGGCACTCGTTTGTTTGGCGCCGGCGTGATGTGAGAAGCGACGGGGGTGGCGCCGCCTCCAGATAATATGTTGATAACAACGGAGACGTCAAATGTCCTTCGTGGGTCCAGCATTGTTGGTGCGCGCTTGTGCGTTCATCGTCTGTCTCTAAATTCTCTTCCCTGCGCAGCATCCTTGAGTGTCCGAGTGTCTCTCAGAGGACGGATGACCAGCGAACCTTCGCACCCCCCTTTCGTCATAAAATTCTCTTGTGGCGTGGCGCTGGCTACCCAAAAGTACCCAGTCAGTGTCTCTGAACCTCTGTCTATGCTGCATGGTGCTTCTATCCCTTGGGCAGTCATGCACATGAGTAGTTCACTATATCTCAGTACGGCTACAGCGTCTGCTAAGATGGAACATGAGAGCTCCCAATTCGACGGAGAGCTGTCACAATACGGAAAATACCCAACGAAAACAGATAGCCCCCCCGTCCCTGGCGATCAAACAGCAGCGTCCGGGGCAAAGAGAGGGGCTGCTTACCCCGTTCTTGAGGCTTTCTTGACTCTTTCTGATCAAACTATTGATTTTTGCACGTGCGCGAGATCGGAAACCACCCTCGAAAAGAGTATGCGTTCTCCGGGACTTGACAAAGGTGGGTGGGTAGTGTTTGTGGTGGTCCCCTGATCTCGTGAGCCCTGTCTGCTGTGGGTGGGGTGGAAGGATGTAGGCAAGGGGGCGAAGAGCAAATTCGAATCTAAGCTTTTCTTGGGGAGAGGTTTGAGGTGAGCGTAGAGAATTCGGACGAGAGGCCCTGACTTGGAAGGGCTTGGCCTTTTGCTAATCTAGGCTGAGCTTTGAGGTGGGTTTATGCTTTGATTTGATGATGTTAACCGTTTGTCGCAATGCTTGGCGATGAGCAGCTTCACCTACCCTGTAGTTGAAGCATCATCACCGTAGATCTGCCTCGTCCAGGTAACATTATGGCCAGCGGCTGGCGGAACGTATTCCTATCCGTCATGTCAACTCGCTAAGCCTTATCCTAGATCTTCCTTGCTGCATTGGCAACTATCTTGAACTGTAGTGTAGTTCAGCTGAATACCGCTTAATCGATCACTTCCCAAGGTAATGCTCCTCAGGAAGAAACTGATACTGCATGTATGTTTTGGCTGGGAGAGACTGTTTCTGGGTCTGCGAGATGTCTTCGGGTCAGTTAATCTGTCTCAAGGGTTGGTCCAAAGAATCCCCATATTCGGACTCGACCTATCACTAGTAGTAATGCCCAGTGAACATCACGAAAGACATCCCTCACCACATTAGATTAGCAAGTTTGAACATGATACCTTTTATCTTTCTCAGCAACTCCCTGCCCTAGATGCAATCCATTGATACAAAGTGCCGGAACAACTCCCCAGTCTCACCGCCCTGCTCCCTTTCCAAACCAGATAGAACATTACACTTCACCCACATGTATCTCCATCCCCCAGCTTACAGAATAATCGCCAACTCCGGCCTGTCGATCTTCTCCTCATCCAAGTTCGGGTAATAAGGCACCATCGCGTCCGCCCCTTGCACGTACGCGTCGTTATACAGCCGCCAGTACGGCGTCCTCACCTTCCTCGCTGGGTGGAATAAACCCGCCCACACGTAGTTCATGACCAGGCCGGGACCAACTGCCATCCGTACCGCTTCAATAGCCTCGACGATACGGTCGATGACGTGGGGGCTTGTTTCGAAAAGGTTCGGGTAGAGGAGGTTGAGGAGATGAACCATTGCGTCTTCGCAGCCGAGGCCGACTACGCCGAGAGCGATGTGCTTAACGACGGAGGCGGCGGTCTGACGATGGACTTGATCACGGTCGATGAGTGCGTCTTCGAGGAGGGGTGTAACGGCGTAGACATAGTCCTTAGCCATTTCACCGATGTACTCGAAGAGGAAGGATAGAGACTTGAGCACACCGTTCTGGACGTTGAGTTCTGGTACGCGGTATTCGTTCATTAGAGCAGGGAGGACGGTGAAGGGCGCGCAAGTCTCTGCAACGATACCGATAGCGACGGCGGTGTTGACACGAGATTGACGTTCCTGTACGCGGAGGTTGTTAAGGAGCGTGGCGAGAACGTCTTGAGGACCGATCGCCTTGGCGATGAAACCGAAAGTATTGTTGGCAGCCCGACGAATGCCCTTCTTGTGTGCTTTGAGCATGTCGAGGAGTTCGAAGCAGATACGCATCCACTCTCGTGCGTTCACGCTCTCAGGTCCACGATCCGCGATACGACCAACCAGGTCGATTGTGTTCTCCTGTACCTTCTCGTGTCGGTTGCGGAGAATAGGAGTGAGACGGGGGAGGAGATCCTTAATAGGAGGTTGCATCTGTGTGATACCCACGACTGTGACAATGGAACGCAGAGCACCAAGGATGGAACCAAGCACCTCAGGGTACTCCTCACCAAGGTATTCGTAGAGAACAACACCGAGCTTGCCCATGAGCGCATCCTCGCCACACTGCTTCATCACGAATGCAATTCGCGAGATGAGATCGGCAGCTTGCTGTCGGACTGTTGCGGACTTGTTGTTCAGCCTCCATAGGATCGTACTGACAATCTGCGGTAGGTAAGGCTTGCAACGGCTTCCCAGTGCGTTCACAACAGAGCCAAAGCCGTTGAGCATAACAACGTCCTCAACACTCTGCTCCTGGAACGCGTGAAGAATGCCGTCGATGAGACGCTCTTCCAGACGCTCGCCGATGTCTGCTGCACCAAGGCTGGCGACAATCTTCTCGATTGTCTCAACGGTCATCTTGCGGTACGCCTCACTCTCATCTTTAAGGTTATTGACAATGCGCTCAACGATCTCACTGACGCCAACCTTCTGGCCGATGTCCACTGTCGTTTCCACAACTTGCCTATAGTTGCGCTTGTCGAGTGCCATCCTCCTGACCCAGAAGCTCTTGAAGAACTCGTCGAGCACATGCTCCTTCAGGTATCCTGCCGTGACACCATCGGTGGCTGCACACTGAGAAACCACCTTGAGGACGACTTTCTTCATCTCCTCATCCGGCGAGGAGAACTCTCGCAGCAGAATCTCCATGATCTGGCTGGTATAGTAGTTGGCGTATTCCTCGTCCATGAGGGGAATGATGAAGCCAACGGCCTTAAGGAAACCAGCGAGGCCTTTGCCGCGTTGCTTGCGCGCTCCGGTCCACAGCGGGTTAAGAATCTCGTCGAAGCTCTCGATACCGTATGGGTTTGATGCTTCTGCCAGGGCTGCGATGGCCAAACTAGTGACCGTCCTGACCTTCGTCTGCTCATCGTTGAGGTTGGGTCCGATACACTCAACCAGGCCTTTGAGGTGAGGTAGAACTGCGCAGCCCATCAAGATGGGAATTTGCTGCACAATCTTGACACCAGTGTGTCGGGCTTGCCACGACTTCTTGCTCCGACAGACTGCCCTGAGGAACGGGAGCAAGGCTGGGATACCAAGAGCGGAGGCAACGACGGCAAAGGCTCTTGCTGTGGTGTTTCGCACATACTCATCGACGTGATCGATATCTGGTCTCATGGTGCTAATCATTGTAGCTAGACCAGCCGCTTTACTGAGGTTGGAGATAATCTCGCGACCCTCAACTCTGGCGTAATAGTCCTGGTCAATAAGTAGGGGTTCGATGACGACCAAAATCTTGTGGACATATGGCCGAACGAGGTCATCGAGCTTGTAGAGAATGCGATCGATAACCTTGACGAGCAAGTGACGCTCCTGATCCTCAAGTGTTTTCTCCATCAGCAGTGGCAGGATCTGGTCGAATAACGGCCCGGCACCAAAGTTTCTGGCATTGTCGGTGATTTGACGAAGAGCAGTCTTCCTCATAGGAGGAGTGCCGTTCTTGATCTTGAGCAAAAGCCGCATGATCTTCCTCTCCTTGAGCTCTTCCACTGTCAAGACATTTTCATCAGATCCATCAGTGAGCTTGCCAAAGTATGCCATATCCTCAGGCTTGAAGAATTGCAGGTCGCCCACACCTGGAATCTCAGCAGGCATCGGTTTGCCACCCAGGCGTACCTGATCCGGGTCCTGCATCATGAAGCCCGACTGGGGTGCAGGTGTCTGCATAAGTTTGTGCGCCGGTGCGCGTACAGGTTCGTATCCTGGAGGAGGCTCCAAGATCTTGTAGCCCTCGCTCTCACCAGGCAGGAGGAGGTCGAGTTCTTCATCGCTGATAGGGGCATTGCGTCCGGCATCCATGCCAAAGGGCATGGAGGGCGCGGCGCCCTGAGACTGATGCATTGGCGTAGCAAGTCCTGAAGCCGCAGCAGGCGTTGCTGAGGGTGCTTGATCCCATCGCGATCGCTTCTTGGGAGCCTCGGTGCCACCGATAGAAGGTGCTTGATCCCACCTGGACCGCTTCTTGGTTGCTTCCTCGGCGCCTGGCTTTGCCTCATCTTCGGCAGGCGTCGACGCGACGTCCCACCTCTTCTTCCGCTTGCGTCCGGCCGCGACCGCCTCAGTAGACCCAGCTTCAGCATTCTCCTTATCTCCAGAGTCCTCTCGAAGCGTCGGGACAGCGTCGTCATCGTCATTGGCCTTTTCCTTGCGCTGCGACTCGATGAGCTGGCGCACTCTCTCCTCTTCTCTTTCGATCTCACGCTCCTCCATCACGTCGCGATAGCTGGTACCGTTCTCGGCGGCGCCAGCCTGGCGATTCTCGGCAAAAGGATCAGCTCGTGTCGGGGTGAGCACGCGGTTGAATCGGCGTTTTTGGTAATCGGTCTCGCGATCCGTGATGCGGCCACTCTTTTCTCCTCGACCGGCCAGGAAATCCTCCTCCTCCACGCCATCTCCTCGCGCGAACTCGTTGATCATTTCCTTCGACGCTGTGTACTGACCGACCAGCCGCCGCGTATTGTCGCCATCTTCCATGTCTTCATCATCGTCTCCCATGGGAAGAGATGTGTGATAGCCTGAAAATTTGTCGCCACCATCGCGGTCGTACAGTTCGTTGTCGGCGCTCTCGAGAAGACTCTGCTTCGTGGAGCTATCCCGCTGCGATGTGGCATCGCCAAGCGAACCCTTCTTCGCTGCAGCTGCAGCATTGCGCTCCTGCTGCAGCCGCTTGATGGTCTCGAAGTCCGAATCAGACATCTTGGAGATGGTATTCAGTCTGCCCTCATCCCGCGTCTATTGTGCTAGTATCGGCACAGCTGTTGTCGGCGCACATGGGTTTGAGTTGTCGCGACGAGTTGAACTTTGCAGTCGTCTGAGCAGTCCTCGCGTGAGGCGGCGAAAAGTCCAGACCAGCTCCTTGTCGCATCCTTGTGAATGAGCCGAGATTTTGCCGGCCACCCTTCAACCCCAGGCCAACAACATCGAAGCAGGGTGCCTTACTGAAGCTATTATTGTTTCCTTTGAAGATATCGATTGGGTATCGAAAACGTATTATACATTTATCGTACTAAGAAACAACTTCGAGAGGCGCGCTGTTTGCATTGCATCATGCTGATGCCCGCGTTCTCCTGCGCTTTGTCCGGGTCTCAACCTCGATCACTGGACCTTTCTCTGTCTCTTCTACCTTTACTTCAGTCTCAATCTTGGTGTCTACCACTACTTTTCGCTTCCTTGAGCTTCTACCTTGTGAGGGTGACTCTGGTTCCTCCTTGACTTGGACAACTTTGACCTCCTTCTTTTTGGGCGATCGATCCGCGAACTCCCTCAAATCCGCAGTGAAAAGTACTGAATGCGCCCAGCCAGCATACTTACCCCAAAGCCCTCTGAAGTGATCACCCACTGAATCGTACATGACCTTGTTGAACGTTTTCGTTTTGGTCTTGCCGAACTTGTAATCCCTTTGCGCAATCTGCCAGACATGCGTGTCGACAGGGACTGACTCTCCCCAACCAAGGCCCATTAAGCAGACACAGTCAGCAACTTTAGGGCCGACACCCGAGAGGGTCAGGAGCTCCTCGTGTGCTTCTTTGTACGTTGCATGATCTTGAACAGGAACAGGATCGACTCCGAAACTTGGCTGCTCGGGATTCCGCAGTGACTCCAACCAGTGATTTGGCTTTTCATTTGCGACCTTGCGAGCTGTTTCTGCGATGTACCTTGCGCGGTAGCCGAAGCCAAGTTCTCTGAGATGCGATTCGACACCATTTCCGGTCAAAGATGCCGGCGTTGGAAAATCATGCAGAGCCTCATCGTCGATATGCCCTAACAATGGGCCGTAGTATTTGCACAGCTTGTGAACCTGGTAGGCTTAGCAATTGTCCACAGCCGTAACAGTACGAGCACTGACCATCTGTGAGATTCTGGAGATGTTGTTGTTGCTGCTGCAGATGAATCCAAGCAATGCCTCCCAAGCATCTTGATTAAGGATCCGGACTCCTGCAAACTCAGGGGCTCGCTTTCTGAAGTTTGGGTCGACATCTGACCAGTGCTCATATAAGGACTTGAGGTCAAGATTTAGGTTGAAATAGTTGCGTAAAAGAGCCTCGGTATCATCCTCAGAGAAATTGTCTGACGAAGGAGGTGTGAGAGGCTGTTCCGGCCATGTGACCTTGTAGTGGAGGTGCGTTGGATCTTGCTTCAGCGCGAGTATGCGACCATGCAGCGTACAAACCCTTCTTGCGTCAGTGTTCGTCTAGGTCAGATAATTATCTTCCATCGAATGACATACCACTCATCGTTGAGCTTTCGCCAGCGGAACGACTGCCCACATCTCAACGTCGTATCGATACAAAGTTCAGTGAGAGTGACAGGCAGCTTGCGCCACTCAGACATGCGTTTGATGGCCATGGCGAGTCGGCCTTAAAGTGTGGCGTCGTGATGCAGGTGTGCGCCTTCTGGTATTCAATTTTCACTGCGAGAAGCAATGTCGTGCTGAGAGGTTGTTGTGAAGGACAGTTGCCACCCAGAAACCCCTTGATCAAGGTGATGGCTCAGATGCCTCAAGTTGTCCCGAGTCACTGAAGTGCTTAGCTACAAGGCGGCATGGGGCCCTGAAATGGCTCTGGGCGCCTGAATCAGTGCACTCCAGCCACTCAACTGCCCTAGAAGCCAACGAACTTAGCCCTGAGAGCTACCTGCAGAACGATCGGATATAGTGGGGCCACCTCGTTCAAGCCGCTAAGCCCTAAATAGCGTAGTGACTTTTGCTGTGAGAAAAGCTCCAGCCTCACGACCTCAGGGCAAACGCCCAAGCAGCAGTCTATCAATCCGGGTCGCCGATCTCAGTCGCAAGCATCTCGACGCTGATTTGAATGCACCGACATCCCCTCGAGAATTGTCTTATCAACCTAGCGACCCTCATTACCACAACGAGCGAGACTTGCAATGAACGGCGATAGCTACTCGTCGCGCGGAGGTACGACGCCTGTCGCAAAGTCCCTGTCCTCGAAGACCCTGCTAACCCAAGCTGCAGAGGGCCGTCGTGACCGAGAGTATCCGGTAAGCCAGCCTTCTTCTCATATTTCTTCTTCTTTGATCAAACTTCTGACTTGAACAGTCCTCGCGTGGCGATAGAGACGAGCGAAGAGACCGACGTGGTGACCGTGATCGTGACCGTAGACGATCCAGGTCTCCCCACGACCGCAGGCACAGACGCGGCGAAGGTGACGCAGACGCATACTCTTCGAGCCGCAACCATCGTGATAGGGAGCGTGAGGACCGCTACGGTGGACGTGATCGCCGGGAAAGGGAGTGGGATCGTGACCGCGGCGACCGTGGCGACCGTGGCGATCGTGGCGCACGTCGAGAGCCTCGTCGCGACGACGACGACCGATTCGACCGGAGAGGAGGCCGAGACTTTGAGGACCGCCGACGCGGTGGGAGAGACCGAAGAGATGGAAGAGATGATGGATGGGCAAGGCAACAAGAAGCTCGCCGCAGTGCTTCACCACCACCTAAGAAGCGTGAGCCTACTCCAGACCTGACCGACATCGTTCCTGTCCTCGACCGGAAGCGTCGTCTAAACCAGTGGGACATCAAGCCTCCGGGCTACGAACATGTTACCGCAGAGCAGGCTAAGTTGTCTGGGATGTTCCCACTACCTGGTGCTCCCCGGCAACAAGCCATGGATCCGACCAAGCTCAAGGCTTTCATCGACCAACCTGGTGGTCAGGTCTCCAGCGCAGGCCTCAAGGCTAGCAACTCCAGACAATCGAAGCGCCTGCTCGTATCGAACATCCCAGCAGGAACTACAGAAGAAGGCTTGCTTTCATTCTTCAACCTGCAGCTCAATGGCTTGAATGTCATTGAAAGCACCGATCCTTGTATTCTCTGCCAATTCTCCAACGATAAATCATTTGCAGTTCTCGAGTTCCGCAACCCATCAGACACCACAGTTGGTCTCGCTCTGGATGGAATCAGCATGGAAGCAGCCGACGGCGCGAACGGTGCTGCGAATGGTTCAGGAAGCGGACTTAGCATCCGCAGGCCAAAGGATTACGTTGTGCCTGCTATTACAGAAGATGTGGCTCACGACCCCGACGTGGTCTCGAATGTCGTTCCAGACACTGTCAACAAGCTCTGCATCTCAAACATCCCACCTTTCCTCACCGAAGACCAGGTCATCGAGCTGCTGGCAGCCTTCGGTAAACCTAAGAGCTTCATCCTGGTCAAGGACCGCAGCACCGAAGAATCAAGGGTAGGTGCGATTAAAAAAAAGGAATGATTACACATGCTGACTGTTCTCTAGGGAATTGCATTCACCGAATACCTTGACCCCGCTACTGCCAACCAACCTGCTCTGGACACGTTGAATGGCATGGACGTGGCTGGTCATAAGCTGAAGGTGACCAAGGCGAGCATTGGCCCAACCCAAATCGCCAACTTCGATGTGGGCATCACGGCCATTAGCAGCCTGGCCTCCCAAGCTTCTGGCGAGGCTGAGAAGAGCCGAGTACTGCAGCTGCTCAACATGGTTACAGCTGAAGAGCTCATGGATAACGATGACTACGAGGGTAAGAAGAAGCATGGCACCTTTGGCTTTGTTTCACCGCGTGCTGACCTGTGGCAGAAATTTGCGAGGATGTCAAGGAGGAATGCTCCAAGTTCGGCACAGTTGTTGATCTGAAGGTTCCTCGTCCCTCGGGCGGCAGCCGACAGTCTGCAGGTGTGGGCAAGATTTTCGTCAAGTTTGACACAGCCGAGTCAACGACCAAGGCCCTTACTGCACTGGCTGGTCGCAAGTTTGCCGACAGAACTGTCGTAACATCTTACTTCCCAGAGGTATGTTGAGATTTTGCCCCGGACTTTATTACCCCCTTGGCTAATTATTCTGCAGGAAAACTTCGATGTCGGAGCCTGGTAGGACCGAGTAGGCGCGGGAACGAAGAGTGATTTATGCATCGTTGGGACATTGGAATTTGGCTATTGGTGCAGGCGGACTAGCAGTCCCGTCTGCCGACATCCACGGCATGGTTGTACAACAGTTGTCACAGGACGAATTCGAAGAATTGACCAGCACAAGATCGCTAGGGTCCAATCGGAGCAATGAAATGGCGCAAATGTTCATTCAACTATATGCAATATACTAGGGTGCCTACTGTGATATGTCAGCAATGCCCTTGGGAAGTTGCCGAGGTTGAGAAGTTTGAAGGTGAAAAAAGGATCAGATGTGAAGTTTAATTCACTGAACCCGAAGGTTCTAACATAAGAGGTACCAGAAATAAGTAGTAGTGTTGGATCATCATAAAGGAGGTTGTACCAGAGCTGGGAGAGTAGCATAAGGAGATGCGGCTTACCTTCTGTGACAGATTTGTCGGCTGAGTCGAAACCTGACTGCAGACCGATATGAATTGCTGCTCGGCCAACTGCTTGAGAAGCAATGGCATCTATCTTGATGTCATTGCAGGACCACGGTACTCACTTTGGGAAGCAGAAAAAGGTCATCAAATAGCATGGACAGGACCAAAAGTTGCTGGACACCATCTGGTCGCGAAAAAAAATACACGCTGGACTTCCACCGCGGCCAGGGGATGGAGCTCAAAGTGGAGCCCCTTATCACGTGATAGAAAATCGGTGGAGGGTCCACGCGCACCACGAAATTTCACTCCACCAAAATTGGTACTATCTTGTGCGAAACTCCGAATCGTCAACCATCAACTCATCCTCACCGACGACAACCTTTCTCCTCCGACAAAATGGGCAGACTTCACAGCAAGGGCAAGGGCATTTCTGCCTCCGCTCTCCCCTACTCTCGCGCCGCCCCTGCATGGCTCAAAACCACTCCCGACCAGGTCGTTGAGCAGATCTGCAAGCTCGCCAGGAAGGGTGCTACTCCCTCTCAGATCGGTGTCATCCTCCGTGACTCCCACGGTGTTGCCCAGGTCAAGATTGTCACTGGTATGTCTTCTAGATGGAAGCAGAATTGGAATGCGAGTTCAGACGTTCAATGCTAACTCATAAATTTCAGGTAATCGCATTCTTCGCATCCTCAAGGCCCACGGTACGATTCCCTGAATACGAATAACGGATGTGTTGGAGGAACCCTACATCTATGGAGCTTTGTCTCCTCTTATGCCTCTGCGCGGTCAAAGACTGACAGAGTGATCAAACAGGCCTCGCCCCCGATATCCCGGAGGACCTCTACATGTTGATCAAGAAGGTGAGTGCCACCCGGTCGTACGCAATGTCAAGGCCTTTCAGTCGACTGATACCATATCACAGGCCGTCTCCGTCCGCAAGCACCTTGAGCGCAACCGCAAGGACAAGGACTCCAAGTTCCGCCTCATTCTCATCGAGTCCCGTATCCACCGTCTCGCCCGTTACTACCGTACCGTCGGCGTCATGCCCCCGAACTGGAAGTACGAGTCCGCCACCGCCAGCACCATGGTCGCTTAAGCAGCTAATAAGCGCTTGCGATGGACGTTGGTGTAGTGATGTGGAGGAGATTGATGATTCCCTGGTCAAGGAGTTGGGGATACATGATGGAAAAACTGCATTTAGAGGCATGATCCCTTATGCATCGGTCTGGATTGACCTTAAGGGCTTAGTACGCCTCAAAAGAATTCAAGCAATTGGCGCCCAAGGCCTGCAACTGGGTATCTTTACTTTGCTGTGCATCTATGTTCTGTATCACAACGCCATGCCATGCCGTGTCCTGAAGTGATCATAAACCTAGTTCTCGCTCTACGTCAATTGCTTCATTCCAATTCCTTCGACTTTTGTAACAAAAATTCGCCCAGAACTCGTAATGGGTCGTTCGGTCTGAGAGAAAATTAGCCATTGGGGTTAGAGAACAATTATTGCGGCGACCAACTTGTCCTTTGCAAGCTGCTTCATCCCTTCCAACAAGACGCCAGTCACCTTGGTATTCAGGTAGCGGCGTGTCGGGTCTCCATGCGCAGCAGCCTCAGAAGGCATGCCCACTCCTGGATCAGGGTGTGCAGAGGCGGCTCGTGAGCCTTGTGCGGGTGTGCCTGTGCGAGGAGGAGCAGGACTTGGGGCGAGACCTCCTGCTGCAGGAGACTGCGAGATCGTCAGAACAAAGAGATCATGAGTGATTCGCTGGCTTCGAAGCGCCTGCCAACTGGATATCACTTACAGAAGCTTGCTCAGGCGGCGCGTCAGTCATGGAGATGTCCTTTTGTGAGAGGGCTTGAGCTTGAGGAAGAGCATCCTGCGCCGAAGGCTCGCCATCATTCTCAGCCGGTCGGATTTCGTCTGCCATATTGAAGAGATATGAGTTACAGTGGTCTGTTACGTAGAAGATGTATGGCGGTTTGGGTGAAGCACAACTCAGTCGCGATAGATCGAGTGATAGGTCCTCCACATTAATTGGTTGGCGCGGTCAGGTGATCTCGCGTCTCAGTACAACCCCTTCGTCGAGCATTCACGGTCAGTGTCGCGTTTGACAAGACAACGACTGCATCGGATCGAAATTTTGCAAATTTTCTACAAAGCAGCAGTAAATTATTTCAAAATGTTATGGAGGCATTCCTGAAGAGATCAAAACCCAGGAAGCCTGATGCTGGGACACAAAGCAACGGTGCCTCAAATGAAGGACCACCAGCCAAGCGAGTAAAGGTCGAGTCTCAGTCCGATGAGGCCGAGCAGTCTGATGAATCAGCCGCACCTGAGACTCAAAGATGGAAGTATACCGATGATGAGGAGGATTTCCAGCGCGAAGGGCGCCGACCAACTGATGTAGAGAACGCACTCCCACCAGCCGAGTCCGAAGCAGATGCCATCAACGAGTATGAGACCTTCAAACTGTCACAAGCCAGCAACCATGAAGACAATACGGTTGAGAAGGCAAAGCCTGCATGGGTGAGGGGTCAGAGCTCCATCTATGTTGATGCTTTCAACCTTGCATTAGATACGGTTTTGGATGAGGAGTCTGGCCTCTTTGATGAAAAAGAGCTTGACGTTTTCCGTCAATGGACGGATCTCCCATACGAGGCACAGTTTTTGTAGGTACTCCGGGTTAATTGCGTCATTGCCCCTCGCTGATGAAGAATATAGATACGTCAGACTCTTCCTACGAAAGACAGCGTCCTGGCATAGGTCAAGTCGACTGGGCTACCACTCTGACGTCTCAGATCTTGATTCTGCCATCGCGGAACTGCAGACGTTTCGATCGTTACCAGAAGCCGTCGCACCTCCATTGGAGTCTGGGCTGCCTGGTATCGAGTACGAAGACCTTGACCTTGGGAAGGGTTTCACGTTCGCGGACAGTTCTGAAGAGCACATTACGTCAGTTGACGAAGCTGCGAGTCTCCTCAACCTCGATGAGCTCAAGGCTATAGCGAAGGAGGCGAAGGTCCAGGGACGCAATAAGGCGGACTTCGTGAAGAACCTCACCCGTATGAGCCAACAGCAAGCGGGTTTGATGTCACTTGGCCTCAGCCGTCACAACAGCCGAGACTCCTCGGCATCCGAAGGACCAGAGGAGCAGCGCCTGAAAGGAGAGGCCAAGTTGCGGAGAGAGGATTCTAATCGGGAGCGACATTTCTTGAACAAAATCATTGAGACTTTGGGCCCATGCATCAGATTAAGTCCAGCGACATTCAAGCTTTTCGAGCGGGTTCATCTTGTCTTCTATCGATCAACGGAATGGACGGAGAAGTCCCTGACAACCATCATATTAGCTAAGATCGCGCGGCGGAACTTTCCCGAGTATATCGTTTGCAGGACGTCGACTATATTCGCGTCTCGTGCTCACTTACTTGAGTTCGGCGCTGCCTTGAAGCTTGAGGCTGATGTGGACAGCATACTGGAGTTCAATGGGCCTCCTGGTGAGCAGGGGTTTCAGAAAATCCGGGATATTTTCGACGCTGTCTACCCACGCTGGCAGACTTTGATCGTCGAAGAAGGAGAAAAGGAGCATCGCGTGTATGAGATGGGAGAGGGCGCGTACTTGCGGCGCTTCAATCCGGCACATTCTTACACTCGGATCATTCACAAAGCATTGTATGTCCTTGGAAGGGCGAAAGAGCACTCTCGTGAACATGCCATCCTCGAGGAGCTCCTCAACCAGCGTTTGTTCCATTTGGCAAGAAGGGGAGCATGGTACCAACGCAAAGCCCTTTTGGAGGAACACTATATGCCTGCGCTGAGCGCCGATAAGCCGTCGGACTTGGAGCCGCAGAAGAAGCACTGGAAGAGGATAGCCGTGCAGACTTGTGAGACGGCATTGCAGGATCCGGACTGTCACCTTATCTTCCACTACGACCTCCAGAAACGACTCACAAAATTGGAGAAGAAGCTACGTATACCGCGACGTTTACAACATGACTTCGGACATGTGCGACTCGCCGACCCTCAGGAGATCACCGTTGAAGGGATACAGCTCAAAAGAGATGTTCCAATCAAGCCTGAAAACGCGGCAGCTGCGACGAGAACGATATGGCTTGACGAGCTCGACACTGGCGGGGAATGTACTGTTGAGGAGATGTGCCTGAGTCATTTTCGGGCTCAGGGGTGGAAAGGTTACCATGCAGAGGGCGGCATTGTGCGCACACTCTTTGCGTATCTTTTCTACGATCCTTTGTTTCTCTACATTCCGAATGTATTCCAAACTGCATACCAGACATGTCCTCTTGATCTACATACAGATGCCTTTTTCCCTGCGAGAGCATCAGAGATCAACCATCGCCTAGTGGAGATCGCCAATGGGGAGGGTGAGAAGCTGCTCCGTCAGGTATGGGAGCGTGAACATGAACGGCGCACTAGCGTCGTCGGCCTACGATGGGACTTCGACATTGAGGATCTAACCGAGCTTGTGAGGTGCTTTGAAGGGAGTGCCCTGGCTGCTATCTGCAAGGTGATGGCGCAGGAGTACAGGCAACGGGGAGGTGGTATTCCGGACTTGATACTATGGCGTCCATCGGAAGCTCTCACTGATAAGACTTCTGGTCCTGGAGCAGCGCATGGGGAGGTCATGTTCGTGGAGGTGAAGAGCGCGAGTGACCGCCTAAGTGACACACAGAGACTTTGGATCCATGTCTTGACGGGGGCTGGTGTCAAGGTCGCACTCTGCAATGCGGTTGCGAAGGAAGTCAGAGAGGTCAACTGAACCCTGCCAAGTCGTCACCGTCACATCAATACTGCAACGCCGGACGGCAGGGAGGCATACGCAACTCTGTCACATGGCGAGAGCTCAATTCAGAATACCTCCGACATTATGCTCGATAACATTTCCTTGTATGGCGAGTCTGCCGTCGAACGAAGCCGACTTTTCGAAACCAAGGCACGGGACGGGACGGGGATACAGAGAACTGGGACAGGGCCCAGTTGAAACAATCACTTGACTGAAACCGGGGTTTCAGCGCCTCGGTAGACCCACCGAGAGGTTCATCAGAATCGTCTATTTGGGGATCACGAGGATCTTTGCCAATAGGAACAGTTCCATCAAGGGCTGGTGCTTATACGTTTCTATTCTTGAAGACTCAGGTCTTGGACACGGAACGCCACTGCCAGCGTAGCTCACAGCACTCAATATCTGTTGGACAATCCATCATGCTACAGTACACGTAAGCAGACCGCATACCTCTCGCGGCGAATGGTCTTTGGTACATTGGCTCTCGTGTCGCACCCTGTCCCCTGCTCTGGCCTGTGGGCAAGCATCCAGCGCCAATCCACCAGCAATCAAGGGCAAGCTCTGGTCGCTGGACTTGCATTAGCACGGACAGCAGCGCAGGCACCACTGCAGTAGCAGCACCGCGCGAAGTAACCAAAGACCCTTTCCCAGGCAGCGCAGCCCCCCGGCGAGGGCCGTGTCAGCGAATACCAAGGCGATGGGCCCGCCATTCGACGTTGGTCGCATGCCCCCCTTCGGCCCCGGAACTGGCAATTTTGCCCACATCACGGCGCTTAGCCTCCTGCCAATCACAACGGGCGACCCGGTGTGGTGGGTGACTGGCGCCGCGGCACGGTCCAATGAGACAAGTCCCGGGCTTGGAACACGGCGCTTAAGAGAACAACCTCCCACAGCCCCTGGTCCTTGTTTGTCCTTGCTCTGCCTTCCGAGGCTAGGGATACACTGCGAAAAGTGTGCTAGGGCCTGTTATTCTGTTGGCTGTGAAGAGGCCTAGCCTAGGGGGACCGGGGTGCTGGGCCCGACTGGCGGGGAGAGAGGAGATCCGACGCCGCTTTTGCGACCATTTTCTCGACTAAATGGAGGGGAGGGGGGTGCCGCGAGTGACGTCGAGTAGTTGTCCGTTCGTGGGAACAGTTGACGCTAATGGACAGTCAAGACGCTCGACAGTACCGACTGGATGATGGGGATCTAAGCTGCCAGAGACGGGAATGTGATGAAGGCTCGGGGTGCGCCCTTGTGCGCGGGGAGACTGTGGGCGCATGGCTTGGAAAGTACACTTCAGCGCATTTACGAAGAGATACAACGACATTCCGCCTGAAGCACTTGGACACTGAAGGCCTACGACAACGCGGCAGACCACTACTGCGGCCAAGCACCTGCACACATCGACCCTCAGAAGTCCACGCAACGACACAGAAACGAGAACATAGAGCTCAATGACAGCAGGTAGTAAAGAGTCAGTAAGAGGTCCCACTCGCGGCACGACACAGCAATGTGATGGGTGTGGGTGGGCACATTTACGAACCTGTCCCTCTGCGTGTTTTGTCGCCTTCGACGCGGCCGATTCTGCGACCTACCCGCTTGCCCTCCCCCCTCCCCTCCCGCTGCTCGCCTACGTAAAGGTCAACTGGACTCACCGTTCTGTGCACGGAAGGCTAGCGGCCGCGGGTGGGAATGGTGGTGGCACTCAGGTGATGATCGAGTGCTGTTACTGGCACCGCTCAGTGGCTTGCTCGGTTGTTGATCACGTCTCTTGTGAAGGTAGACTTGCAGCGGGAGAGATGCAGTCGGTATGGTGTGGTCGTTGTACGTGAAGGAATCATGCATCTATGATTCACGGTTGTGGATAGACCCCCTTTGCGGCCATGTGTCTTGCACGTTTGATGATCAAAACATAAACAATAAGCATGAATCCACGAAACGCACAATACACAGCGGATCACGCAAACATATGTGCAGTGGTAAAGTTGAGACAAGACCTTGTTTCCTTCACCCAGGCTAGTCTAGATGCCGTCTACAGCATCCTACCGCCCACACATGGGCCAACTAAATCCACATCATCCACCGAATATGCCGTCTGTGACTCCATAGCTTTCGCATGTGCATGCGCACAACATGATTCCCAGCCACCGCCGACCACCGCCCTCTTCCAGTTGTAGGGCGTCCGCTGCGTGACGCCCATGTACGTTAAAGACGGGTGCCTCTCCCAGATCTTTGTCAGGTAAAATGGAAGAAAACTCAGGAGGACGTGAAAGGAACAAGCCAGCGTAAAAACATTTAGACCAAGAAAACCACCATAGAAATTTCCCACCCTTTGTGCCGCCGTGACGCAAAAACTCCAGAAGGGCCTTGATCATGCTTTGGGAACAGATCCGTAGCAAAAACAATCGGGATTTGCACCCCTGGCCGGCAAAATTTCAGGAACAAAAGAGAGAAACGTTCGAGTTGTAAAGATGGGGATGAAGAAGTGAAGGTGTAAGGATCGTGTCAGACTCGATAGTCGGTAAAGAAGGGAAAGGATAGTTGAGGAGAGGTAAAGGTATATGGGAATCAAGATGTCGTAAAGATCATTAAGAAAGGGACCTCCAGGGACAACACCCATGTCCTGAGCATGGACGTTTTCCCCATTTCCAGCCCGGTGAAACGCCGTCACAAATAAGTTCGTCAATCAGCATCATATGCTTCATTCAATCTTCCGTCGCTTCCCTTTGGGGGCGGGTTCCATCTTGGGCGTGTAAGTGACTGTCCGGGTGACGACTTCACGGATGTGACGAACGCTGGTACGAGAGGACTTTTGCTTCCTCTGCTCCGCGAAGCGGGCCTTGAGAGCGGCGTCCCAGTCGAAGACGGAGGACGAGTTGATGGACCGCGCACTGAATGGAGAACGTGCGCTGTGTGGTGAGTCGAGATGTGAGATAGCTGGACTTGGTGGAAGTCGCAAGCTTGGGAAGGTCGCTGGACCAGTTGGAGGTGCAGAGAGAGGCCCACGAGCTGCTGCCGTAGCAGAGGCAGAGTATGGGCTTGGAGGAACACAGGCAGCGGTGGCGGGAGGAGAACGCTTGTTGCTGTCTGTGCTGTTCACAGAAGTGGTGCTTGATGCAGGAGATGGTCCCTCAACGGCAGCCTTGGAGGAAGCTTCTGACTTCTCACTGTTGGCCGTGCTTGGCACAGAGTCTGGGGTGATTTCTCCAGAAGCAGCTGCAATGGCAGCTGCAGATGCAGAGACAGGAGCTGAGGTCGTAGCAGTGGTTGGTGTAGAGACTGAGGGCGAGTTGAGAAGCATTGCCTTGGTGAGGAAGTCGGTGTAGGCAGTTGGAGGACTGATGGGAGTCTTGATGTAGTCGGCAGGCTCCTGCTTGATATACATGGCGACGGCAGAGACAGGCGTAGCAGTGGTGGCAGAGGTGATCTCGGAGGGAAAAGTGCTGGACACTGGGGTCGACAGCTTGCCGAGCTTGGGTCTCGTGGTCGAAGGCATATTGGAAGGTGGTGGTGTCAATTAGGATAGTCGAAGCTGATCGCTATGTCGAGTCTGCCTGTCTTGAGCGTACGAAGTCAAGGACAAGCAAGACACAACCCCAGTTCTTTCGCTGGCCGAGTGAAAGCAACGAGGGGAAGGAGAAGAGGAAGAAACGAAGAGCGAAGGAGGAGGAGGAAGAAGGCCAGCGAAGATGGACGACAGGCAGAGAGAGTGTGTCGCGCGTGTCTGTGAACACGATGCAGTGCAGGACAGGACAGGACAAGGCAAGGCAAGACAAGCGCAAGAGAGCAAAAAGGTGGGATCGATGATTATAAGGATGGGATGGGTTGGACGGACGAGGACGTCTTTTGCGCCTTGCCGCTGCTTGGATGAGCGAGGGGGGGAGGGGTGTGCGGTTGACGGACGAGTCGAAGGTGTGCGTGCGGATGTGCGTGTCGCTGTAAGTGGGCGGCAAGGAGGAGGGGAGGGGTGTGTGGGTTGCTCGTAGGCTCGCTCTATGCGCCGACCAGCTGGGAAACAGTGGCCTGGCACAAAAGGATTGGGGGAGGCCGAAGAAAGAAGCGACAGAAAGGGGACGAGGACGCGCCGGGCGTCAAGTTGAGTCTGTAGCCGCGAAGGAGCACGAGTCGACGGGAGTGACAGCAAGAAGCCCAGGGCAGGGGTGCCAGTGGTTGAGGATTTGGTTTGTGCAGGTTGTTGGCGCTTGGGAGGGGAGGAGGAATGATGATGGTTTGATTGCTGGTAGTCCTGTAGATGTTGATGGTCGATGACAGTCGAGGGTGAGTGCAGAAACTTCGAATGAAAAGAGGCAGTAGCAGTAGCGGTAGCAGAAGCAGAAGCAGAAGGGAGCAGCAGATGCTGGCAACGAAGATGCTGTTGATGATGTTGTTGCACCAGGTGCTGGCGATGATCACGCACAGAAATGAAACCCTTAAAGCGGCGTCAGCTTCGGCCCATCAATCTTACCCTAGACCAGCGCTAGGCAGGGGGAGGCAGGATTTAGCCCAGCTTTGGTTCGGGACCCAGCATCAAACTGCTGCACCCATGTGCGCACCAACAAAGGCATTGTCCTCTCCAGGAACAGGTGGGATCCAGGTACGTACCAGACAAAGGATGAAGACTGGCTCTTCTCAATCCTCTCCAAGCACAGTTCTGCAGATGGATGGATGGCTCTCAGACTCGCGCCTCCAAGCTCAGACAGAAGAAACTAGCCTCTCGCTGCAAGCAATTCGTCCCGCACTCGGGTGAGAGCGTCTAGCAGAGCGAACACAGCTACCGTGGGCAATCACCTGATTCGCCAGCGACCACTGGGGGCTGCGGCGGCAATCCAGAGGGAGGGGAGGGAGAGGAACCAAGCTGGTTGGATCCAAGGGAGGAGTGCAGGTCACCACGCGACGCGGCCCCTGCTGCTGGGTCTCCGACTCTCCTCTTTTGAGTGAGAGAGCACAACGCTGACGAGCGAGATGTGACAGTCGCTGGTGGGTTTCGGTGGGTGAAGACAAACTCAGATCGAAACTCAATCGCTGTCCAGCCGACCAAACAGATCAAAGATGCAGGAAATGTATGCGAGTGACTTGGAAGCCAAGTAGAAACGGCCAAGGCTCCAGAAGAACGCTGGCAAATCGAGATGGGAATTTTTGGAGAACGATAATGGGATCGGAGGAGGTCCTATCTCAGATCGAGATGTTTTCAACTTCCAACGGCCCAAGCTCGCCCTCTTATATCCTTCCCCAGGGACCAACATAACTCAAAGCTGTGCAACTTAGCCGCCCTCTCCCGATTCCTGTTGAGGCAAGGCATTGAACAGAAAACGGAGCCGCCCAACGTGCAGAGACAACATCCAACAGCCAGTCTCCTAGCGTCTCTCTTCAACCTCCAATACCTACAAACAACAGGGGTTGCCCAACCACCAGTCTTCTCACCAAGGACCAACACCCTCAGCCTTCCTGTCTGACTAGTCTTCCTTCGTCTCACTGCGCGCGCGCCTCCGTTTCCAGGGACGAGTCAAAAGCCCGCACAAGACTTGGTCGACCTCTGTGGCCGCAGTCTTCAACTCCCCGTCCACTAGCTGGCAGATCCTATCCAGTGCGATGGAAACCTACGAGGCTATGAAGGGAGCGCGCGCCACGTGAAGCAGGACATTTTCTGGGGACCAGGCCTAGAAGGAGACGAACAATGCCTTGCATGCTAGCTGGTCTGGTGGCTTGGATGGCTGATAGTGAAAGTTTGTGGGATCAGTGTCCCGTGTTTTGCGAAACGAGTATTCCCCCTTCCGCAGCTATTTCCTAAAGGCGCTTCTCATCCTTGCAATGTGTTGGATGGATCCATCGTCCTGCATGCACAATGATCCTTCTCCCAACAATCGTCTGGTCAAAGCTCGTGGAAACTGCTCCTTTGAGATATCTGCTCGTTGGTTGCGAGGCATAGGCAGCGTGTTGGCCTGGCTCGCATGGCGCTTGCGCCGGTTCTCTGGTTCCAGACCATCGCGCTTAACATGCTCGGGGTGGGTGGCTTGTGTAGCTGTGATTCGGTCTCGAGTGTCGTGTGAGCCGCCTTGTCTACCCCTGATGCACAACAGGCTAGACGGTATCAGGTGGAAGTCCACCTGCTTAGTCTAAAACAATGCATATGGCCCTCAGCTCCCACTTACTTACTCAGGATTCAAGTTGGCCCTTCCGTCGACAGCCTCAGCCGTGAGATCTGCTACGATGTGGCAACTCGGGGTTCGCCCCGTGCCATAAACTCATGGAATCTTCCCACATTCTGCAGACATTGCCTGGGACCCAGCAACCCATGCATCAGTCTACTGGCTGCGTGTATTTCAACGTGTCCTCAGCTCACCAGGCAAACTATCACATCTCATAAATCCACGGACAGGAGGGGGTGCACCACCATCACACTCGGGCCTCACCCACCAACCTCACGGAACCGATGGTCAAAATCACAGCCGCGCAAGCCTCGAGCCACCAATCCACACAATAAGCGCTCTCCAATCAGCGGACTCATCGATTTGGCCCCTGAATCTTCTTGATTGGCTCTTGCTTACACTACTGTAGATATGGTTAGGAGCGCTTGTAGAAAACATACCCTTGTCGACAGTGTTTGGCTTAGCGGTTGCGTCTACGGCGGCTATTGGGATGGAAAGTTAGGAAGAAGGAAGAGGAGGAGTGGAGAAAAACTCGCTTCGTGCTGATACGCGATGATGGGTATGTGGGTGAAGGATTGTTGATGTGTTGGCTGACATCCACCCTCAGCCGGATGGAGAATTCTGGCTCTGTGGGGGTGAAGGAAGTCTGACTTTCGGGCACCCTTGAGAATACTGCCTGAGCCTTTCCACAGTACAGCAAGTGCAGCTGATGGCAATCTGCGAAGTGTTTCCTACAAGTTGGTGATGCGTTTCTTAGGGGTGTGTTGGTGCCGGTTCACTTACGCCTGCGAGGTGCTCAACAGTGCTTGTTCTTTCTTCCATTTACTCTATTGATCCGTTAAAAGGGATGTAGTCGAACAGACCCATAGAGGTCCGCTTGAGAACTATTGCAGCAATTGCTTTCGTTGCTGAGCGACATTCGAGATCTGCATCAACACTGCTTCTTCACCATGCTTACATGGCACAGGAAGCGGACACTCATTGCACATTCAACAATCCGCGAAAAGGCAAAGACGACTTTGAATGACCTGCGAGAATGGAAAATTCGAGATTGGAGTCAAGAACCCGTGTGTGTCTGTTCGACAAGGTAGAGCTCATACGAGAGTCTAACGCCGTATAGGGTAGCCTTTCGTGCGTTGGGAGGACTGCCAGCCTGCCAGAAGAGGAATGCGAACATTCACACCCATCGATGTACTTATTGCAAGGAAAGCTTCTTGTTCTGCATGAGAAGTGCTGACTCTCTGACCTTAAGCTCTGGAGCTTGAGTTCTATCAGACCACCAAGCACGCTGTCCAATGAAATGGTCCAGAACTAATAAACCGCTGGCCACTCAAAAGCGAACCACCATACCATTGGCCCAAAGCGTCCAACCGAATGACATCAAATAGTTCGGTCCTTCGACCAACCAGATGGTCAGAAATGCCTGCTCCAAACACCAAATTATTATTCAGATCCAGCAGCTTCGTCATGCCTGGCTCTGTGACGGCACATCTGCTCTTGCGAAGAACCCGGCACTGCGTCAATCGAAGGCTTTGCCGTAGTCAGAAAGACGAAGTGGCTCGGGTCTGATGTGTCACACAGCAGCAGAGCATCGATCGGGAGCCCTGCTGCCAATACGCCGCACTGTGCAGCAAGCACATGCTCAACGGCTAGTGACATGCTGCATCACACAGCACCGCTCAATCCGCGTACAAGAATAAACCCAGAAAGCTGGAGCTGGGCGATCAGCGGTGGCGTCGGATCAGGGACACTGTGGTAAAACAAGCCATACTCGGGGCTACGCCAGCCCCAAGAAGTTGTCCCTCACCGACTTTTGGGCGGCACGCCACTCGGATGAAGCGAAGGCATGATTGCATTAGGGCAGCTTCCGAAGGCTTGTACTATCTTACATATTCATGACATATCGATCAGGGGCCTCCAACGGGCGTATGAGGGAGAACAGAGGTATTCGCCACGAGGGGGAAGCTGGTGCGAAGTGCATTCCAGTGAGGCTTGGGTACAAGAGACATGATGCTGGCAGAGTATGGGCGAGCAAGCAGATACATACTCTCTGTCGACTATATTTAGGCACATAAGAACATACGCTTGCCAGCGCAGAGCCCACCACTAGGAACCGATTCCTAGCGGACACGGCATAGACATGCTTGGGAGAGTGCCCTATCCGTTTGCAAGGAGGGCTGGGCATTGCGTCGCAGCATGGCGTGAGCTGGCATTGAGGCTCAGGCTCACGTGCATGCGGCCATGCCATCGTGCCTCTGTGCCTTGTCTCAATAGCGTTGCCAGTGGAGGGTTGAATGGGGCACAGGAAAGAGGGAATAATGTCACCCTCAAGCCAATCACGGCGCAAAACAGCGCGGCCAGCCACCCGTGCTGGCGTTGGGAGTGTCTAGGACTCGGAAGGAAGGAGTGCCCCCACTTAGGGCTGATCAGCCAGTCAGAAGTGTTAAAAGGATGGCTGGTCCCGCCTGTTCCTCAAATCACGGCCTCGTATTTCTCTGCCCCTGCCATTCCTTTCCTCCTCCACCAAAGTCTCTTGCTGCCTCAGGCCTCTCCTCAGGCATCCACCAGCCCTTAGGCTTCTGCCAATCAATCCTGGTGCCTCGCCGCCTCCTCCACCCGCAACCGAGAAAAAAGGGCCTCACCAAGCAATCAGAGCAATCAGCGTGCGCCCAGCGTCCAAGTCGTCCAGTCGTCGAAACACCAGAAGCCGTTGTGTCCCATTCCTTGCGATTCTGGCCATTCACAGCTGCTCAACTAATCTGATCTGGAATTCCCGCGACCACACCAAACTCGGACCAACCTGTTGGCTCTAAGGGTACTGGGCGACATCATCATCAGCCTTGTGCAGCCCAGTCTAGTTCAGTGCACTTTCACTGAGCTTGGGAACGAGGAGGAACCAAGAGGCGTCATCCCGACACACACCAGACACGCCGTGCGTGTCCCCCTCGGATCAGCCTCCCCGCTGCTGACTCTGGCTTCGCCCGAGTTTTACCCAAGCAAGGAAGGCTTTGGCGCAGCAGACTCAGCCTGAGACTTGTGCAAGTGCTTTTGCCTGACTAAGTTGCGCGCCACTACCATACTTTCACAACATCATCCGACACGCTAAACGCCAAAGAAACGCGCCCCCCGTCGTTCAGCCCAGGCTCGGAACATATATCACTCGCATCACATCAATCACAGGGCTACTGCTACAGATCATTCATTGCCCGTCGATCCCGAGCTCGTTCAGCCAGCCTGAATAAGCTTCCCTCACGACGGAGCTGAGCAAGAAGCTACCTTGCCAGCCAGCCCCGAGTCCAACTTGACCACGGCTATCAACACAAGCTCAGTCGAATCAAATCACACCATCACACCCGTACGGCTTCGCAGCGGAACCACCCGTCATCTGTCTTCAGTCTGTGCTTTCTGCAGCTAGCCCTGGACACCCCCCGAAGCCCCGCCGACTGCAACCACGTCCCCGTCTCACTCGCACATTGTCGCTCACTGACGAGTTGTCTGCCTCGGCGCCCGAGACATAATTCCCGCCCAGTCCCCATCTCCTCCCAGCTCCGGCAAATCAGCACGCTTTTTCGCGTTCTCTTCGACACTTCGATCGCGACCGTCGCCGCAGACCTATCACGACCTATCACCGTCCCCAGCTTCACTCTATTTCGCTTTATTGGTCGCGTACCTTGTCAGGTGACAGCAACGCCCTGCGGTGCCTGTCTTCCTCGCTGCCTTCGTCGCCCATCAATCAGAGCGCGCCAACGCCCGTCGCGTCTCGACCGCCCTGTCTGCTTCAGTTTCACTGCCAGCCTAGGCCAACCCGAGCTTCACTGCTCAAATAGGTATGTAATTGGCCTTCGCGCCAGTTCTTTGTGTTCGTGATCCTCTTCCATCTCGACATTCCTGGTCGGTTCAGGCCGTCTCCTCAGCCATCACTCAACCCAAGCTACCTTCTGTCGCTTCATCACCCGACGAGTCCACTCATAACGCCTCATTCATGTCCCTATGTCATTGGGCGGCCCTACTGCGACGAGCACACGCACCTGTTGCACTGTGCATGCCTCTTCCACAGCAGGCTTTATGAGCAGCACAGGACATGTTCGGCGACAAGGCATCACCTTGCCTAGCAGCTGACGAATCGAGCACAACTCTTTATGAATTACTGTCTCGCTCTTAAGACCGCGTATGTGCGCCAGCTTGGTAGCAGCCTCCAGCTCTGTTTCACACCCGCTGCACCACACATTGCTTTGCCCAACCCCGCAGAGCACAGGCGACGTTTTCTCTTGTCCCGAGCCTGCCTATCCCTGTGTCGCATCTTGCAGCAGCAACCTGTTCCTCACTCCTGAAACTATCTTCACGAGTGTTGGCTGGCCCTGCGCACTGTGCGCTTGCATACGGGAAAGCCCGTGCTTGCGTTTCATGGTTACCTGAAGTTGGGTGCTTGAATGCTGTCGCTCATCGCTCAGTGGCTGGCTTAGTGGCGGCGGCAGTGGGCCTTCACACATGCACATGCCGTCATGCACGTCGATGCCAGCGCATCACGGCGCATCACCAGCAAGTAGGCATCGCTCCCAGCGAGCCTGATGTCCCAACATTGGCGCTCTGTTGCCCTGCCCTTATTACCCCCGCCCGAGAGAAGCTCATCATGCAACCACCCGGCTCGATTTTCAAAGCTAATTAATCAACGTTGTACAGACCATCAGTTCCACCAAGGAATCTAATCCCGAGCAACCGGAGCTCTTACCGAAACCTCTGATTGAATCAGGTTTGGGTTGCTCACACGATAACCCACGAGTGCGTCCCGGTCTGCACGCGCTGTGGCTGAATTCGTCACCCTTCCCACCAACACAGCTTTGCCACAGCTCTTGCATTCAGGGCTGAGCTCAACCCACCAAACTCTCTCCCAACGGCAGAGCCCAACGACTGTCCAACCCCGTCTTAAAGACCCAGCAACGGCCACTACCGACCATACCCCGGCGACGTTTTATTCGCTCATCCATCGCAACCCCACGCCGCGACACAACGCGGCCTAGCTGTCGACCTTACTGGTACAAACGCGCCGCACCGTGTCGGCCTCCTCTACACTTTTGATAGACTATGGAATACGGGCACGCGCAATACCCACCGCAGTCTCAGAACTCACACGAGCAGCATTCATCTCCGATTCAATCACAAAACCAGCCACAAAACCAGGCCATGTATCAACCACAGTACACGGTGCCGCAGCAAGGCATGCAGCAGGTCCAGTACCAAATGCCAGGCCTTCACGCCGCTGCCTTGGCAGCCACAGCCGCGGCGACGGGACCGAACTATCCTTACATGCACCAAGAATCCGAGATGAACCAGACATCACCGCGTATGGGTGGAGCTGCGAAGAAGGATGGTCGTTCATCGCCGCGGATGGGTGCCTCTGGCAGGCGTATGAGTCAAGTCACAAGTCCTGGTGTCGCCGGCGCACAAGGCATGATGAGCCACGGTGCTGGAAGACCAGGAGTCGCCCCGCCACAGATGACTCCGAGCCAGGGAATGCAGCATCCCGCTTCGCCCGACATCCCGCCGCCCCCAAGTGGTGCTGAAGAATCACCGCTCTATGTCAACGCCAAGCAGTTCCATCGTATTCTCAAGCGACGTGTTGCCCGCCAGAAGCTGGAAGAGCAGCTGAGACTGACCTCCAAGGGCCGCAAACCGTACCTGCACGAGTCGAGACACAACCATGCCATGCGAAGGCCTCGAGGTCCTGGCGGACGATTCCTTACTGCCGAGGAGGTCGCTGCGCTCGAGCGTGAGGGCAAGTTGGATGATATCACGGGTGGCAAGCCTGAAGGCAGCGATCCTTCTTCCGGATCCAAGCGCAAGTCCGAAGCTGCGTCAACGTCTTCGAGCAAGAAGGCTAAGACGGAGAGCCCCGACGATAACGAAGAAGACGAAGACGATAGCTGAGCAAGCTCTTCCGATCCTTTGGAGTGTTAGAGGACATTGCTTGGTGCGGCCAATGGTGGCAGGAAGCCCAGGTTGTGGCTGATTGCAAGCCTCCTCTTCACTAGAAGGTGACGAGATGATCATCAGGAGGATGCTCCCACCCCTGAGGCTCCCTCGTCTTGACCGTCACACTCACTTCAACCTCTCTCACGGCGTCTCGCTCATCATACATGCGCACGCAGCGACTTTGGGGGACGATATATGGGCTGGAACTTGGGAGGATAGGATGCATGGACGACCCGATACGACGGATACCCCTCTCTCTTGAGATTTTGGTGTGTTATGGAAATGGATTTGATTGGCTTCTGTTTGGTTCCTTTGTGCAAAACTGTACAGAGAGTGCAATTATTGCGGGCGTCTTCTATTACGGCGTCAGACATTGGTCAGGCGGAGGGAGGGTACAGATGGAGGGACGAAGTCACTTGCTTGAAAGCGAAAGCAACATTACAGCTGACATATTTGAGAAGCGAAGTACACAGAATGCGAGAAAGGATCTTGCAGCAGAAGGAAGCAGGCTCTGCGTCGCCGAGCGACGGTTTCCTGTCAGCCGAACGAGGGGTATATGCACATGATACCATCAATGGAGATGGGTAGTATAGAATCAGGTCGTGGTAGTCCGTCACCGGACATTACCAAGGAAGTTTTTGCACAGTTTTTATTTTCTGGGATGATGATGACTCCACGCGGGAGCTTCTGGGCAAATTCATAGGGAACAGCTCCGGCTGTGATATTTTATTTTGCGTCCTTGAGAAGCTGTACCAAATTGATACACATAATGCTTTTACTCAAACCGAGGGCTACCTAGAGTCTCGATGACATGATTCCTGAGAGGAATTCCGAGAGAGGGACGGACTTGGCTTCTGAGGTCGATGTAGTGAGGGCGTGTGGGGGGTGTTTCTTTGGCGCATCGGTTGTAGAAATCCGGGGGCCGGCGGCTGGCCCCCAGCTTTCTACCCAGGGTTCCGGCTCTAGTGGGGGACCTCGGCTTGTCAGCTTCCAACCGTGTACGGCGCCCTTAAGGTATCACGTTCCCTGTCCACCTGCGCAAAGTGGTATTCTGATTCTCATACACTGCACTGCCATCCTGTCCATATACACACCTGACCATTGAGCTAAGGCGATAGACGTGTCTGCGCAAGAACAGCAAAGTGACACTAAGGTCTACCGTGCAGGCTACTTGCGGTTCGTAGCTAGAGAGCTTCACATCCCCTTCACACACGTCGAAGCTGTCGTCATGGCGGGCAGAGTGAGGCAGCCGATTGATGAGAAGGCGTTGGAGAAGTACCTGAGAGACAATGTCCCTGAGGTCAAGACACCAGTTGAGCTGAAGCAGGTGAGTTGACCCTACTGCCTACTGCCTTGCGGTTCGAGCTAGAGCTTGGCCGTCCCCATCGCTCGACTTCATGACGTCTAACATAGACGCATCTAGTTCGGCTTCGGTCAATCAAATCCCACATACCAGCTCACTGCAGCAGATGGCAGACGCTTCGTCATGCGCAAGAAGCCCCCGGGCAAGCTCCTCTCCAAGACTGCCCACAAGGTCGAGCGCGAGTACCGCGTCCTCCACGCCCTCGAGCACACCGACGTGACTGTCCCCAAGACCTACTGCCTCTGCGAAGACGACTCTGTCATTGGCACGCCCTTCTACGTCATGGAGTTCCTTGACGGGCGCATCTTCGAGGACTTCACCATGCCGGGCGTTAGCGCTGGTGAGCGCACTGCCATGTGGCGCGAGGCGGTGCGTACGCTGGCGAGATTCCATAGCGTAGACTTCAGGAAGGTCGGATTGGAGAAGTTCGGTAAGGATAAGGGCTTCTATGGGAGGCAGGTGAATACTTGGATTACGATTTGTGGAAGCCAGGAGAAGGCAAAGGATGTTGAAACTGGTGAGGAGGTGGGTAGGCTGCCGAGGTTTGAGGAGACCGTGAGGTTCTTCAAGAACGAGAAGCTACAGCCGGAGGATCGGGCATCGTTGGTGCATGGCGATTACAAGATTGACAACCTTGTTTTCCACAAGACGGAGCCGAGGGTCATTGGTATCCTGGAGTGAGTGACACCTTTGTCGAGCGTCACATGAACCTTGAAGACTGACATGACATGCACAGCTGGGAAATGTCAACAGTCGGCCACCCCCTCTCCGACGTCTGCAACTTCATGACAAACTTCTACACCGCCAAATACGACGGTGCCGCGCCCTACGACAACTCGGCCTTCCTCCCCGGGGTCACTCCCGGCCTGCCTCAACCCGACCAGATCCTCAAATGGTACGCCGAGTTCAGCGACGGGTGGTCTCCGTCCCCGCGCGAGGTTTCGTGGGGCATGGCGTTCAATATTTGGAAGCTTGCGGCTGTGTGCCAGGGGATTGCGGCGAGATATGCGGTTAGACAGGCGAGTAGTGAGAAGGCAAAGCATCATGCTGTGACGAGGGTACCGATGGCGGAGTTTGCTTGGAGGCTGATTGAGGAGACGAAGGAGGCTGAAGGGTCGAAGCTGTAGAGGGCGAACGAAGGGTATCTTGCTGTCTAGAGTTTTCGAGTCAATATTTAAGATGTTCGGGGACTATATGGAGAGAATGGTGTAGCTCAAGCGTAGTCCAGACTTGCCCAAGCTCACACTAGTCTTTGAGAAGTCAAAAATAGAGTATGGGACCAATCGCTGAGGCTATCAACGACTCAGATATCACTCTCACTCGTGCTTACGGATAGGAATTGATAGGATGAAGCAAACAGGAGCCCGAGTAGTCATTCTCTAATAAGGGCAAAGATAACAGGCAGACGCGCAAATCAAGGAGCAACACGAATAGCAAGATAATCAGGAGTCAGGATAACAACTATAATACCAAGGAGAACACTATGTAGAACACTGACTACAGTAGCAAACAGAGTGTTTAATGGAACTGGAAGCAGGATAACATCTCGAATGCCCACTGTATTGGTGGTGACGCTCGAAGCCAAGCCCAGATGCTGTGGGTTGGGCCCAAACAAGGAACATCACACGCTAAACAGCCTAGCTGGAACCCACTGCCACGGCCCTGCAAAACAAGCCTCAGACCCCTGTGCATGACGCCACAGCGCTACCGCAACCCTATCTCCGATCTCAGGTTCTCAAACTACTTCATCCATTGCTTGTCTCATGCTTCTCACTCCGTAACCACGCGTTCAGACGACTACAGGCTCACTTACTACCAGGCGAGGGATTCTGGACGACTCGTATCAGCTCCCAGAAGTATTTCAAGGCAGTGGAACGCCCGCCAAGATGGGGGAACGCGGGCACCACATCCGGCTGCCACCGCCACCCCCCGATGAGAGAAGGCCTCTGCTGAGACGGGACCGGTCGACTACAATCGACGATGGCGAGCCTGTGTATAGCTGCCAGGCGGACTCTCACTCGCATCTGCCAGTGTACACCAACATTCATCGGATACGACGCGACATTCTGAGTGTTGTGGAGGATTATCTCAGTCTGGCTCAACTCACTGATGTGCGGCTCAACGTCACTGTCGTGAGACCTCTAGTTGATAAGTTCTATGAGTTGGATGACATTTCTATCAGTAAGCTATCCTGAAGGCTATGAAGCGAAGACTCGCAAGCCTTCTACCAATGATGTCCATACTAAGACGCCGACAGTTTACTGCCTCATGGTCAACCGCGCCCAGTTCCTGGAAGAAGAGTCCCGTTCCTCCAACCGCCAAAACGTCAATTGGACGCGCGCCACCCTCTGCGAACTCATCGCAACACGGATCCTCCGCCGCTTCGGCGAAGACCACGAAGGGCCCGACGGTCTCCTCCTTCTCGCTCACATCCTCGTCGCAGGATTCGAGCCCTTTCAGAACGCACCAGAGCACATCCGCCATGAGGCAGAAGCTACGACGGCATGGGCTTTCCACCGTACGCTGCCGTCGCTGGAGGTCGCGATCTTGACGGAAAGTAAGCACTTTCTCAGCTCGACGACTTGTCAGAGGGTTGTGGCTGCGATTTATGAGGGGAGAATTGTGTATACGCCCTCGACGTACTGGGACATAATTCCAGACCACTACAAGCTGAAGCCAATTGCGCTGTACGAGCCCAGAGAGTCGCCGTTGCTCAATCAATATCGCCTGATCGTCCCCAGGACGAGGAATATGCTGGAGGCATTCCAATTCGGCGTCTTGCTGGCCCTCTACGTTGGAGTTATGGTAATGCGACAGAAGTCAAAGCTGACTGGGTTGGAGATTGCTTTCGACATATACGCATTTGGCTGGGGAATTGACCAGTTCGCAACGATTCTCGCACACGGCTGGAACGTGTACACCCAGAACCTCTGGAGCTTTCTCGATATTGGTTTCGTCGGGCTCTACTCCCTCTACCTGGTCCTCCGGCTCCATGGATGGAATACCAACCAGCCTGCCATCGCTGAGCAGGCCTTTGACGTTCTTGCACTGGCTGCTCCCGTGTTGGTCCCGCGTCTGGCGTTTAGCTTGCTATCTGACAACCTGGTTTTCCTTTCTCTGCGGTCGATGATGGCCGATTTCTTCCTCCTGACAGCCTTGGCGGCGTGGTGTTTCTTTGGGTTCCTGCTCTCACTGCTGTGGCTTGGGGAGGGGGCACATCCGATTGTGTAAGTCTTCTTGATCCCTTCGCTAAAAAAAAAGGATACGGCACGGTTTGTTTGACAGCCGCTAACAACGCAATAGGACCATATCTAAGTGGATGATCTACATCTGGTTCGGTCTCGATGGGACGGGCATCCAAAGATCGGTAAGAGTCTTGCCCTGCCGTAAGTACGGATGCAATGAAGGAATCGCTGACCCATATGCAGACGGAATTCCATCCTTTCCTCGGACCAAGCGTTATGGTCGCTTTTGCGTTCCTAGGCAATACGCTTTTCCTGACTATCTTGGTATCGATGTTGTCGAACACCTTCAGCAATATTTCGAGCAACGCCACGGCTGAGATTCAGTTTCGGCGGGCGGTGCTGACTCTCGAAGGCGTAAAGGCCGACGCGGTCTTCGCTTATCAACCCCCGTTTAATATCCTGGCCGTGTTCATCTTCCTCCCTCTCAAATTCATAGTCAGCCCACGATGGTTCCACAAGATCCATGTGGCTACCGTCCGGACCCTCAACCTGCCGCTTTTGCTACTGATTGCTGTTGCCGAACGCCGTCTGCTTTGGCCTTCTCAACGAATGCAGGTCGGCGAGACGTTTCAGCCGATCGGGCGCCATCGCTTTTGGAAGAAGTGGCATCTATCTGCCTCATGGGGGCTACGCGCTGTGTTCGAGGTCACGCCCCCGGATGATGTGCACGATGACATCGCTGTTGATGATGCCCTTACGCATCATCTCATCCGGAAGCAATTCACCCGGACGAACACCAACGATTCAATCAAGAAACCTACGAGGCGGGACTCTATGTTCCCTGGTGTCAGAGCTAGAGTAAAGGGGTCTTTCACGGAGGAAGCTGAGGACCGGGAGGTGCTAGTGGCGAAGGTAGAGGATATGGAGAAGACGATGAAGCAGATGAATCACTTGCTGTCTATCTTGGTGAAGCAGGCGAATCTCAACGAGGAAGAGGAGGAAGAAGAGGAAGAGGAGATGGGAGAGAGCAGTACTTTAAAGGGGGATGGATTCACCGCTGAATCCTCGTTCCGGGGGTCAACACAATAGAGCTGCGTCGATCCCTGGAAGGGGGACACGGAGATCTGGCGTTGAGGAACTGTTTCGACAGCGATAAGCGATACAAGCATCTTTTGTACTAGAACCATAAATATACGATCTTCCACGAATATGCTAGCATCACAGGACCTCGTCTGACTTAAAAAGCCCACACAGAGCCACGCTGCTCATCACACTCAACCTTCGCACCGCGCAGAAGAATACGAGGAGTATTTTCCTACCCATGCCGCTCCAAAAGTCGATGCAGAGAGCAGTGTGAAATATTCAGTGGAAAAGGATCGAGGGAAGATAGCCGTCGATGAACCAGTCGCGAAGCATTCAGCGTACGCCACATGATGGTATGGCTCTTGTAAACCATCTATTTCAGCTGTCGCAAGTGTATCAGCTGCTCGTCAGCGCTGGGATCTGTCTGATTCAAACCTCGCTTCAAATCTCCTTCCACGATCGAAACACCAGGCCACGGTTTCTGCCTCATACAACAGCAACCAGCCCTCAGTGACACTAAATTGCTCTATCCTACTCCTTGATACGCCATCAAGACAAACAAACAAGTTCAAGATGTGCATCGCAACCTACTACCAACACAAGACCTGCCGCCACATCTGGGCCACCATCACCGAGTCCTGTGGTCCAGGCATGGGCTTCTCCAACTGTCCCTCCTTCTATGACGGCACAATGAATGCGACTCCTCGCTTTTATCGAACCAAATCAAGACCGTGCCCGAAATGTGATCTTGATGGTGCGTATGATCGGAACTGTGTGAGGATGGTGGAAGCCATGAGGAGAGGGATCAAGTGGGGAGTTGGACCTGATGTGGAGGATTGGGGAATTGACTGCAACCTGGGAAGGTTGAGGGGAGGGGCTTGTGTGATTCTGTGAGAAAACCTGAGATGTGGTGATGAAGAGGAGAAAGCGAGGGCGAGCCTGTGAGTGATGGGAGCGATGAAGACAGCCACCGCGAGGCCACAGGGTTTCGACGTAAACGAGATCGGGGTTTGGGAACGAAGCAAGCGAGCTACAAACTTCAATGATCCTTTAAAATTCGCTTCATTTCCCAACTTCTATTTCCGGGACTATATGTAAGGGGGTCTGTCGTGATGGTGACCTCTACATCACCGTGGCTCGAAATGCCCCACCACGGCAACTTTCTCTTCACGTCCAGTACCACGACACCTCTGATTCACTCCCTCACCACGCATCCTCAAACCACAAAGACAACCATGCTTCCAACTCCAGATACTTCTCACGTCCCGTACGAGCGAGTCTACGAGCCTGCAGAGGACTCATTCCTCCTTCTTGACACCTTCGGAAGCGCATCTGAGACCAGCTTCCTGCACAACCGCTTTGGGTCAGGGTCTGTGCCCCTCGTTGTCGAGGTTGGCACAGGGTCCGGCGTTGTGTTAGCTTTTGTGAATGCACATTCGAGTACAATATTTGGGTCCAGAGCAGTGTTGACTGCGGGCGTGGATATGAATGCGTTTGCGTGTCGCGCGACGTTGGGGACGGTGAAGAAGGCTCAGCAAGATAACCCGGTTACGCATGGGGTGAACTTGGGCTCTTGCATGGGTGATCTCACTTCTCCGCTGAGGGATGGAGCGGTCGATGTTCTCATATTTAATCCACCATACGTGCCAACCTCCGAAATGCCTGAGCGACCAGAGAGCTTCAAGCATGATGTCCCAGGAACAACGGGCAACCCGTCTTTCGAAGATGATTCGTATCTTCTGGCATTATCTTACGCCGGTGGAAGGGATGGTATGGAGACCACCGACAGGCTACTGGAGGCATTGCCCACGACGCTGTCGCAGAAGGGATGCGCTTATATCCTTCTCTGCTGGGGGAACAAACCTGACGAGGTCAAGGATCGTGTCAGAGCTATGGGGAGCGAGTGGAGGGCTGAGAGTGTTTCATCAAGTGGGAAGACGGCAGGAAGAGAGAAACTCCAGGTCGTGAGGATATGGAGGGAATGATCACTCTTGAAGGTTTAGTAACGACGAGAAACGCGTGGGACGTAGCAAGGGCTTGTCGGTGTTTGTATTCAGACATGCTTTCGTCTGCCTCCTAGAATGATACCCCATTCCATTCTTTCGCTTCGTCACAATGTCCAACCGTCTGCCGAGAAACATGGTGCCATAAGACTTTTTCTAGAGAGCCGATCAAAAACCTGAACGCCAGATTCATTCCACAGATTCGTTGTCTGCCACACTCTTTGAGCTTCATGAGATCGCCTCCTCTTCATGCTGAGCCTTGGTCAGCGTTCTCCTCCACGGCGCTTTCCAACAAATTCATTCCAAAGGCTCATGAACCTTTCAACCACGACCCCGGCCCCCCCTACCCCTTCCGCGACCTCTCGGACCACCCCTCCCGCGTCCACCTCTGCCGCCAGTAGCTCCCCTCTCGGCCTCCTTGCGAGCCTTGTTCTTCGGCTTGGGCGCGTCGTCGATGAGCAGGGTGTCGAGTGGGAGAGAGTCGGGAAGAATGAAGTAGCGAATGGTTGACCCGCGAATGTTCATCGTGTCGAGAGAGATGGGATCTTGGCCCTTGGCGGTCATCTTGACATTGCGCAGAGCGGTATTCATCTGAGGGGAGACGGAGGAGATGCTGCCGTGGACAATCGTGCCTGCGCAGTGGGAGTTAGCTGGCTGTCTTGTCGGGAGAAACAATGTTGAATAGTAGGAGGAAAAGGCGCACCATTCTTGAGCTCAATGGTCACCGTCTCGTTGGCGCATTTCATCAGAAACCTGTGATGGCACATTATCAGCGGAAAGCCCAGGCAGAGCAGCAAGCTAAGGAGCGAGAACAAACCTGACGAGCTTCATGATGGGCAATTGTGTATTTCTAGCCTTCTGCCACGGAAACGATTAGATGTAAGAGAGCAAGGGCGAGAAATAACGACAGAAGCAGCTCTCGCGTGTTTGGTCTCGAGCTTCGCTTTGGTGGTTTGGCGGCGGGCGGCTCAGAAAAGTCGCGAGGCGCTACTCTTGCTCTCTGCCTGCGTCAAGCCTCGAAAAGCAGATGCACGTGACGCAGAAGTGTGGCGCGTGGGCGATGTTGGGAAGGTTGGCCGTGGTGGATGTGGTGGCGTCTTATCGATAAGGATCGCGGGACCTGGTCGCCGCCTGGGGGTGAACCGTTGCACGTTGGAGGGCAACTTCCTTTTGCTAAACATCTTTCCAGCAGCCCGGCGAGATTCTCGCCACGCTTGTGAGCCAACTGGCTGGACTTTGCGCGGACTTATTGATATTCCTGGCCTTTTCGTCGATTTGAGCCACTGCTGGCACCAACATCCCTTCCACTTTCTTGTCGTCGACTCCAAGTATTTGAACTCGGGCAAGCCACGAACCCCGCGAGTTCACCAAGCGCCAGCTCGAGAACCTGCCTCTTCAACGGCTGCCACTCCTCTTCGAGCCGAACTCTCGACAAACGTCTGAACTTCACGAGACTGAAACACTGCGACACCGCCGATTTTGGGGGATAGGGGGCTGCCGGAGCCATGATTACCGGGCGAGGCGGAGCGGGAGCGAGGGGGGGTCGCATTCGCCCGCCCCGCCGCATCGTACGTGTAAGTGCCATATCATCCATGACTATTCTACTGCTATTTTACTCGGGAAATCCCAATATCTCTCCAAGACACCCGCCCCGAACCTATTCTTCCCTCATACCTCTCATTATCACATTACCATGGCTCCTCCCAATCCTTACGGCGCGCCTTTGTTGAAGGTGAAGGTGCACCTCTTGCCACTTCCAACAGGATGGACCGGGCCAGAGCCCAGTCGAAAGCCCAAGCTGCCGAGAGCGACCCTCAAGGCTGGCCAAAAGAGGAAGCCTTCCTACTTTGAGGACAAGCAGGCACAGCAAGAGCGAAACAAACGTCGCTGGCAGTTCACGAATGCACTGAGCACCAAGCGAGAGAGACTTTTGGCTAATGCAAAGCGATTACAGCCGCAGGGAGCCGGAGAAAATGCCGATTTCGAAGCATGCTGGAATTCATTAAGAGAAGCCCTCGTCGATATTCACAATAAGAACAGCAGTCGGTTGTCATTCGAAGAGCTGTACCGAGCGTCCTATAAAATCGTTCTTAAGAAGAAGGGAGAGCTGCTCTACAATCACGTCAAAAGCTTCGAGGAACAATGGTTTGCCGAGCATGTGATCCCAAAGATCGAGGCTCTGGTGAGCAGAAACCTCATCAGTATCGGGGTTGATCAGTCTGCTGCCAAGTCTGTCAACGAGAGGCGGCAGACTGGCGAGAAGTTTCTTAAGGGAATTCGAGATCAGTGGGAGGACCACAACATGTCCATGAATATGACGGCAGATATTCTCATGTACCTGGATCGAGGCTACACTCAACTTGAGTCGAATAGGGTGCCGATCTTCACGACGACCATCGGATTGTTCCGAGACCACATCCTACGATCATGCCTCAATGCTAACACCGAAAGCATGGTGATTGACATCCTCATCTCCGTAATGCTCGATCAGATCAACATGGAAAGAGAAGGCGATGTTATTGACCGCAATCTCATCCGAAGCTGCAGCCGCATGTTGACGTGCCTCTACGAGTCAGAAGAGGAAAACGAGCAGGAAAAGCTCTACCTGACGGTTTTTGAGCCCCGGTTCCTCAAAAACAGTGAAGAATTCTATGCCAAAGAATGTGAGAACCTTCTAAGGGCAGCAAACACAAGCAGATGGTTAAGGCACACATCCGATCGCTTAACCCAGGAAGCGGACCGGTGCGGCACGACAATTGAGGTCGAAACGCTTCCGAAAGTGTCATCAGTCATCGACCGCGAGCTAATTCGCAAACATCTGCATGAATTCCTGGGGATGGAAGGCAGCGGGTTGAGATCCATGATCGACAACGACAAAGTGGAAGACCTTTCCATGCTTTACAAACTTATTTCAAGGATCGACGATAACAAAGAGGCACTGCGCGAGATTCTTCAAAAGAGAGTGGTTGAGCTCGGGCTTGAGGTTGAGAAGGTGCTCCGAGGTACAGACTTTTCAATGGCACAGGCAGACGGAGACGACGAGGGTGAAGGTGCGAAGAAGACATTGAATCCCGCCGCACAGCAAACCGCGGCGGCAATCAAATGGGTCGACGACGTCCTTCGCCTCAAGGATAAATTCGACAACCTCTCTCGCCTTTGTTTCCAAGACGACCTCATCATCCACAGCTCGCTCACCAAAAGCTTCACCGACTTCATCAATATGTTCCAGCGCAGCCCTGAATACGTGTCGCTCTTCATCGATGATACCCTGCGAAGGGGCATCAAGGGCAAGACAGAAACAGAGATCGATCAGCAGCTCGAGAAGGCTATTGCTCTCATTCGGTTCCTTCAGGACAGGGACATGTTCCAGACCTACTACCAGCGCCATCTCGGCCGTCGCTTGCTTCAAGGTAAATCCGAGAGCCACGACGTCGAAAAGCAGATGCTGTCGCGCATGAAACAGGAGCTGGGCCAGCACTTTACAAGCAAGTTCGAGGGCATGTTCCGTGACCTTGAGACCTCTGGCGAGCTCACTACACGATATCGCGATCACATACGCATGGCTGGTGATGGTAGTAAGACTATCGACTTGGCCATCAACGTGCTCACGACCAACTACTGGCCTCCCGAGGTCATGGGCCGAACCACTCAAATCGGTGATGGCGCTCGGATGACTTGCAACTACCCTCATGAAGTAGAGCGACTGAAGACCAGTTTCGAGCAGTTCTACCTGTCAGACCGAAGCGGACGTAAGCTGACATGGATTGGCACTACGGGTTCTGCGGAGGTCAAGTGTGTTTTCCCGGCTATTCCTGGAAAGTCTGGCATTCTGGCCCGTGAACGGCGCCACGACATCACCGTGCCAACCTTCGCCATGGTTGTCATGATGCTTTTCAACGATCTCGGAGAGGGGGAGTCCCTCTCGTTGGAGGAAATTCAAGACAAGACAGGCATCGGCAACCAAGACCTCATGCGGGCTCTTACCTCGATTGCCGTGGCGCCCAAGGCTCGGGTACTTCTCAAGGAGCCGGCAACCAAGTCCATCAAGCCCGGGGATAGGTTCTCCTTCAATGCTTCGTTCCAGAGTAAGGCGTTGAAGATTAAGGCACCTATCGTCAATGCAGTGTCCAAGGTTGAGGATGGCCAGGAGCGACAGCGAACCGAGGAGAAAAATAACCAGACGAGAGCGCATATAGTGGATGCCGCTATTGTGAGGATTATGAAGTATGTTCCCTCAACCGTGCCCAGCAAATAATTCATGGCTAACAAGAGATTGAACAGGTCCCGAAAGGAGCTCAACCACTCGCAGCTCGTCAGCGAGGTCCTCACACAGCTCGTCGGTCGTTTCAAGCCCGAAGTGTCGCTCATTAAGAAGCGCATCGAAGATCTCATCGTGCGTGAGTATCTAGAGCGACCGGATGAGGAAGGGGCACCCTCGATGTACCGCTACATGGCTTAAGAGGAGGTTTGGAGGTGTCAGTCTCGGATTCCCGGGATCGTCTGGGAGCAAGGGCCATGTGATGAAGATGACGTTTGATGACTTGGTTCATTGCATTTGCTGGGCGTTGGGCAAAGGAGAACGGAAAGCGATTGGCAGCCATGCATCCGAATGGTGTTGATATTCGGCTGGTGGCACTGCTTCTTCGAACGGGATGGGTTTCTTTCTGCAAGTAGATGAGGCATAACGCAGAGGTGCATACTTGCCATTTCCTAGCGACCGACCTCGGAACGACTGAATGTCGTAGAATGTGTCACGATCCCTATGTGAATTTACTTGTCCGAGTAGAACAGGAGCAGCTGGTTCGGAAATGCGCCGTGATCCGACGCCGAGTCGCGGAGCAACCCCCGTTCCATCTCCGAACCTCGGCCATGGCGCCCGGAACAGCGCTCCAATCGCGCGCGGACTCGCGACGACCGGCCTTGTCAATTTCCCTCGCCAAACACCACCAAAAGGAACCACCGACTGACTTGCCACTGCGAACTACCGAAGGGCTGCATCATTAGTTCATCCTCTATCTGATTGGCTCTTTCCCATTCCTTCCATTTCTTAAAAGCTAGCGAAAGGAGTTTCTTGATCCGTTTCTTCTGAAACTCGGTAGACATCATGTTTGGATTGAGGAGAACTATGGCTACTATGGCTGGACAGGCGTCGCCACTGAAGCAGGCCGGAAAGGTCATCTGCATTGGTCGCAATTACGCGTGAGTCTTTCTAGCTGCCCTCTTCATCTCTCGTCGAATTGCCGATGCCGGAGGGAGGACACTGCGATGAGCGAGCGAGTGAGTGAGTGAGGCTGACCTCATACGACCATAGTGACCATATCGCTGAGCTGCAGAACACGAAGCCTAAGCAGCCTTTCTTCTTCCTCAAGCCTACCTCCTCTATCGTCACTCCCGGTGAGGGCCCGTGTCTGAGGCCCAAGGGTGTTGATCTGCACTATGAGGTTGAGCTGGCGCTTGTGATGGGCAAGAAGGTGCGGGATCTGAAGGCGGATGATGCAAAGGGTGCGCTGGACGCTGTTGAGTGTGAGTGAGATCTTCGCTGATGAGGTCGGGCCAAACATGCTTACAAATGAGATCCTAGCCTACGCCATCGCCATCGACATGACCGCGCGTAACGCGCAGAACGAGGCCAAGAAGAAGGGTCTCCCCTGGGACATCGCCAAGGGCTTCGACACCTTCCTCCCCATGTCCTCCATTATCCCCAAGGCTTCCATCCCGGATCCTCACAACGTCGAGCTGTACCTTTCCGTCAACGGGGAGACGAAGCAGCAGGGATCCACCAACCTCATGATCTACCAGATTCCTAGGATCGTGAGCGATATCTCCAAGGTCATGACGCTGTACCCTGGTGACATTGTGCTGACGGGCACGCCGGCTGGTGTGGGGAGTGTGGTGGCTGGGGATGTGATGAGGGCGGGTGTGAGGGTTGATGGGAAAGAGTTGGAGGAGGGTAAGGTTGAGATTCCGGTTGAGGATTCGACTTCTTCGTATGAGTTTGCTGAGACTTAAGGATGCGTTCATCCTAGCATGAGGGGGAGTGTGTGCCTCGTGAGGGAGAGGGTTTGGTAACGACGAGAGAGATGGGATATTTGGGTTGCTAGATACATCTGAAATAAATACGTGTACAAGACTCATTACAACTTCTTTTCGGCTCAACGTCATATCATGACAAGGACTGAACCGTACAGCATCACGCTCACTCCAAGTTGGGATCCTTGATGGACCCAGGCTTAGGCGCAGCATCGGCAATCTCACCACACTTGCCACACCTCCTCTTCTCCTCATCGCCCTTGAAGTCATTTACAGCCTCCTTAATCTGCGTCCCCAAATCCGTACAATGAAACGCCGCCTCATGCACCACCTCCCCACAACCCTGACAATACCACCTCAGTCTATCAACACTGCCCTCCGGCCTCCTCTGCTCGAGCACAACACCTACGGTATTCGCGAATCTGACAGGGTTATGGGGCGTGTTGGCAGGGAGGAGGAATAGGTCGCCTTCGCGGATGATGATGTCGCGGTGGGTGTTTGTGGAGGGTTCGACGATCTTGAGGAGCATGGCGCCCTTGTGCTGGTGGAAGAATTCGGGGGTCTGGTTGATGTGGTAGTCTGTGCGGGCGTTGGGGCCGCCGACAATCATGACGGTGAAGTCTTCGTTGTAGACGCAGTAGTTGTTGATGGGGGGTTGGAGGAGATGAGAGTTCTCCTCGAGCCTGGAGGGTGAGTTCTGTCAGTATAGGTGGTGATGGTGTTGGTGGTGGTGAGTGGGATGACTAACCACTTGGGCAGGTTGATGGGTGAGCCGATGGACATGGTGTTGGCTGTGTCCCAGGATCAGATGAGATGAGCTATTCTCAGTGAAAGGTGTGCTTCTGCTGTTGTTGAGAAGATGTGACTCGGAGAGATGGTGGTATGATGACGATGAGGGGATTGTGAGAAGGTTGAGGTTGTGAGTGGGTTAGTGGCGTGTGGTGATAGCTGGCTGCTTGACAAGAGTCCACTGTATCGGATACTGCGGTTATAATGACAGACAGCCTGGGGTATGTAGTATCTTCATAAAGGGTTTCAGAGTCAGAGTATCTTGGTGTCGATCCGTCGTCGAAGTCGAGCTGTGCATCATCCGCCTTCCCGCTGCCGCCGTCGATTAATAAGACAGCTTCAGTCCCGGCCGTCTGCCGTCGCGTGCCATAGCTGGCAGGGCAGTGTCTGGTGGTGGTGTGTGCCTGGCTGCGGGGATTGGAGAAGCACGACCCCCGCACCACAGTGGCTGCACATCCGCTAAATCCCCGAAAACCAGCTCAACACAGAGGCGTCGGTGCTGCTCCTGGGCTGGTCCGCCCCACTGAGATAAGCGGCTGATAGGCGACGACAGGGGAACACCTCAGGGTCTCACAGTGGTGGCTGGTCCCTGAAACAACAGCTGATGCGTGATGCAGCTGAGGCCAGGGACACATCACCACCACTCAGTCGATTGTCCTCGTCTCAGCTCGACTCTCGACTCTTCTCCTTCAACCTCAGCCTCACTCCTCACGTCAACGCACCATCACCCCCTCGTCTTCAACCTCATCATGGCTCATCACAGCCACATGGATCACTCCGGCCACATGGACCACGGTGGTGGTCACGGCGGCGACGGCGGCATGGAACCCATGTGCAGCATGAACGTGCGTCTCTCACTTCCTCTTCACCACTCTCCTTCCTCGCGTATGCTCTCGCTGACCTTCTCCTAGATGCTCTTCACATGGGACACCGAGAATCTCTGCATCGTCTTCCGCCAATGGCACGTCCGCTCCACCGCCACCCTCCTCACATCTCTCGTCATCGTCGTCCTCCTCGGCGTTGGCTACGAAGCTCTTCGCGCGGCCTCTCGTCGCTACGAGCTCACCCTCGCAAAGCAGATCGAATCCATCCCTCGTAAGTACTCCTCAGCCCCTGCCCTCTCCTTTCCCCCTTCGCCTCGAGGGTTTGGGGAAACACATGCAGGTCTTGTGTTTCCCTTGATCCGTATCTGCGATGGAACCATCTCAGCTAAGGCTTCTGCGATTCACTCGAGACCACAATCACAATGCAAATACTACTTCTGGATCCGTTACTGAGACCACGCCTTTCCTCCCGCCAGGACAGAACCAGGCCGCCGCGGGCCAGAGGGCCCATCTCATCAAGTCTGTCCTCTACGCACTCCAGAACTTTTACGCCTTCATGCTCATGTAAGTGGCTTTTCTCATTCCCTCGTGATTGACCATATGGAATGCTGATGTTTGCAGGCTTGTATTTATGACATACAATGGATGGGTCATGATTTCCGTCTCGCTGGGCGCTTTCTTGGGATACTATTTCTTTGGGGAGAACACGTCGTCTACGAAGGAGAATGCTTGCCATTGAGATGTGGGCGAGGCGTTCTAGACGGATATACAAAGTGGTGTTTACTTGCCATGCCGGAAGATGATCTTATCTTGGATGGTCCCGCAAGACTCATCTAGAGAACATGACCTCACCCGCAGCACGGAAGACTATCTGATTCAAATCTACACATCTATATATACTTGTATCTTTTATATAAGACAACAAGCGGTTTTCGTCAACTCGCCCTTCCGATGGGATTTCCTCTCCCGTCGTGATGCCGGTTATAACAGTTGCAGTAGCCCAAGGATACAGTGGGCCTAGTTCTCCCACTTACATCTTGCGTGCGCCATGCACTTGGTGGTGCAATAGCCGTCATCCTACATCATATCGTCTTGATTGACACAGTTTCTCATAAGCTGGAGCACCGAATTCGTGTGCCTTGAATTGGTGTTCACGGCCACACTCATTTTCTGTCCGAGACAGGCCGTCGACATCACACCTTCATCACTATGGCATCCAGGACCAACTTCACTGAAATCCCCCGCCTCAACCTCTCCCAGGCCAACGACCCATCCACAGAACCTCAGCTCCTCGCTCAACTGCGCCATACCCTCATCAATGTTGGATTCATGTACATCGAGAACCATGGCATCCCTGAGAAAACAATCACCGATCTTCAAGATGCCTTGCCGCCACTCTTTGCCCTGCCTCGGGCAGCGAAGGATGAAGTCGCTTTGAGTAAGTCACCGCACTTCTTGGGGTACAGTGCTGAAGGATCGGAGACGACGGCGGGGAAGGCGGATAACAGAGAACAATTTGAGTTTGCGAATGAGTTGGAAGCGACGTGGGACGAGGGAGGGCAGTTGGCTGAGAGACTGAGAGGCCCCAATCCGGTATGTGATGAGAGCATCGAGCGGACTTGAACCACAAATGGATATGGACTGACCTGCCTGGAAGTGGCCAACTGCCTATCCAGAGCTACGGCAAATAGTTGAGACATACATCAAGGAGCTGTCAGACCTGGGCGAGAGGTTCCTCACTCTCGTTGCAAAGGCCTTATCCCTCCCGTCCTCAACGTTCCTCCCCTTTCTCTCCGACCAGCACCGCCTCAAACTCGTCCACTACCCAGCCCTCCCAGAGTCCCAAGCCGATAAGCAAGGCGTCGGACCACACAAAGACTCCTCCGGCTGGTGGACGTTCCTCCTCCAAGCATCCCCGCCACACATCAAAGGTCTACAAGTGCTGAACAAGAGCGGCGACTGGATCGACGTACCGAACATCCCAGGAACATTCGTCGTGAACATTGGTCAAGCTTTTGAAGTTGTGACGAATGGCGTGTGTAAAGCTACGACACATCGTGTTGTGGGCGGGTCACTCGAGAGGTTCAGTGTTCCGTTCTTTCAGGGAGTGAGGAGGAACTTGACGAAGGAGGAGGCTGTCGGTACTTTAAAGGAGCACTTCCTTGGTGAAGAATTTAAGAAGGAAAGCCCGATTGAGGCGGAAGAGGGAGAGGAGATTGATTCGGCGTTCTTGAAGGGCAAGTATGAGACTTGGGGCGAGAGTCAGTTGAGGACGAAGATTAGGAGTCATAGGGATGTGGGTAGGAGGTTTTATGGGGATGTGTTTGAGAAGTATGTTAATGATGACTGAGGATTGGAAGTCACAGTGATATAGAGTACAGTTGAGTATATGTCGTTATATCTTAGTGTCGCCCGACAGGCGGCTTGTTCTAAGCACCGAAAATGCACGTAGGACCAGCAGTATAAGGAGTCATCACGGCAATTACATATAATGATGAATATGTCAGTGACTCTTCATGGATATAACATTAACAGTATGGACAGAAGGAAAGAGGTGCAAGATAGAAGAAGGGAAGCTCTCGCTCTTAATCATAGTACTTCGCCTTGACCCCGTTCAAAATCTCCTGTTCAGCAACCTCACTCCGAATAGCTCCCTTATTAACTCCAGCCTTCACCCGAGCCTTGACCCATTCGCCCGCTGTAATGCCCGACACAAGCTTCGCATTCTCATCAGCCTCGTACCCCAACCTCTGAAGTACGGCACTCTCCACAGGCCGCAGCTCCAGACTATCCTCCGGCCTCACGAAATACAAGACTCCAAGCCGATCAATACCGGCTTGATCAGGTGGCGGAGCGACGACGCGATGGACGCTGCTCTTTAGGAAACCGTTGGTGAGGAACTGGAGAGCGTCGGCGACGTTGACGGTGATGCTTCCGTCAACTGGGCGAACCCATTTCCAGCTACCGTCATTCCCTCGAATCTGCAACGCTGCAACAGGTTGACGGAAGAGGAGCGTCAAGCTACCAAAGTCCGTGTGCCCCTTAACCCAGATGTTGTCGAGCTTCGCGTTGGTGGCTGCATCGCGAGCGTGGTATTTCATGTACCGGAGATGGCAGTCGGAGATGGCTTCATCGTAGCGATGACGTTTTGAGAAGTGATCTTCTGGGAGTTCGAGAACGATGGCGAAGAGGACGAGAAGCTTTTGGACGATATTGTCGTGGATGTGGCGGGCGAAGTGTTCGATCTCAGGGCGGTTGTCGTTGATAATATCTGGATGGGAGCGATCGAGTGCAGGGATGAATTTGGGGATGTTGTAGATCTCAGTGTTATCGAAGATGCCAGGCTTGATCTCCTATAAGGAAAGTATTAGACTATTGGGTCAAGCGAGTCGTTAAACATGGCAGAGAGTAAACCTACCCGAAGACCTAGTGGCTTGTACCCATTGTATCCTCCGTTCTCAAGATCCGCCCGATACTTGAGCTTTTCATCTGTAGGCAGCTCAAATACGGACTTGCCGATAGCGAACTGGCGGTCGACTTCGTCCTGACTCAAGCCGAAGTTGACGATGTAGAAGAACCCGACGTTCTGAAGAGCGTCGAAGAGTTGCTTGGCTAAGAGCTCCTTTCCTCCCGGCTGATCGAACGTGGAAAGATCCAGAGTTACAAGATCAGCCCATTCAACTATGCGGTGGATGTTAGAGAACGAGCCGGTGATAGTGAAGGCGGGAAGAGATGGACGAACGTTCATGCTTCGTCACTGGGACCTGCTTATAGGCGGGCAACGTGACATGGTGACTTGAGTGCACACGGCTTTCAACCGAAGCAGCCATATTAACGCAAAAGAGAAGAAGTTTTTAGCACTTGAATCTTCTGTTCCTGAATGCGAGCTATGTTCCGATGCTCAGGGCAATTCTTCTCAAAAACGGAGCTATAGCCTGGACAACAGTCAGACGAGTATCGCTCAAGACGCCACCTTTATTACCCCAGCAATTCCCACGGATATAAGATCAAGATCAATTATGCCCGAGTTGCTCATTACCAATGAAGTTTCCTGAATCGTGTCGCAGTTGACTTACACGCGAAGCTCGTCATCTCACCCCGCAATAACGTGTCCACCAGCATCATGCCGAATTGCTAGGGATCTGGCACACCATCACGAGCTAGGAGGCACAAATGCCGGATATGAGTCGTTACGGTATGTGCTTGGACAGGGTAAATGACTCAATCGAGAGCCCGGCAGTTTGAACATGAAGAAAATGACGCGGGGATGCCATACGGTGGGCTGAGCATATGGAGCAGCTGCAAGATAAGGGTGGCGCTCCGGTCCGGTTCACATCCTTTTCTGGGTTATACAGCATTCGCTTATACATGCGGAGGATTAAAGGAGAAGGGAGAGACGAAGAAGACGTGATTTTAGTTAGTATGCAGTCATAAGAATATGCATTAGTCTATCTACAACGGCCCCTTCGTCGCATTCTCAGGATTCATATGGAGCTCCGTTTGAGGAGATAGGCAGGCTCTGGTCCGAGAATGCAATATTATATTACATTGAAACACTCTCTATACATGTGAGGTCTTTCGGAAACCTGACAGGCACGATCAGCCACACGTCATAAAGCGAGACCAGCGATGGCGGACAACAAGAACCTATCCTCCACCAGCGAGGCTGATTCGACATCAAGAAGCACTGAAGATGGCCCAGCTCAAGAAGTCACACATAATTCCAACGGTGTCACATACGCCGAGAGAGGTGGCCAAGTCGGCGAGGGTGTGGCGGCCGAAGGTTTCGATGCCGACCGGATGCGAGACAGATCCCTCCTGACCGCCGAACAGGAGAAGAAGCTGCTACGACGTGTCGATATTCGGCTCATGACGATTTGCTCGCTGTTGTTCCTGATGAAGAACCTTGATGCGGATAATATATCGAATGCGAGGATCATGAATCGCGATACGGATAGGAATATCATGACGGAGTTGGGGATGAGTTCTGACCAGTACAATTTGCTCAACGTATTTTATTATGTGAGTCCCAGGTCTTTCACGCTATCGATCTCCAAAAGCTGACTGTAATTCACAGGTGCCGTACATCATCTTCGAAGCGCCCTCGAACCTTGTCTTGAAGCGCTTCTCGCCAAGTACCTGGCAGTCGAGGATCATGATCTCGTGGGGCATTGCTCTGCTTTGCCATATTCCTGTGACAAACAAGGAGGGCATCTATACCACGCGGTTCTTCCTCGGACTTGTAAGTCAACTGACATGGTACATAGTCGTGAAGCCAATGGACTAATCGTCGAATGCAGTTTGAGGCAGGCATGTTCCCTGGTGTGATCCTACAAATGACATACTGGTACCGGCCAGACGAGATGTCTGTGAGACTCCTTTACTTCTGTTAGTTGAATCACCCCTTCAATCGTCGATTCTTGCCACTAATTTGGATACAAGACATCCTGGGTAATCTGTCAGGAATCTTCAGTGGCCTTCTCGCATTCGCTTTTGACACTGTCTCTGGAGCCCACGGTCTCTCTGGTAAGTTGACTTCCACCGAAATCGCACTTCAAGAGACGAAAAGCTAATCGACAATACACCAGGCTGGCAATGGCTGTTCCTCGCCGAGGGCCTCATCACCATCGTTCTAGGCATCGCCGTCAAGTTCCTATTGCCAGACTGTAAGCATATCTCCTTACTACTCCTTCACATCGCAGACGACTGACTCCATCAGTCCCTCCAACCGCCAAATGGCTTACAGATCGAGAGAAGGCTTTCATTCAAGCCCGACTCCCACCAAACGCGCCTCGCGCCGCCGAGCAGGACTTCAAGCTCAGCGAGATTCTGTCGACGCTTAAAGACCGTCGCTTGTGGCTCTTCACTCTCATCTGGGCCACCTTCACAGTCGGAACTTCCGGTGTTCGCTTCTACCAACCGACTGTCATTGCCAATCTAGGCTTCACCACCATCGCGAGAGCTCAGCTACTGAACCTTCCCATCTCGATCCTCGCCATCATCGTCATTGGCGTCACAGGCTCCTTCGCAGACAATGGGAAACTTCCTCGACCAGTCTATCCCCTGGGAGTCTTCACCGTCATCATGGCCTGCTACGCCGTCCTAGTAGTCTACCCCTCCAACGGCGCAGTCTACACCGCAACCCTCATCGGCAACGCCTTCACCTCCGCCTTCTTCCCCCTCATGTGGCCCTGGCGCGTGCAAACCACCTCCCGCGCCACCGGCTCCGCCTTCAGCATCGGCTTCGTCAACAGCTATGGACAAATTGGCGGGGCGATCGGGCCGCAGATCTTCAGACAGGTGTATGCGCCGAGGTATCGGGAGAGTTTTGCGAGTGCTATGGCGCTGGTGGCGCTTTGTACGGTGATTACGTTGGTGACGTGGTGGGTGACTAGGAAGACGGAGGCGGATACGAGGAGGTTGAAGAGGGCGAGGGTGCAGGCTGAGAGGGATGGGTTGGCGGTTTTGGATGATGTTGTTGATCGGGATTTGAAGAAAACTAGTGTCAGCTCTTCGGAGAGAGTCTGAGGTCGAGTAGGATGAGGGTAGGGGTCATGGTCTTTCAGCGCTCAGGTCTGTAGGACACTTCCAGGGGGGTTAGTGAACTGGACATGTCACATCGATTCGTCGTCCTGCTGGACGGGAATCACTCAGTAAACAGGCCAGACACCCTTGGTCATAACCCCGATGACATATCCCTCCCAATCCTTCGCAAAGATGCACTCCCTGGTGGGTGATGCCCAAGCGGTGGCACACATCGGGGTCGAGCTGAAGCATCGACAGTTCGGTATGGATCCAATCATATAACATCGCTGCAGATTCTATCTCTAGAGCATCGCTCCCCTCCCTCAGATCTTCCCCTTGTCCTTCTCATCCACGAAACTCCCCTCCTCCTCCGCCAACGCAATGATCTCCTCGTCACCATAATGCGAATTATGCTCCACCTCCGGCTCCTCCTGATACGCAATCCTCGCCGCATCAACCAATACCCTCGCCGTCATACCCCAAACCTTGAACCTCGACAAACCCTCCTCTTCCTCTTCATCCAGCTTGTTCGCTAAGTTTATCTGGCCAGCTGCACTGCTCGTGCTACTCCTTCGACGTGGCTTGGCGACACGTTGATTGTTCACGGGGACGTAGAAGTTGTGAACTCTCCACGGTTTATCCTTCCAGGCGATCCAGGAACCGTCGTACCAGTGACCTGGAGGAAGGGTTTGACCCGGTGGAGGAGGCAGGTCTTTCTCCTTGAGGAAGTTGTAGAATGGTGCGCTGAAGACTGCGGCGACCTCACGGGCGTCGAGGCGTGGCATCATGGTATCTTCGACGAGTGGGACAGGAGATCCGGGGTTGGTTTGGTCTGCGTGGAGGAAGGCCACGCAGGGAGTGACGATGAGGTGTGTTCGTGCTAGAGATGGTGGGAGGCAGCAGAGATGCTCGATGCGGAAGGGTTTGGGAAGTTTGTCATCGTCCATGGGCAGGCCAATCTCTTCGCTGGCTTCTCGCCTAGCGATTTGATCTATCACCCATGTCAGTATGAGTACACAAAGGTGCATGAAGACACGACAGAGGGATAGACTTACAAGGTGTCTCATCAACATGATCCGCCTTGCCACCAGGAAGCGCAGCATGGCCAGAGAAGCTCCTGAGAGTGGCCGCTCTCATGGTAATAACGACACGGAGATCCCCCCATCGGTCCGCATATAACAGAACCAGCACGGCAGCTCGTTTCCGTGCGGGCAGTCGATCCCAGACAGGTGATGGCGCTGCATTATAGGCTCTGAGACGACTGATGGCCGCCTGGGTGCGCGTAAGCACTCTTGAAGCGCACCAAGACATGACGTGTGAAGGTCAAGCAGGAAGGGAACAGTAGGTATGATGGGGATGACGAGAGCTTTCAATAGGTCTGGGGAAAAGGAATCAGACCCAGCTCAGCTCAGAACCCGCAAAACAAGGAAAACATCAAGAACGACAAGCGTGAATGAGGCTGAAGAAAGAACATACCTCAGCAGTAGGGTTCAACGAAGACATAGTCCCAGCATCATAGTACAGCGAAGCAAGCAGAGCCTCAGCGTCCTCTTCGTCAATAGCGCCGTCCTCTATCGCAGCGATATGTTGCTTGACAGCCTCTGCAATCACCGAGACCTCTTCCGATTCTGTACCGTGGTTGTGCTGATCTTCACGTTCCTGAGCCGGCTGCTGCTGGTCCGTGGCGGGAAGGTTGGTCATCTTAGGCACCCTGCGGGTGCGTTCTAAAGCGTCTCGAGGCGTATAAGGAATTCAGCAAGCTTGTGACGCTGGAGTAGTGCTCGGGTTGATGCCGGGAATGAGGGTGATGACGATGCAGGCGTTGAGTGTAGACGTTTGGAGGAGGCATGTCGTTGTTCGGGTCCCGAGGTTGGATCGGATGGCGGATGGCGGGGGTGGAGCCGCACACCTCGGCATGGGTTATCGATACCGCCGGCATCGCGGGTGCCGTCTGGTATAAGCCTCTATTATGTCCAGATAAAAGTTAAATGAGCTGACGCATGTAACTGAGTGACCCTAGAAGTTTCAAAGAGGCCATTGCATTCACGCTACTTGCGCCAAAATCATCGCTTACCGCTGTTCATCCGAAACGCCTCCGCCGTTCCCTGGGGTATCATCCTGCCCAGACTGTTACTCTATGATCTCTCTCGTTCTTCTTGTCTCGTCTCATAATATCAGGTCAACCATTAAGAGAAACCGTGTCATCTGCATCATTCATAGCCTTCTCCCACCCTGAATCGTAATCTTCTGCCGCAACTCCTGTCTTCTCCTCTCCATCTCCCCCTCAGGCCCATCCTTCTTCGCCCAATCCATCAACCCCCTCAACGCCGCCCTTCTACTACCCTCCCTCCGAGCTTTACGAGCTTCACTTGCAGCAGAGTCAGAAAACCCAGGGTCAAGCTCAGACGAGGGTCGCCCTGCTCCCGTAGAGACAGAGGCCGACCGTTGGTGAGGACTGCCATCCTCTCCTGCACCCCTCCCGAGCAGCATTCCGAGGAAACTATCCCTTCCGCGCCCACTCGTGGAGAAGATGCCGTCTGATTCATTTTGTTCTTCGTCTTCGTCTGAGTTGAAGTCGAAGTAGCTGCCGAGCCGTTCCCCGTCGGGACCTAACGGGTTAGACGGTGGGCGTGGGGCTCGACGAGGCTCGTTGAGCATGATGTCGAAATCGGGAGGCATACCGTCGTCTCTTGGTGCAATGACGGTGGGGAGGTCGGGGGTGGAGGATCGGGTTGGGCTGGCGATGTCGGTGACGATACGGTGATAGTCAGCCAGCACGTACTTGTCGCGCGACTTTCTGTGCGTCCGATGGTTCCGTTGCAGTGATGATGATGGATGAAGTGAAGCAGAACCCCGTGGTGATCTTGATTCCCATGATTCCACCTTGTTCGAGTGCCCATATGGATCATTCTCAAGTGGAGGAGCATCGTCTGTCATTGTATGCCATGACTTCATTGTCGAAGTGTTGTTTGTGGACTCCTGGCTGTCCAGGCTGGACGAGTCTGAGACTGTGTCCATCTGGAAATTTCCGTACTTCCACGGGCTGTCATTGAAGACATCGATATCAATCCCCGTCAGCTGATGGACCTTTGCTGAAGACCTCTTCTGGTTGGCAGCGCCCTTGGGCGACGGTGTGGTAGGCGTCGAATAAGGGATAGATCTGAATGGTGATTTATGTGATGGCGACACGGGCGCAATCTCTGTTACGGCATCGCTACTCAAAGAGCGGCCATGTGCCGAAAGAGTATCGAGTTCTTGATTCTGCGGAGCGTCCTGCTTCTGCTGTGCCATCGGAAATCGCGCAGTCTCTCCCACCACTACCCTGGCATCAGACGCAACAGGCTTCCTCCTGATGCGTTTATGCTTCTTGCCCTGTGGCGGCGGATCAGGAAGTGGTTTGAATGCATAAAGTCTTGTCTGGAGGTCGAAGTCTGGACTTTGGGCTGGCAGCGAGGGTGCGCTGGAAGAGGGTGGGAGGCCGTGTCGGCTCATCATCATGAAGGTAAAGGAAGAATCGAATGAGAGGGCAGGATGACTCTTCACCTGCGTTGCGTTACGTTTTGTCGTTTTATGACGATCAGGTGGTCTAGGAAACGTGGTGTAAGTGCCGAACGCGGGATGATGGTACAAGGTTTGAGGAAGCCGGAGTAAAGGGGGCGAAATGAGGTCGGACAAGAGAAAAGTCAAATTCTCGAAAGCCATCATCATGACTCTGATCCGGTTCTCTTGTTTTCCTACACTCGCCCTGCCTTGAGGCAACAATCGCCTGGTAGTGGAGGGTGACGACGACTGCCGACCTTTGTTGTGCTGCGACAATGGGAAGTGAATAGCATCTGCAGCCGAGCCGCCCACCACGCACCACGACTCAGACCCTGCAGCTGGCACGAGTCACCGCAGTCATGATCCTAATTGAATGAGAACGGACAATAAATATCCGAACCCCAGATGACGCCTCGTCGCAGATCCTCAGGCACCCGCGTTCGCCACGCCCATGGAAATGCACAGCTTCACCCGTCCGATACACTCACGATCAACTCATCAACCACCAGACATAAATACAGCAGCGCATCAGAAAGGGTTACAGGTCAGCTGCCTCGCACCCAATGTCCGGTGGGTGGCACGGGCCTCAAAGCCGTCCGTGGTACGCAGCCAGCAATCACGCCGGTCTCTACGCCACGAACGTCCCGATGTCCTTTGTGACATGGCAACATGCATGTCCAACAATGGCTTTCTTCCCTTCGGACGTAGGTAGAAGAGAGCCTTTGGAGATGCACGAGACCACATGCTCGTCCGATGACCACTAGAGCAGTTTGCAGAACTTTGTGGCGCCCCAAGCCATTCGGCACACACCACAGGTATAAATGCGATCAAGGGCAGAGAAAGGTGCGACGGGAGAAAGTCGGCTTGGAAGAGACTGACAAACTCGCGTCGACTTGTTCATGTTGTACAATTACTGACAGCTCCGTGCTGCTGTATCATGTAGCCCGCTCTCCAAAAGCATCTCCGTCTATAGCAAACGCCATCCCATGCCCTCCATTGCGCTGACGTGGTATCGTCGGAATCCAATCCACACATTACATCCTCTTCATACTTTGTGCTGATCTCTGTCAATCGTCTTCATCGTCCTTGCCTTGGTAGTCACCGAGAAGGATGTCGTCCACCCCAAGACCGGTAGAGGTATTCCTAATCCACTCCGTCTCGACGCGGAAGAAGATCCAAACCCATCGTCGGAAGACCTCTAGGAACTCAATCAAGAAGATTCCGCCTTCGAAGTCGCTGAACTTGTCCAAGTGGGCACTCAGCTTTATGGACCAGGTGCATCGCAGTGCCAGATCCATCACAATAACAGCGTAGTACAGGTTTGCTTCACGGAAGACAAGTCGGGGTCGCAGTCCCCAAGGATGAGTGCCTGAGCTGCGGTCCCTCTTCGAGGAGAACATTGTGAGGTCCCAATCCTTCGCCACATCCCAGTAGAAAGAATATAAAGAGTTGACGAGGACGGCCAACAGCCAGGCCCTGTTGAGTGTTTGTTTCGAGCTTTCGTCTTCTACGCTTCGCAGAAGTGCGCTGGTGATGATGACGGGAAAGGCGGTCGAGTACTTGAGAGCGTTGGCCAGGTGCTGTCCACCCCAGCCTGATGACTCCTTGTACGGTGCCCGTCGGACGCGTAGGTATTCGATCAGACATTGTCGTAAACGAATCATGCTTGGCACGGCCATGATCAGAGGCACGATCACGGTGCCACCGCAGTTCCGGTCCGGTCGCTTCATCGACGAGCCGCCTGCTTGGAAGAACATGCATAAAGTCACGAAAAGGTCACCTCCGACCTTAGCATATGATGTCAAGACATCGGCCAGTAGAATGTCACCAAACTTGCCATCCTGCGCCTCTGCGATGCCTCCAATGCTGACTCTCCGTAGTGTAGCGAGGAATCGTGTTCTGCCTCCGCTCGGGAAGCTTCGAAGGGGTACAACGAAGAAGGCGATAAGGATGACAAGGTAGCCGAACGGCAGCCAGTCGTTACCAATCACCCGCTCGGGAGAGCCCCATGTCCACAGCCAGAAGAACGTGATCGAAGTAGCGAAGAGAATGGAGAGAGCGACGGCAAGTCGGTAGGTCGAGTGGTGATGTGGGAGGTGGTGAGGGGAGCTTCGGCCGGGGTACCGAATCAGGGATGGGACATCGATCTTTGCGAGGTAGAGATAGTGCAGGTTCAGAGCCCAACCCCAGACAGCTAGAGAGTAGTCAGTACAGAGACAAGAAAAGCGAGAAGGACACTGGAGCACTGACCAAGCGTGACGATGAAGCCAACCCGGTAGGGCAGAGGAAACCACAGGCTGAAGCCTTCGAGCTGGGACTCGACAGCAGGATCACCGTCTACCATGGTAGGCAGCGACAGCCATTGAGTGAACAGAGGTCAAGGCCAATGTCGCGGCAGCAGGTCAGATCAAGCTGTCGGCGATGCAGTCACGCGACAGTGTGAGTGTGTGAGGATGGTATTATGGATGGTGGTGGTGTTGGTGGTGGCTTTTTGCCCCTTGTGAAGCTAAAGCTGGCTTCTGCCTTACGCACGCGTGGTGCCGTAAATGGGACCCCTGGGCCCGTCTGCCGTAATGGGTGGGGCTTCCTTGGCAGGTGAGTTTGATTGATACCTGTCAACCTCAAGGGGCTGGCATGTGCTTGCACGACGACCGCACCTGGTACTCACGAGACACGATACGCTGGCAATCATTCAATTAATGTTCTGACTCATGCTGTTGGAAGAAAAGAATCGCGTTTATCAAGGCGCGCGAAAACGGTGAAGAAAAAGAGGAAGTAACTTGAGCTGACTACCCGCACTATTGTAAGTGCGCTGACCAGATCCGGACTCAGGGAACCTCCTCATTCAGCCTTGTTCTGTAAGTGTCTCGATGTATTCTTGGTGCCGTATATTTGAAGAAGGAAGAATCATGCCAGAAATAGTCCTCGGACATTGCCATGCAAATTAAGCTCTCGAGCTCATGAATGTATGTGCTTGATAATTTTGCACAAGCCACAAATTCTATTGACTTTTTCCATTAGTTACTGATCCGCTGTAATAAGCCAAGAATAGCAGCCTACTAACCTCATGCAATATCATTTTGATTTCAATGTTTTAAGTTCACTTCTGACCCGTCGGCGGTGGGTTATTTATTGGCGGTTGGTTCGGTATTTGCGTCGGAGGTAATCCTATATACCATCCGAGGGATATCATCCCTAATGTTCCATGCCCGTGAGTACGGGAGATACGGAGATCCCTCGGTGTCATTTCAAGAGCAGTTGCATACGTATTAGGTTTGATGATCGTAGCAGACTGCTCTAGGGGTTAAAAAGTCCTGAATAAAAGACCGTTGTTGCCAGGATGGGTAGGCAGCACGCACGCTGTAGATACTCAGGGCGCGGGTCCAACGTCGAATAATATACTAAGACGTAACTGCACTTCCAAGCATCCTCTATAGAGCCATTCAGCCCTGGTAAACGCCTCGCGCTTCGTGTTCCACGCTCATTGGACGCCGTCATGCGGCTCACAGCCTCACTTCCCGCAATGGCATCTTGGACCGAGGGGCAAGTCCACATGCGAGTGGCCCAGAGCTGGATCGCGAGTGAATATTTAATTATATGCGAGTAGGTTCTATTGATTAGGAGCAACTTTGCCTAACATCCAAGTTCTACCCGGATAGCCAAACAGAATGATCAGCCAAATGACTGGGGTTTCTATAGACCCAAGTCAGGATACAAACCCGACATAAGATGAAATATATACATCTCCGTGGTAATATAGACTCACATTATTCCCAGGGGACCCTTGGCTAATACAGACATTCCAGGAAGTATATCGGGTATAGAGGCTTTACGTCTTTCATGGCCGCCGATACGGACTTCCTTGCCCTAAGAAGCTTCAACCGACTTCACACCCGCATTCTTCTGACTAGGCAAGCTCAGCTACAGGGTCTAGAGAACCAGCTTGATGCACTAGACAATAAATGCGCGGCTATGTCTACTAAACTTTCGCTCAATGGCCTCGTCGACAATGTCAATCTTGACGGCAAAGGCTCGCAGGAGGGTTTGAGAGATGTGAACAATGGGACAGTCCTTGACGATCTGCCACAGCGACAGGAATTGATATCTAGGATTCAGAGTGTATTATCGGATTACGGTTTGCTTTCTACCACTTCTAAGATTGTGACGTCAGTTGCCTAACGGTCAGTAATAGACCAAATGCTTTTGCGGTTCGCAGCAGTCCAAAAAATGTTCCCGGCACCGAAAAGAAACATCAAGAACATAGAGTCTTGGATAGAAACAAATCGAGGTGCCTTGGCAGCAAACGAAGCCAGCTTCATCAGCCACTGTGACGAGCTGGTATCGATCTCTGAGCCGAAGGCAGCTTTGCTTCAGTGGTTCGAAGATAACATCATCTACAGCACGCGTCAAAGTCTTAAACTCTTCCACAAACCACTTGAGAAGACTGAACTGAGCCTCCGCGATCAACAATCAATGTACATAGTCAACGAATCTACTTTCCACGCGTTTGGTTCCTTTGCGGTCTTTGCGGCTGCTACGGTTATGTTGATCGTACCCCTATGGGTTCTCCAAAGTCTCAAGAGCTTGCATTCAGGGTTGGCGGTCATCACCGCGTTTCTCTTTGTGTGTCTGCTTTTCCTAAGCTTCGCAACACTGGGGAGACCATTTGAGAGGCTTGCCGTTACTGCTGGGTTAGTTTTGATACGAATCTGCACAACGGTACTTGGGCCTGTGGCTAACGACTGTGTAGATACGCGGCCGTCCTGGTGGTGTTTCTTCAGAGCGATAAGTAAGAAAGTCGCTCTTTCAGCATATGTGGCCATGACCAGAGCTGTTCTCCTTATGTGTAGCAGGAATAATCACCTCTGCTATCTTTCTAAAATTTTTGAAGCTACACCAAACTTCGTGAAGCCCGTAGAACGGGCTACCCTATGCTATGATGTGCTCTTACCCCAATGCGGTGTGGGGCCACATGCCGTCAACGTCCCGAGGTCCAACACCAGCTCCAGACTCAACCACGATCGCGAACCGATGTCCCTCCATCCCAACAACATCACCTTCTCACCTGCAACTTCTCCTCGCTCTGACCTCACAATATCTTTCCATCGATCGCAGCAACCAGAGACACTGGCGCAAGCTCACTTCATCTCTCCAACGCCTAGCTCTTGCCCCTCGTCACCTCCGACTCCCCATCGCGCAACATCACGAACCGAGGCCTCGAGCCTCCAGCCATAATGTCTACACCACTCTCACCTTCACCATATCCCTTCGCCTCCGCCCCCGACATCATCCGCGCCCACCAAAAAGATGCCTACTTCACCGGCCATCTAACAAACACCCTTTCCGACCTCCACCGCCGCCTCCTCGGCGCTCGCGCAACCCACGCCCTCGGTCCCGAGCTCCGCGCTCTCGCTTCCCTCCTCTATCTCTCCCTCACAACCCTTCCCGGTAACCGCACCCTTGGGGAAGAATACTGCGACTTGGTACAAGTACACGCTCCGACGAGTAATCCTAGGAAGAGTGGGAGACTGCCGGCGTTGAGGAGACGAGCCCTGTACATCCTCGGCAGCGTCATCCTTCCATACCTCGCAAGTCGCATCCTCCCATCCCTCCGCTCTCGCCTCCGAACCCTCCTCAACAACCGTCTCAACACCCTCCGCGAGAACAACAAGCAATCCACCAAACAGTCCCTCATATACACCTACCTCCTCAACCACCTCCCCTCCATCACCTCCCCGGCCCCCATCCAAGCTGTAACACTCGCCCTCTTCTACTTCAGCGGGACCTACTACGAACTCACGAAACGCCTCCTCTCCCTCCGCTACGTCTTCACCCGCACAATCCCCGACACCCCCGATCGCGCAGGCTACGAGGTTCTGGGCGTGTTGCTCGTGATTCAGCTAGGAGTCCAGTCATACCTCCACGTCCGCTCCACCCTCTCCGAAGCAGCGGCAGCAGCCACCTCCCAGCGCGAACGAATTGACGGCCCAGACGTGAGCGTCTCGCTAGACCATAACTCCTACTCCGCGAATAGCGATCTACTCCTTACAGGCCAAGGAACCACATCGTCAGCAGCTTCGAGGGTGGATCTTGCGGCGACGACACATACGCCTGTGCTAGCTGCGCCGAGGTTTGACTTGGAGGATGAGAAGGTCATGGGGTTCATCAAGGGGAAGCAGCAGAGGAAGTGTACGCTCTGTCTAGAGGAGTTGAAGGATCCTGCGGCTACACAGTGTGGCCATGTGTTCTGCTGGGAGTGTATTGGGGACTGGGTAAGGGAGAAGCCTGAGTGTCCTCTCTGCAGACGAGAAGCCTTGGTCCAACATATTCTCCCACTCCGAGTCATGTAGAAAATATAATATCAGAATCTCAAGACCACATTCCAAATTCAAGCACATGATGCCAGAGGACGTGAGGTGAGAAGTCTCAAACAATCAATTGATGCAACGCTTTATGCCTTTTTTGCCCATTTGGTATCATGAATCCCCGGTCTCATTACCGCCGCAGCAGCTCCGCCTCTTATCCGAAGACCTCGCAAATATCACACAAACGTTTCCTCCACTGATCTTGTTTCCAGATCCAAATAGTGAGACGAATTTGGTTTCCATAGCCAGTACATATGCAAATACATGCCCGTCGGGGTTCTTGACCTGATGAAAGACCGCAGCCGATCAGAGACAGGTCTGCACTGACGGGAACCATCCGTCGCGGGTACATCGAGCCCCGTATTTAGTGATAGGGACGCGAGCCGCATGAGAATGTGAAGATGAGAATTTGCGCCGCAAAAAGATTTCGAACCAGTATGCTCCATCAACTCCGAGTCGCTCTGCCCATGGAGAGTATGTATACATGTGTTGAAACATACGCACAAAAGGGAGAGGTTGAAAATCAAGAATGCTTTAGATGGTGAAGAGAACGATCTCACCACGCTCGTTTTGCCGCAAGCGCAGGGATCGCCAGAGCTCCTTCTCCTCTTCGCTTTTGGAGGAAGAGTCGCCCGAAGCCTTGCGCTCTCGGTGGAATCGCTTGAGTGCTTTGTTCATGCTGCATCCGCGCTCGCTGTCGGGGCCCTTGTCGACGAAGCTAAGGAAGACGTCGGCGCGGGGTTTGTACAGGATGACCTGGCCGTCTCCGTGATCCGCCTTTCCGTCCTTGGAGTGCGGGCGATACTCAATCATCTTGTCCTCACGAGCATGTTTGCTGGAATGCTTCTTCGATGACGATGAAGTCTTGCGCTTCTTAGACGACTTGGACTTTGAGCCGGTGATCATACCGAGGAGGCTTGTGCGCTCGGTGCGCTTCGAGTGCTTCGTCTTCTTGAGTGGGCTTGCCGGGGTCTCGGGTCCATCGCCGCCGGAGTAGTCTGGAGACGGAGGAAGGCCAGAACGCATCATGCTTTTGAGGCCACCGGTGAGGCCCGAGTGCAGAACCGGAGGAGCGTCCGTCATGACTTCGTCGCCGGGGACGTCGACATGAAGGCGCTTCCTCTTCTTGTCCTTCTTCGTTTCGCTGCCAGTCTTCCGTCTCTCGGTCTTAGCGGCAGGTGTTCTGTAAGCGCCGGTGGGAACGGGACCGGTGCCGTACTCGACATCGTCGTCCATGTCGAGGTATGCCTCAGCATTATACTCATACCGAACTAGTGAGGTGCTGTCGCCAATTTCGAGGTCGGTGGGTTTGCCGGGCAGGTCAAGGTTCGAGGCATTAGGTGTTTGGCCACTGGCAACGAGGAAGTCGAATACGTTAACATGTCCCTCTGGGACAGCAGAGGGTGGCGTGGGTGCCTCCGGCGGAGGGTCGGCAGGGGACTTCTCGTCGTCGGTTGGGCCGTGGTAGTCTGCCCAGGTGCCATACTCGCCCTCCTCGCCAGCGTCCTCAACATAAGCTGCTTGAGGCATCTTCTTGGTTACCTGGCTGTTGTGATTGTTTGAAGGTGTCGAGGCCGGTTCGTTCTTTTGCTTCTTGTTCTTCTCTTTGTATAATGCACCTTGGTATTTCTGGTCTTCGGAAATGCAGCTCTGGTGATAAATAGTCAGCTTGTTACTCACGGGCCAAATTCGAGTGAAGACTTGACCTACTGTATGCGATCGATATTGGGTGCCAGGGAAATGGGTCATGCAATCAATGCAGGTGAAGGTTGCGCCGTAACAGCGGTTCCGGTGAGGGTCGAGCTTCTTCTTGGTGAAGATATCACCACATTCCTGGAAGCGAAGGTCGGTTAGAGGACAGTTTGACGGCGTGAGAGAGCTGTTGATGATAAGACAGGAAGGGGTCGGTAGAAGGCGTGTGGTGTGATGGGGGAGCAGTCGGTATTTGAAGGTAGGGGAGATCAGGCGCGGCAGCACGAGGTGGAAGGACGGGTGCGACAGGACGATCCGCAGTCGCGAGAAGGGGGGTGTGTACTCCTGACAGATGGTATGTCGAGGGATGGAGGGGGGAGGGGGAGGGGGGTGGTGTGTCGGGTCCGATGTGATGTCAGGCTTTAATGAGTGCAGAGTTGGGTGTGTTTCTGGCTAACACGGACACTGACTGATCTGGGGCAAAGAGCCAGAGAGGGAGGGCTGTGAAGAAGGGGGGGGGGGAGGGTCTGGCATCCAGCTATTATGATAGACGGTAGGTATATGTGGAATGGGGCGAGACCAAAGCAACAAGCGTCGCTGATCAGATGGTTGAGTTTGGTGACAAAGCAGAGGGAGAAGGCGAGCGAACGAAGTGAGAGAGAGACGTTACCTCGCACGAAAAGGAGACCATGATGGGCTATAGTTACAGCGTGGACAAGGCGTTGTAAATGGTGTTTGGGAGAGAATGTCTTGTCTGTCAAGGCGTGGGGGGTGACGGGTGCTTCCGTGGCGCTGTGGGCGGGAAGGTACGGAGAATGGGTCGAAACAAAGTGGTAGAAGTCGAGAGAATGATGTTGTTGAGCGGCTGGTTGCAGATGGCCTCGTTCCTGAGTGGACGTGGTGGGACAATGCAACGAATGCTAATTCGACCAGGGCGCAGGATGGCTGTGCAGAACGCTGACAGGACAGGTGCCGGCGGGACCTGGTGTTTGCAGTGAGATGCGGTGCGCCGTGGTTGATGAGGAGACGTGATGAGGCACGGGGAATGAGAACAAGTGAGTCGTCGGGTACGATAGCGTCTTAAGACTGGGCTGCGTTGGGCTTCGAGACGTGTGTATGCGTGTGAGTTGTCCGTGTTCGTCGGGTGAAAAGATGCAGTGCAGTGCAGCGCAGCGCGACAAACAATATGAGTGGTGATTTTTTTCTGCAAGTCACTTTTTTTTCCTGCTGGAGTGGTGGTGCAGCTTCAGTTCAAGCGGGTACCTCAGTGGGAGGAAACAGACCAAGAGCCAAGTAGCCCAACCGAGTGAGGGGGGTCAGTGCCAATGGATGGATTCGTGGCAGTGGATTGCTGGTCTGTGGTCCTCTGGACGAAGGGTCGTGAAGTAGCTGAAGGGTGGTATGGTATGGTGGATGACAGAAGAGGGAGGGGAGGACAAAAGCCAGGCTCGGTAGCGACGACGACAGTGCTCTGGGGCGAAGCAGACGAGACTCCAGACGTAGTGTTGTGCCGTAGGCGAGAGAGGAAGAGAGGGGTGTGTCAGTGGACGGTGGCCCCTCGGCTTGGCCTGGAATCGACGTCGTGGGTTAAGGTCCAGGGATGTCGTGAGCAGCCAGAGACAGTCCAGATAAAGGAGGGTTATCGCGGGGTTGAGTGAACGAGAAGAGAGTTCGCGTGTGAGACAAGAGTTGAAGCGCAAAGCGAAGGTTTGGGGGAGATTGCGACGTGCTGTGGCGCGTCCTGGATCGAGAATAGGGCACTTGATTAACGGGCAAACGGGTGGGTGGGTGGATGGTTGGTATGGTGGCACTGCGAGGCGTGGCGAGAAGCGAGATGGACACTACTGTGTGCCTGTGTCTGGAGACAGAAGGAGGAGCAGGCACAGGTAACGGAGCGTGTCTCGTGCACAGGGCGAGGGCAAGTTGCTGAAACGTTGACGATGCTTGGGTGTGTTTCTTGTGGAAGGGAGAGGAGCCCTGGTCAGTATGAGAAACAGAGGACTAGAGTGAAGCGAGCGATGAGGATAAGCAGCAGATGTGGGCACAGGCAGGGCAGACGAGAGGATGAGAGTCCACTGTGTTAGCGAAGGTACATAAGCAAGCAAGCAAAGCCCCAGATGGCATGCAGCAGCTGCAATGCACCAGCAAGAAAAAAAGAAAACACTGGCAGTTGCAATGCTGCTATGTCGTTCTTTCCCACAGTAAGATTGCTATCCAAACCCCCTGCGGCAGTCCCACGGGATTGAACCTTCCCCCAGCAACCAGCCCAATCGCGCCACATGATTGGACGCATGCTTCAATTTAGCATCTTCAACCAATCATGCTGCGTCAATGTCTCATTCTCACGACTGGGGGTGTCTCCTTAGGGGTCGCGACACCAATAACGACACCAGAAATGAAGTCGAAGTGGGAAAGCCCCTACGCGCCACACACGCTTCAAGCCACGCTTCACTTTTTTGAGATCCGAACCAGGAACATCGCTGTTGGTATCTGCAGTTCTTTGTCCTCGTGCCACTGTCTGGCGCTGATCCGGTGCCCGACCTAATGGATCGAACGTGTTCATTCCTTGGAATAATGAAAAACATATCTCTCATCGAAAAAAAATGTCTCACGATAGACCTTTTCTTACCCGCGGTAAGCATGGCAGTATACATACAATCAGGTTCGCGTTGACGATTTCCAGACCCTGGCCATCACCCAATCCAGTTGTCTCAGCCACACCTCAAACCCTCTCCTGAAGCGACTGAATTGGAAGCGGGATCCCATTTCTCATCCGGAAAGAACAACCTTGCCCTTGGGGGATCGCACCTCTGACAAGTCGCAAGAGGACAGGGCAGGGTAGGACATGGACCCCCTGCTACGTCCCGTCTCGCGCATGACGCGCCTCTGGAGGTTGATCCTCTGAAGCTCTGCATGCACTCTCACTCGTCCGTTTCGCGAGCAGGGTGATGGCAATGTTCAGGAGACTCTGTCTATTTCAGGCGTATACCCCCATGCGTTCCCAGCCGGAAGGTACGGAGCGTCAGTCAGGGGTCGCATCTTAGAGGCCCAAGGCTACGCGCCCAGCTAGAATCCATTAAACAGGACGGCGCGAAAGCATGCGAGAGTGAGGCAAAGTTCTAACCAACGACCACAAGACGGCGCCAAAGAGAACAGGAATAACCCCCAATACCACACTCAGCTCCTTTGATGCAGGACATGCTCAAGCCCGGTATTATTAGTAGAGCTTTCGCACATCCATCGGCTGATGGCCGCGCGCGTCGCTGGAATCGCCACAGGAATCCCAAACGGGACTCCAGCGTAGGATCGCCCTACACCCTCCCTCTTGAAGCAGGGACTGTTTCAGGGGCCATCCCTGATCCATCGTCACGGCACGGTCCAGCTTTGGCCGTTTTGGCAGAGCTGAATCGTGGTCGCGGGGAAATGTTGCGAGCGAGCGATCGGTGGTGGTGTGGTAATGATGCCATGATGCGTGCATGTGTCCAGCTCTCGTAGGGTATTCTCTTTATGCGCCTGAAAAAGCTGAAGCCTGTTTTGTAGTTGAGGCGGTCTGGGTGTGCGGTAAAGTCAAGTCGATGTTTGCTGTCCACTGATCCTCCCTACTTGGACACATATGCTTTCGAGGGTTATGCTGCTCGACTGAGTCATTCTCAATGCGTTGTTGGGCAGCTCGGACTAGAGATGTCAGGCACGTGTATTTGCAACGCGGTTCTGAAATAGCAGCAGGATGCTGGGCATCAGGCACGCGGCATCGAGGCCTCTATGTCTTGGTCTTCACCTCAACTGAACAAGATAAGGGAAGCAGGTGGGTGTTGGCTTGAGACACACTGACGGCTAGAATGCGGGTAATGTGATAACCAACATATTTGTTGGTTGGCCCTCATGTGCTCCTAAACAGGATTGAAATGAGGGATCTCACCGGAAGGTTCCATGGGTAAAGGGATACTAGGGGTATCAGCGTGTCACACTTACACGCATGCGCACACTTAGACCTCCGAGTAATCTCCCGGGCTTATATGCATTGCTCAAGGCTGATCATGCGAGCACTTGAAATGAAATGTAAGGGCAATAACCATCTCTTGAAGCCGACTACTCCTAGCACTCGACTTGATACACCCAAGCCATTGCTAGCCTCCGGCTATTGAACGCCAGAGCACCGACGAGCTAAGACACGCGTTACGGTGCAGGAGACAACTCCACGACAAACGCACTGACTCGTGGCTTTTGATTGCATGTAATCAAACTGATCTCAGCCAGCTGTAGTTGCAGTTCAGGACGACATGAACAATCACATAGGTATGGCATCAGTTCATCATCAGCAAGCAGGTATCTATCTACCTACCTTGGCACAGCTGGTACTCCTAGGTAAGGTATCTAAGGTATCCAGGGTAAGGTAAGTTGATTGATCGCCTCGGCTGTCCTGCAACCCCTGAACGTCCCCTGCATTTCCACCCCAAGTCCCCTGTACGAACTCCTGGAGACACCTGAAGCTTCAACTGCGCAGGGGAGCTCCACTGTAGCTCGGGCTCTTGTTCCTCACCGTCTCTCCGCACGAACTATCTCCCTTGTCTCGTCCCAACAACTTTTCAATTGTCTGATTACCTCTCGTCCTCCTCCTACATCTCTTCTCTCCGATTCTTGCTCTGCTCTCTGGCTTCGTGCTTGAGAATCATGTTCAGCATCCAGTCGTGATCCCCTCCTTTCCATCCCTCCTACTGGCCGGATACAGGCGACCCATCCCAAAGGCTGCAGCTGCCCCTCCACACCACAACCACCAGCCAGCCTCGCTTGCCTGCCTGATTTCGTCGGCCCTCCCTCCTCCACCTTTTCACCTTCACAAACCTCATCCCCCCAAAACCGTCAAAATTCGGTACGCCACGCAGGACGCAGCCCTACGACCTCGCCCCGTCTTCCCGCCATTGTATACAAGTCCTCCTCCCCGGCAACCAAGGTCCATCGTGGATTACTCCCCTCGGGCTGCGGCCGGCTCTGGCCCCGAGTCGCCGCGCCGTGTCCGTTCCCCCCCTCCTTCTGCAGTCATGTCGAACCCTCCTGGCTCGCCTAGCACCGGCTACATGGACCAGATGGCGTCCGCTTTGAGCTCTGCGGCATCGTATATGCGGCTGCCAGCTCTGGCTTCTACTGTATGTTCACCCTGCTCTGTGTGACGACCCTTATCTCGGCACTTCGCCGTGGGAGGTGTGGGACATGGGAATGAAGCTACACCTTGCGTTTCGCAGGCATTGAGCTAACTGTTGCGCAGGGAGTCGCTGCAGTATTGACATCTCTGCTGTACTTCAAGCAAAAGTATGACCCTTGAGCCATTGATGTTTCCAAAAGCCGTGCTGACTTGAATTATCAGAGCCCTCATTTATCCCTCTAATATGCCCCCAAACTCCCGAACCGACCTCCCAAGACCTTCACAATTCGGCATCACAGACTTCGAAGAACTTGTTATTCCAACTGATGATGGCGAGAAACTCTCAGCATTCTACATCCGAGCCCCACGCAGCAGCCGCTACCGAAATGTCACAATGCTCATGTTCCATGGTAATGCTGGCAACATCGGACATCGTTTGCCCATCGCTCGTATGATCATCAACTACGTTGGCTGCAACGTCCTGATGCTTGAGTACAGAGGCTACGGAACCTCCACTGGCGAACCAGACGAGGCGGGTCTCATGATCGATGCGCAGACTGGCCTTAACTACTTGAGGGAGAGAGCCGAGACACGGGATCACCGGTTGATTATCTATGGCCAGAGCTTAGGTGGTGCTGTGAGCATCAAGCTTGTCTCTAAAAATCAAGACGCGGGGGATATTGCGGGCCTAGTGCTCGAGAACACATTCCTGTCGATACGGAAGCTTATACCGTCTCTTATACCCCCCGCCAAGTACCTCACTTATCTCTGCCACCAAATATGGGGGAGCGAGTCGGTGCTGCCTAGCATCACCAAGGTGCCCATCCTCTTCCTCAGTGGCCTCCAGGATGAGATCGTACCGTAAGTGACCAACCCTCTCGAGCTTCCCACTATTCCCACGCCATCCCACCATTTTGGCCCTTGATCTCATGATGATTTGCATCACCCACAAAATCTGAACTGGTTCGCGCTGGTCCATGATTAGAAATGCACTCTCTTTGTTTGTCTGAACAGATCTTCCTCTATTCTGGCTTGTATCTTGGCTTGTCTCATCCATACACCTTCTTCAACCTGCACGATCACTGACGTGGAATCGCGCGGACAATAGACCAGATCACATGCGCCAGCTCTACGACGTTTGCGCCGCCCCTAGCAAAACTTGGAAGCCCCTCCCCGGCGGTGACCACAACACGAGTGTCCTCGAGGAGGGCTACTTCGAATCGATACTAGATTTCGTTGCCTCTATCATAGGGAACGAGGCGTCCGAGAAGGAAGCTAAGGATCGTCTATGATAAGGGGGACGAAAAGACGAGACTACGAAGGTTTACGATACAACTGCCTTGTTTTGTTTGTTTTTCTCACCGCCATGGCGTATTTCAAGAGCTACTGTTAGCAACATTACACTCTGGTGGACGGCACGCCACGCTTCTTCTAGTATAAGCGAGATACCCATATAGTTTCTTTGCATGATCGCTTCACAATGAAATTGTCATTCTTGACTATCCTAATGCTGCATCTTATTCGCTCGGGACGTTTGCACCGCCATAGAGGGTTGCACGCGATGGGACGTTGGGCGGTTCGTGGGGGTAGCATGTGACGTGCATGATCTGCTCGGTGAGACATCCCGAGTGCGCGTGATCTATCCATGGGTGGGAGGTGGGATGGCTAACTGTTCGCTCAGTAATCGTCATGCAGATTTCGAACTCGAGGGGATTTGATGATAGGGTAGATTCTCGTATTTTCATTTGACTTCGAGTTATCCTGTATGAAAAGAATCGGTCGTACGATAGAGCTGCAAGCCTCAACATTCCACATCCGACCCAAGCGCCGCCCATGCCTTCTCCTTCGCCTGCTCTCCAATCTTCTTCTTCCTCAACCCCAACAACTTCCTTCCACTCCCTTTCCCAACCGCCTCCTCAACAACCGGCTTCTTGACCGTGGCCGCCCTTGTAGCCACAGCACTCCACCCCGAACCATCCTGCTGACCCTTGATCTCCCTCCTGGTCACCTCTTCCGCACCATTAAGATGGCATAGCAAGACATTCCCCGCTAGCTTGGTCCTGCCGAGAGTTTCGGCCAGACGTGGCTTGAGGTTGGTGAGTTCTTGCTCGACGGCGGAGGGATGGAGGAAGGAGGAGTAGTGGGCTGTTGCGCGGATGGCGACTTCGTCGGTGGGGAGGAAGTAGGTTGAGAATGTGAAGGAGGAGGATGCTTTGGCGAGGTCGTCTTTGAGAGTTTCGGTGACTTCTTCAGCGGTGAGGCCGAAGCGAGGGGATATGAGGAGGAATGCGTTGAAGGGTTCGTCGTTGAAGACTGGTGGTGGGGGGCTGGGATTTCTCGAGGCCACGGCTGCTGCTGCCGCTTCTGCGGCCTGCGCGTCTCGGATCTTGATACACTGTCCGAGGGTCTTGCTCGGCGCAGAGACGTATCTCTGCCCTTTGTAGACTACTACATACCGGAACGGCTCATCGTCCTCGCTCCTACTCTCTAGTCCGTAGTCATCTGCCAGTGCGTGTAGGAATTGCCTCTGCTCCCGCGGCATGGCCTTATACTGTAGGCGAACCTCGCTAGGGCTCTGAGAGAAGACACGGAACTCACGTTCCTGAGTCTCGGCCCAGGACTTGTTCTCTCGGAAGAGTGAAAGAGTGGTGTCGGAATATGGGACGTGATCGTTGGTGTGTGTAGATGGATCGATGTTCAAAGCAGCTGCAAGACGGCGGTTGCGCTCCTGGCGGAGGCATTCGTCGTCACATTTGAGCTCTAGGCGCTCAGGGTTTGTGTTGGAGCTACTGGCAGCACATTTGACCTCCTGGGTTTGAATACCGCAGGGGCAGGCGATAGTAGTCTTTGCTGCGCAGGGAATGTTTTCGTTGCAAGCTGTTCGCGAGGTTAGTGGTTGAGAACGCGGAACCTTGGTGTTCCTAATTGCAATGAACTTACGAGTTGAGCCATGGCAAGGCTGCTGGCATTTGTGATCGCAGAAGAGCTTGGCCTTGCCGCACGCCTGTGAGCATTTGACGGCTTGGGCTCCTTCATCTTCACATTCTCCTGGCTTGTGGCAAAGCTTCCTGCAAGAGTGAAGTCTACATACTACGTCAGTCACTGTAAATCAAGAAAGGGGAGTTTCATCAACTTACCCGCACTTGAGCTTCTTACCACAAACGAGACCACAGTGAGCCTCCTGAAGATGACAAGGTTGATTCGGCATGTTTCGCTTGCCACAGGCGCACCATCTCTTCACTTGGAATGGACACTTAGGACAAGCCTTGTCGTCTCCGTGACAGTGGTGGTCAACAGCTGGGTGGCCACATTCAGGGCGCCTCTGACAAGGGAACTGACAAGCTGGCGGCTGCGTACCGCATGGCTGAGGTGGATGCAAAACAGTCCGGCCACAATCGCAGGATATTTCATCGAAGATGGCCTCAGGGCAGCTTGCACAGGGACCACGGTGACATATCTGCTGACAGTCGTGAAGACCACATTTCAGTGATCTGCCACAAGTCCTGATGCAAATGTGCTCCGCCTCAATGGTAAGATCAACATTTGCAGCAAGCCTCTGCTTGCGTTTTGCGGCCTGTCTTTCAATAGCTTTTTTCTCGCCGGTACAACAACGTTCACCGCATTTGTGTCTAGCACAGTTGAGGTTGGCCTGGCAGACCCGCATACAGATGGGGGCCTGCAAGTCCCCTTGGTGGCAGAGAGATCGCGTAGATGTGCGGCCGCATCGACACGCGATATCGATAACAAGGTTGCACGAGCCACAGTCGCCGGTGTGACACTTCGCCTGGCAGGCGTGTCCGCAGCGTAGGGTTTTCTCACAAGGCTCGTCGCAGCGCGGAATGAGATCCGAACACGACTGGCGAGGGTTCTCGAGGAGTTTGGTCAGATCAGTCTTGCCACAAGGGCAGGTCATAATGACGTCGGGCGAATAAGGGCAGTGAGCGGCTTGCTCATCCTGAGCATGGCAGGTCTTGGAACATTTGTGGGTTCCGCAGTCGAAGAGACGCTCACAAGGCTTCGAGCAGTCAAACGAGCCCTCGAAGAAGACGCCCTCATTATGATCGTAAGAGTCTTGAGGATCATCTCGCGAGGAGCAGATGATCTCCTTCTTCTCACTGCCACAAAAGCATCTCGCCTCCACCACCACGTCGCAATCGCCGCAAATGCCTGAGTGACAAGGCTTCGAGCAGGTATGCTCACCACAGGGGAGGAGATCGCCGCACGTCTCGCCGCAGCTTTCTCCGTTCTCGTAGTCTGTCTCCCTGCACAGCTTTTGCGAGGTATTCTTCCCGCAAAAGCAGCTTTGCACAGGACCCATCAGGTCACAAGGAGGACATGGACCAGCATGACATTGGAGAAAGCATGGATGCGGACAGGTAGGCCGAGGCTTAGAACAGGTCTGGCCACACGAATGGGGCGGCAACGCTTTGCTGGCTGGACTCGGGCTGAGTTCCTTGCCACACCAGCAGTGATAGGCGGCAGGTTCCTCGGTAAGATTGGAGTTGCATCCAGGACATCTCCACTTGAAGTCTCCAGTCGGGTTCTTTGCCTGCTGCTCGTTCCATTGTGCCTTTTGGTTGCGGTACCAGTGCTGAACGCACTTCTGGTGGACGGTGGTCCAGCACAACGTGCAGGTCCAGATCTTAGAGGAACGCAGAACCTCGTCTGTGCAAATGGTGCATTCGTAGTTGTTGTTGCTAATATCCTCGTGAATTCTGGTGCCAAAGTCATCAGCTGTTGACTTCGGTACGCTCGGCCTACTGGCTTGCGAAGGACGAGTTGCGGTTGGGCGACTATTGAAATCAGTATGGCTGTTCAAATAGGCGTTGGCGTGGAAGACTCACCTTCTTTGAACGACGGGCTGACCAGGGACAAACTCCGCAGCTTCTGCGCTCAAGGAAGGATCGGAGCCTTCTTCGTTCGCATCCGACTGGGTCAGGCGTCCTCCAAATGCTCGTCGACCCCCTCTAACCGCGCCGCGAACAGAGGCGGCACCTCCCCGACGTTGCTGTCCGCCTCGTGCCCTCCGCGATCCTCGTCCGCGAGGATTTGATGAGACGTCTGAGGCGGCCACAGAGGCTGCATCGGCTTGAGGCGCGGAGTCTGTTGAAGGAGAGACTTGGTTCTGGACGGCGCCTCCACGGCGGCCGCCTCTCGCGTTACCCCGACCATTATGATTCCCACGACGTCCTCTCCTTTCATTTCTTGACCCCCCATGTGCAGAATCTTGGGGTTGGGCCTGAGGCTGGGGCTGAGCTGATGCTTCCATTGCCACCACAGAGACCTGAGAAGACACCTGCTGGTTGGCTAACAATTTGACGATGTTATGAGAGTTTGTGTGCGCTTTCACAATATATAGCGACTTTGAACAAATAAAGAAAGGAATCGGAATGAACACAACAAAAATCGAGCCGCTGCTGGTCAAAGAATGGGCACAGAAGTGCAGAGCTGTCCCAGAGGTCGAGGCTGCTATGGTCGTTTTTGAGGATTTGGCGTCGATGTCGTTGGAATTCAGTGGAGCCTGTATAGTGGCGATGCCGCTAACAAAACATGGTGGCAAGGTCGTGGGAAATTGCTAAGCAGCGCTGGCAACATGGGTGCACCAAAATTTGGCTGATGATTACAGATGAGTCACCAGCACCTAGATCCAGCACTACGCTAGACTGCAGCAAAAGTTGAACCAAAAGGGATTGCATGCATAGAGAAAGAGTCATACTCGAGGGCTGGGTAAATCTTGTACTCAGCTACTATCTAGACTGAATCAAGAATGCAAGTATCCTGGAATTGGGCATTGCATGGTACTAATTGGTTAGGTAAGGCTTCGTAGGTATCGTGCCGTGGAGCTGAGACCAGGCACATGAGTGCAAGAGCATCTGTGAGGTAGCCGGCGTTGAAATTGACTCGGTTAGTTGCTTCTTTACTAGCTAATGAAAGCGGAATTTGAAAGTTCAGCAGAGACTACCAGATGACCCAAACTCTCCAAAACGGAGGATGAGCCAGTCTCCATGCGGCGCTGCTTTGCAAGAGTGACTTCAATTGAGTTCCCTCAGCTCTACTTTGAATAGTGAATTACGACTTCAGCCGGACTCGGCTAGTATATCTTGGTTCACTCTGCAATAAGATGCCTTGTTTGTTCCCTTTGGCTTTTCCTGTTCCAACCCGGATACCTACCCTGGAGCCGAGACGAGTTGACCTTGGACTGGCCGTAGGGTTGTACTGGGCATACTCGGAATTGTCATAGGGCTCTAAGGATTCGTAAGTTCAATCATGACTTTTCCCTCATGGGCTCTTCGATCGACCTAGGCGATCCGATGGGCCGATCGTTGATGTTGAGGCCCGAGCCGCTTCACTTCCGAACCGAGACCGACATTCTCCACTACGATGGTCGGTCAGGCGACCCTCAATCAAAACATGACGAGGTCAGATTCCAAATCATAAGCTGACACCATGGGTTGAACAACAGCAATAGACTGTGAGGCGCAGAAGCTGAGCTTTGGTGGTGTTGGGCTTGATGCCTAGGCGCAACTCTTGACGTCCTACAGCTCATGCCTTCCTCTTGCACTGGCAATTTTTGCCTCATTTCCTCTCAGGATTGTTCCGTGCAACGCACCACGAATAACGCCCATTCTCTTTGCGAAACCATCTGGTAGCAGATTGTCGTCACAGGAAAACCTCAAGACCGCACGCTTCATGCAAAGGTTCATCATCGAGAGAGGATAGAGAACATTCGATCCGATCTCCATGTGTCAAAACTGACGTGGCCAGCATCGATCGACTCTTTCCGCATCCAACCCTTCTCGGCCGAAAGAGCCAGATACCTGACATATTATCCTGGCCTCTGCAGTCGAAATAATGACCCCCTGGCGCCATTTCGATTGCTTATTCCTTGGGCCGGCGCCAGATCACCGAGGTGGAGAAGTAGACCGGATACGAGATGCACGGCGTAGCGCCATGCAGCACCTTCGTGGCTTGCATAATGACCCTGAGAAGGCTGCCAATGACAGCTCGCTGGAATGATTCCGCTTGACAAACAAAGGTTCTTTGCTTGACCGAGAGTCAGGACGGCAATTTGCGCCCAGCATTGGCGCTGCGACGGAGGGCTCAGTTACGAGTACTTCGCTCCAGGTGCCAGATATGACAGGAAAGTCTGGTACTCACCGACAGGAAGGGCCAGCCACTATACCAGGCGCAAAGCGTGTCGGGCACTTGCAAAGAGACATGCTGAATTCGGATTTCATGATGAATGGCCATGCATTGGCGATTTTGGCATCGTCCCGTCAAGAATCTTTCGTCATCAATACGCGCAAACAGTGATTATCGTCCATTCACAAGGTAGACGGATATATCAACCACATTGGGCGCCTTCGAGAAGCTAGCGGGCTTGTCATCCGGGACGATTATCCCTAGCGCCAGGAGATCCTGGAGCCATGCCAATCTCGTATCCTTAACGACCCTGCTCTCTGAATCCCTTACCTAGCCAAGCCAGGAGTCATGAAATACCCTCATGTTTTCTTGGTCTTGTTCTGCATGCCGTGCTGGCTGAAGCGTCCATCATGCTCAGAGGAGAACACTCAGGGTCAGCTCCGGCAGCCACAGTTGCAATGCCAAAAACGGGGCCTCGGCAAGGCTTTGCTTCACCAGGATGCCTCCGGATAAGTCGCGACGGCATATTGACTTCAATTCCGACCCTTGCTGGTTCGGCCGACTTCGCCGCAGACCGCCACATCTAGCTGCTTCTGTTATCTAAAAACAGGCATTGAGAGCTGTGCCGACCACGACCACAGGGTCTGGGTCGGCCGGATCATGGTTGCATAGCGATGTTCCATCGGATCACTGTATGCAATCCACATGGCAATCTGCCCACCCTCGACTCCCAGCTCCTGCATCTAAAAGATGGTTGTTTCCACCACAGAATGAGACTGCGATGGTTCTTCGTGGTTTCTGACTCGGCCGATCCTTGAGTCCACTGCACTTCGAATGCAGCGCCCTCTGCGCAAGACATCACGATCATGCAAACGTTCCCGGGTTTCTGGCCAATGTCATTGGCCATCTTGGCCTCAGCCCCATTAGCCTACTCGCAAGAATGTCCACAACAGCCGGGCATAATCGACGAATGGACGTGGCTTGGGTGCTACACAGAAGCAACCGCATCAAGAGCCCTTAGCGGTAGAACGACAGCAAACGATGGCATGACGCTAGAGGATTGCGCAGCTTTCTGCGAAGGCTTCACGTACTTCGGAACCGAATACTCGAGAGAGTGTTATTGCGGGAACGCATTCAATGGTGGCTCGGTTTTGAGAGATGATTCCGAGTGCAACATGAAATGCGCAGGCTCCGAGTGTAACTACTGTGGTGCCGGCAATCGTCTCTCTGTATACACCAAGGGCGGCACGGGCCCCGGATCGACATCAATACCACCCAGGTCATCAACCACGTCAGCACGGCCTGTCCCCACCGGATTTCCTGAGGGATGGGACTCATATGGCTGTTGGGTTGATGGTGTGAGCGGCCGCATACTTAATTATCAAGCGCCTGACGACCCAAACCTCACTCTTGAGTCCTGCGTTCAGCTTTGCGCAGATCGAGGCAATTCCATTGCAGGAGCCGAGTACTCAAGACAGTGCTTCTGCGGTGATAAAATTGTCAACGGTGGACGGAAAGCCGATTCTTCTTCAGAGTGCAACACCCCTTGTGGTGGAAACAGCAACCAGTTTTGCGGAGGCGGCGGCAGGATGAGCATCTTCGCACTTGCAGAGCCTCAGGTCGTTGGCCCTCCGGCGCCAATCGAGACTGTTGGTGACTGGGTGTATCAAGGCTGTGCCCTAGACAATGTCAATGATCGCAAGACCTTCGTCTGGCAAAACTTCTTCCCGGGTACCATGACACCAGAGATCTGCCTGGACAGATGCGCCGAGTTTGGTTACATGGCAGCGGGACTGGAGTACGGAGAGGAGTGCTACTGCGGTGACCCGGAGAACATGAATACAGCTGGCTCCGAATTTGTTGATGAATCAGACTGCGGCGTACCATGCCCTGGAGACCCTTCAGCAATCTGTGGCGGCGGATCAAGACTTTCCACATACTTCTGGGAAGGCGATCCGTTCTACTCTTGGACCTTCCCCGCTGAGGGATCAGCTGCAGCTGGATCCTACGATTTCCTCATAGGCGGTGTTGTCATTCCACTCATCACGTCCCAAGCCATTACTGGGAAAGTCACGTTCGTGGAGAAATGGGGAACTGGCCCTCCAAACTCCACTGGCGCCTATGAGTTGGACCTTTCTGTGGTTGACGATTTTGACGCCGCATGGCGCACGATGCATGTCAAGACCGATGTCTTTTGCGCTGCTGGTGTGACATTGCCTGACAAAGCCGGCCGTCAGCTCGTCGTAGGCGGCTGGTCGGGCGATTCGACTTTTGGTGTGCGCCTCTACGCCCCTGACGGCTCGGATGGCGTAAAGGGCGAGAACGATTGGGAGGAGAATGTCGATGAGCTGAGTCTCCAAGATGGGCGATGGTATCCTTCTGCAATGAATATGGCCAATGGGTCCATCCTTGTCATCGGTGGACAAGAAGGATCAAATGGAGCACCTGTTCCCACCTTGGAGATCCTTCCTTACACCGGCACGGCCCCATTGTACATGGACTGGCTGGAGAGAACGGATCCCAATAACCTGTATCCATTCATTGCTGTTTTGCCTTCTGGTGGCATCTTCGTTGCTTACTGGAACGAGGCCCGGATTCTGGATGAGAATACCTTCGCCACTCTTAGGGAGCTGCCCCAAATCCCTGGCGCGGTCAATGACCCTATGGGAGGGCGAACGTATCCGCTGGAAGGCACTGCGGTCCTTCTTCCACAGCATGCTCCTTATAGCGACCCCTTAGGCGTCCTCATCTGTGGTGGGTCGACAGAGGGACCTGCGAATGCCCTGGACAACTGTGTCTCAATTTACCCCGATGCAGCAGAGCCTGAGTGGAAATTGGAACGGATGCCATCGAAGCGCGTCATCTCATGCATGGCACCGCTCCCGGACGGCACTTACATCATACTGGGAGGCGCGCAACATGGTGTGGCTGGCTTCGGCCTGGCAACGGATCCCAATCTGAATGCGCTGTTGTACGACCCGAGCAAGCCCCTCGGTAGCCGCATTGCGGTGATGGCCAATACGACCGTTGCGCGGATGTACCACTCCGAGGCGATCACCCTCCTGGACGGCCGTGTTCTGGTGTCAGGCTCCGACCCCCAAGACGGCGTCAACCCGCAAGAATACCGCGTTGAGACCTTCACACCGCCTTACTTGCTCGGTGGCGATCCTAGGCCAACCTTCACCTTGGGTAACAAGGACTGGGACTTTGGCGAGGACATCACCTTCAGGCTTGGTGCTGCGGCTCGCAACGGCGATATTACTGCATCGCTGCTGGGCTCCGTCTCGAGTACACACGGTAACTCCATGGGAGCCAGAACGATTTTCCCTGCTGTATCCTGCTCGGGTACTTCGTGTACTGTCACAGCTCCCCCTGATGCGCACGTCTGCCCGCCAGGATGGTATCAATTCTTCGTGCTCGACGGCGGCATCCCCGCAGTAGGTGTGTTCGTCCGTATCGGTGGAGACCCGGCCGGCGTCGGGAACTGGCCTGAAGGGGATGACTTTACTAGACCAGGGTCTTGAGGGAACGCGAAGGGAGCATGCCAACAGAGAGTCGTGATGGTAGGAGTATGGAGAGATTGCTTAATGTCTGGAAGTATTTGTCTGCGATGGTATAATGATACACAAGTCTGCAAAATACGCTTCTGGACGATGTCTGCCGTGCTGGGAACGAGGATAGGCAGTATGACAGGTGGTCGTGAAGGCAGCCCGTAACATACCTTAATGATCCAATTGAGACATTTCAGTAAATCCGTTTCAGTGACACAGCCAGCCGTTCAAATCGTGGTGATGTGGGCGACCCCGAAATCCCACCTTAATACGAAGCGATGCAAATGTGCTGAAAGTACCATGCATGCGAGGTGTCAGCAGAATCCTTGCACAACTTTACATCCCCACGTGCAACATGGAGCAACTCTCACCAATGATGGGAGTTCGGTTAAATAGCTCATGACCCTAAGAGGGAATAATGACCAGATGGTCGGAGAGAAAGCGACCATTGCTGCGATAAAATGCGATAATTACGGCAATATGTTCGAGTGAAAGGCTTCCCGGCGCGAGTAAGCTCTAGAGCATGTTCAAGGTTGGATCGGACCTTCGCACCTTTGGTCTTGGACTCTGGGGTTCGGGGAGGTTCGCCGTTCGTAGCACTCTTCGCAAAGCTCAGCAAAACAGCGACCAGAGCAACTAGTCAATTCTTGCTAAGAAGCTTCAGAGATATTGCAGCTCTCCAGAATTCACGTCTGTTGCTATTCGGTCCGTCTATGAGCACATTGCAAAGTATATGAACGTGCTTCGAGGGGTGAGCTCCGTAATGGGATATCGGTGTTGCATGGGCTCCCCAGGGTGACGGTCAAAGCAGAGCCTCGTGCAAATCATGGAGTAATAAACAGGGATCCGGGCCGGGCCGGTCAGCCTTTGGTAGCCGCAGGGACAACCACTCCATACGACTATAAAGAACCCTTGGGTCGCCTGCTAATTGTGGGTGATTTCCAGGTTACGTACTGTTCCTATGTTGCTGGCAGCCACATCTGTTCACCATGTTCACCAAGCGTCTCCTCCAGCTCTGTGCATTTGGCACCGTAGCTTTACCAGCAGTAATTGAAGCACGAGGCGAGAAATTGCCTCTTGTTGACCTCGGATACGCTGTTCACCGGCCCTCATTCAATGTGAGTCCACCAACACGGACCGTCCGCATGAGATACAAACTTACCTCTCAACAAATTACCCTAGCCCGATAATGAACAGTATGCTTTCAGGAACATCCGCTACGCCGACCCTCCCGTTGGTGAAAGGCGCTTCCGCGCACCGGTCCCAATTTCGACCATCAATCGGACTCTTAACGACGGCTCACATGGATTTGAGTGCCGACAAGCATGGACTCGGGAGTCGATCATTAATGATTGGGCTGAGGAGGCAGAAAGCCCCGAGGATGCTAATGAGCGGTTGATCAACTATCCAGGATTCAACGAGGATTGCCTCTTTCTCAATGTGATAGTCCCAAAGAAGGTGCTTGAGAAGCGCAAGAAATCTTGCAAGGGAGAGAAAGGTACTTTGAGAGTGACACTTTCCGGGGATAGTATATGCTGACCTTGACTAGCACCCGTGATCGTCTGGATCCATGGAGGCGGCTACTCTCAGGGTAAGCAATCCTGTCCTCGGCCTAACTTTTCGTACCTGGCAGCTACTGACAATTCAATAGGCTGGAAGGAAGAGCCATGGACGGCACCGGACGGACTTGTCGAGCGATCTCAACTCGACGGCAGTGATGGCGTGGTATACGTCGCGATCAACTACCGCCTGGGCATCTTCGGCTTCTTCGCTGCCCATGATAAACGCATCGATCTCAACGCAGGTCTTCTGGACCAGAATCTAGCTCTTCAATGGTAAGCGGCTATCCAGACAACACCACAAGAGCCCTTGGAAGCCGTGCAACTGACAACTCATCGCTTCACCCATAGGGTACAGGAGAACATACACCTCTTCGGCGGTGATCCCGAAAACGTCACTGTCATGGGCGAATCCTCTGGCGCAGGCAGCATTGCCTACCATCTCACTGCCCACGGCGGCAAAGCCAGGCCTAACTTCCACAACGCCGTCATGCAAAGCATCGAGGGCAAGACTGTATACGTCGACCAACTGGAAGAGATCCTACAGTCCGCCTCAGAGATCAGTGGAAGAACCATCTCGAATGCCGACGACTTGGCAAGCATGAGCGACGAGGATCTGACACGCGTGAACGCCCTTCACGTGTTCAACGCCCCTTTAGGAGGCTTCACATTCGGACCACAGATCGACGGTGACTATGTCCAGAATTGGCCGGCGGTACATCTTCGGGAAGGCCAGTTCGACCGTTCTCCCAGGCTGATGCTCTCCCACACTGCCAACGAGACGATCAAGTTCCTGCCGGAGGAAGACTGGGGCGGTGAGAACAATGAAGACCAACTCCGATTCTTGATCTTCGTGCTAGTAGGGGCCCTCGATGAGTCTGTTGTTCAATACGCTCTTGAGGAGCTATATCCCCCTCCCAGTGAAAGGACGGCTCATATGTACTACTCAAACTGGGGTCGGGCTTTGCTTCTTGGTTCTGATATCACCTTCAATTGCGGAGCGGACCACTTCGCCCGCGCTTGGGACAATGCCACGTACAATTGGGTGTTGAGCGTCGGAGAGGGCTGGCATGGGCAGGATGTTGGATATGTCTTTTACAACGGAACTGATAACGCCATCGACCCTGGGGCAGCGTATGTGATTCAGACGTACATTGCCCAAATGGCACGTACGGGTAACCCGAATGGGGAGAGCAGTGAGCTTCCTATGTGGCCGCTATATGGTGACGATGGGAACCAGATTTCGATCGTCGAAGGTGGCGCAGAGGTTATTGTTAATATTGAGGGTGCAACTGAGCGATGTGCATACTGGCAGAAGCATGCTGGTACTGGCGAGGCCCCTCGTCTGACTGATATGAAGCCACGCACTGGGGTCTAGGGCAGCGTGTCACATTGTCTAGCCATCGCTTGACTCTAAATGGGCTCCTCCCCGAATCAACATTCAATTCTTCTACTCTCTGAAAGACCTCCGCAATTTCCCTCAGAATACATTGGGAAGTCCATAGACAATAAGTTGGGTGGCTTCCCAATCGCCGAGTCGTCCCCGGATTGCCGGGCGCCATCCGGAGAGGTGGGGTACGGATGACAGTGTAAGATGCAGCGAGCTGTAGAGCTTCCCCTCTCGCAAGACGATGCGAGTGAGACTGTACTTCTTTCATCTTCAAACGGACGCCCCGATGAAAAGATACGTGTCGCGATAGGACAGCAATTCCTCAATTATCATGGCGGCAATGATCAAGGCGGCAAACGCCAAAATCCGGGCGAACCCAACGCTGAGCTACTTCTGCTCCACACGTGAGTTTCAATTCCCTTTGCTTAGAGCCTTGTGGAGTCAAGACTTCATGCTCCGGCTTGGAGTATCTGAGCTTGCTCGCACTAAAGATCGGATAGCTGGTGAGGACCGGCTATTGCCCAGTGCAACGGCTGACAAGCTTGGGCAGACTTCTGGGGACCAGCAAGTAACTTTGGCATCCCTACCGCGGCGGTACTCGACACTCAAAAGAGTCCTGAGCTGTAAGAGAGCACGTGCTGTGTATCAGGGAGAACCCACGTACTGACTCGACGACAACTAGCATCTCGGGCCAAATGACACTTGCCCTTTGCCTCTACTCATCGACTTTCATGCGATTCTCGATGGTCGTTCAGCCCAAGAACTACCTCCTGTTCGCTTGTCACTTTGTCAACATGGGTGCGCAACTCACACAGGCGTCTCGATATATCAACCTCCATTATCTGGGCAACACCAAAGGCACCCCGCGCAAGTAGCCGAGGACAAGATCAAGGGAGCACTCAGCAAATAAGCTCTGCTTTCGCCCAGGATGCTCAGCAAATTAGGAAATGCTATCGTCGGAGGGGGTGGGGATGCTTATTGGCCAAATGATGTATGATCGGATGATCTCGGAGAGGTTCGGGAGAGACAAGTGACGGGACACTGCCGGGCGGGTTCCCCCGCATGTCTTGCGGATCGATCCTGGGGTAAAAGCTCCAGATCCCAGTAGTCTGGTCGTGTAAGCTGGGGCCAGCCTTAGCAGGAGGCTCTGCGTGGACTTGAAGATCTTGAGATGGCCTGATGTAAGGCAAGGAAGAGGCAGGACGGGATATAGTCGCCGGCACACAGGCACAAGGGGACCCACCCTAGGCCAGCAGCCCCTTGGAACCAATGCAATGCGATTGAAACAACTTGCTGTGCGTCTGACCTAGCATATCTGCGAGAAGTATTCTAGGGCATGGGTATTGATTGTGGCTTTGTGTCTCCCAGGGGCGGATGCTGCACCTGCCGGAAGTCTTTATCACGACGTGCTGTCTGCCACTGGCACCCTGCGTGCGGGACCCGTTGCTATCCCTCTGTAGCCGCAGGGACACCGGTGGTACTTGACCCGAGATCTGCGCTATCGAGATCTGATTGCATAAGAACCCCTGGATATCGGAAATTCACGTACCTAGGCTTTCGGCAATGCTGGGTTCTCGTATCCTTTGACCCCGTGAAGCGTTTGAAGGCCATGCAAGCTTTGAGATAACCCATAACCGAACTTCGGTTGCTATTGCGACGAACAGCCCTACCACATCTTACCGGGGCAAAGCCGAGGTCGGAGGGGTGGGACTGACCACAACTACATTTGGTGCACCACGTTGTCATGGGTCGTTGAGAAAAAAGCAAGGCAAATTACAGATGAGGCGCGCCAATGGCCATAGTAGAGCGGCTGGCAAGTGTGAGTAATAGTGATTGCTCAGTTGGCGAGGGTCCAAGGGTCGCAGGTGGCTGCTGAGGCATTTTGCCGTTGCGTCTAAAAATCTTTGAGGTCATCTGGGTGTAGCTGAGGCACTTTGCGACGGTGGGATGCCACAGAGTACCGTGGGGGCATCTCTGACGCCCCAAAAGGGTGTGCACGTCTCGTTCCTGGCTTCATTGGGTGAAGGGCGACAGGGCTGATCATCACGGGCAGTTGGGAGGAGGAGGGTTACCCCGGACCGGCTCAGTTCGGTTGTTGAGCAAGCAGCCGGATGCGTAGAGCCGTTATGGACATCAAATGCCCATGCACGAGGCGATGGCACTACGGAAAGGAACATTAGCTTATGGCACGACGAGAAAGAATAGGGTTGAGCGAAGGGGATGGCCTCGAACAGGTACCAGACACAGCACCTGGCCAGCCGGGGGAGTAAGGCGACAGGCAAATTGGTGGGTCAGACAGACCTGGTGACCAATGTCGCGATGGCCCATCTCATGGCTCAGGGACCATGAACAAGCGCGGTGTGTCGCTATTCTCGGCGTTGGAAGCCGTGGCAACAGCTCGGCATACGGCTCCGAATGGGGGACGAGCTTCGCTGTGTTGACCGGTAGAAGACATGGCGGCCAACGGAGACGAGAGGGAGTGCAGCTAGTGATGGACGACCGGAGATGGCGGTGATGGAGGATTGGTGAGGAGGGTGGCTCTTGGCCATTTGTGGAATGGATGGATGAGAATATTGCAGAATTTGACGATGGAGCAGCCAAATTGACTTGAGACAGCGATGACGAGACATTGGATTATGATGCTGGCTGGCAATAGATATGGTGATCTCACTGCCGAGCGTTCTTCTTCGGCGCACGCTGGCTGTGGGAAAGAGAGACAAACGGAAAAGAGAGGCAAAGACGTAATGCTGGCGCTATCAGGGGCCTTTGATTGGCCAATGCCCCTCCAGCCCCAGCCCCGGCTCCAGTGCCCCAGCAGCTCCAGGCATGTGAAGCAGCGAGATCGATATCTTCACGACCACCGAATGAAAGATTGGGTGAGGGCTTTGAGCGACTTTGAGCTGTAGCCTCCGGACTAGGATGACTCATGTGCTCGGGAATACACAAATTGAATGCAATTGATTCCAGATCCAACAAGCCTAATATTGTTTCTGAAGTGCATCCCAGGCCAGTCAGTACCTGGTCTGCCTCAGCACGAGCGGCAGATGTGGAGGTTTCTTCCTGGTATCAACTTCACCCTCCCAACAAACTGCTAGATGGCAAGACCGATGACTGTCTCAGTACCTGCCAAGTGGCCCTGGGAATGGACGCTGAGTACGAAATTGTTTCTGCCTCGGGCCGCCATTATTCTCTGCCGTGCCTGTCTGTAGCCGTAGGTGTCGTTGCGCAAGGTTCCGTAAGAGCTACAGGCGCATTGCCCTGGACCTTGCCTCGCCTCGCCCGTGTCTCACCACCGGGCTCTTCTCCTCCTCCCTTCCTCAGAACAACATCGATCCATGACTTCACCTCGACCACATTCATCCTTATCGCAGCACGCATACTCCTTCTCGCTCGAGGTTTGTGCTTTTCCGCAGCGTTAGCTTCACTTGATCGTCCTCTCCCACTTAGCTTTAACCCTACCTAATTGGCTACCCCCACCCTCCTACGCCTCCCCAGCTGGTCTCTTGGTGTTTCGTCACAGGTGCCAGACGAGAGACCAGACCCTAGTCAGTCCGCCGGTCATCGACAAGAAAGCCCCTGCACCAACACCAACGCCAACGCCAATCCGTACCGCACACCCCCTCCAAACCGGCTGCAGCCAGAAACCACCCCGCCGTCGCCAGAATCGGAGCTCGACAGTCAGATCCAGACAGCTCCCCACCCCGCCAGCTACCTATACTCTTCTTTTCCTCCTCCCGCCCGGCTCTGGCGCCTTTTTTCTTCTCTTTTCTCATCAATCCCTCCCATCGAAACCGCTCCGTCCTCTTCAAGTGACTCACTTGATCCGGTCAACATCATGGCGGCCCTCCCGCAACAGCCGCTGACTTTCAGCGATGTCTTCGACGATGATGATGTCGAGCCCAAGACCGTGCAGCACATTCGCGCCAACTCCAGCATTATGCAAATCAACAAGATCCTGGGTAAGATAGATCTACTCGACAATCCTGCGGCATGCTCTGTGAACTCTTACTGACTCTTTATCTTCTGCTTTTCAGTCGCCAACCGTGGTGAAATCCGTAAGTCGCCCAAATCCAAGCCAAACGCCAGCCGCGGTTGCTAACCCACCACAGCTATCCGAGTATGACGAACCCCCGCCGATGCCGCACGAAACAGAGGAAGATCCGTGAGAAGCTATTTACTGACGAGAATGCCGGCGATTGTAGATTTTCAGAACCGTAAGTGTTGTCTCCAATGGCTTGGACTCAACGAGATTCCAACTAACGTCTTGTGCAGGCGCACGAGCTGTCACTCCACACCGTCGCCGTCTTCAGGTAGGTCGCTTAACAACAGCCGCGGCCCAGCTTGCTTTCAACTAAGCTAACGTCTTCAGTTATGAGGACCGCCTTAGCATGCACCGGCAGAGTAAGACTTTTCGCGTTTCCAAAGCAACATGCATTTTGGCGGACAAAAAGAACCGAGGCTGACTTTGCTACACAGAGGCCGATGAAGCGTACGTCATTGGCAAGCGTGGCCAGTACACCCCCGTTGGTGCTTATCTCGCTGGCGACGAGATCATCAAGATCGCTCTTGAGCACGGTGTCCAAATGATCCACCCTGGTTAGTAACCTCCTGCCACCACTAAAAGTTGTCAGGTGGGACCATTTGTATTGACTGAAAGCGTACAGGCTACGGTTTCTTGTCGGAAAATGCCCAGTTCGCGCGCAACGTGGAGAAGGCCGGCCTTATTGTAAGTCGAACCGCTCGCCGTTGAGGTGCCCGCGCGTTGGCGACAACAAAACTGACCGCTTGTAGTTCGTTGGCCCCTCTCACGAAGTCATCGACTCGCTTGGTGACAAGGTTTCCGCTCGAAAGCTTGCCATTGCCGCCGATGTCCCCGTCGTTCCTGGCACAGAGGACGCTGTCGCCACGTACGAGGAGGTCAAGGCCTTTACCGACAAGTATGGTTTCCCCATCATTATCAAGGCTGCCTACGGAGGTGGTGGCCGTGGTATGAGAGTCGTCCGCGAAGCCGAGGGCCTCAAGGAGTCCTTCGAGAGAGCTACATCCGAGGCCAAGTCTGCTTTCGGCAACGGTACTGTCTTCGTTGAGCGTTTCCTCGACCGCCCGAAGCACATCGAGGTCCAGCTGCTCGGTGACAACCACGGCAACATTGTCCATCTGTACGAGCGTGACTGCTCCGTTCAGCGCCGCCACCAGAAGGTCGTTGAGATTGCCCCCGCCAAGGATCTCCCCACCGAGACTAGGGATGCCATCCTCAACGATGCGGTCAAGCTGGCCAAGTCTGTCAACTACCGCAACGCTGGTACCGCTGAGTTCCTTGTCGATCAGCAAAACCGGTACTACTTCATCGAGATCAACCCCCGTATCCAGGTCGAGCACACCATCACTGAGGAGATCACTGGCATCGATATTGTCGCTGCGCAGATCCAGATTGCAGCGGGTGCCACCCTTGAGCAGCTCGGCCTCACTCAAGACCGCATCTCCACCCGGGGCTTTGCCATCCAGTGCCGTATTACAACTGAGGATCCTGCCAAGCAGTTCCAGCCTGATACCGGCAAGATCGAGGTCTACCGTTCCGCCGGCGGTAATGGTGTCCGTCTCGATGGTGGTAACGGCTTTGCTGGTGCAGTTATTACTCCATACTACGACAGTCTTCTCACCAAGATGACATGCCAGGGATCAACCTACGAGATCACCCGCCGAAAGGTACTCCGTGCCCTGATTGAGTTCAGAGTCCGTGGTGTCAAGACCAACATTCCCTTCCTTGCCTCTCTCCTCACTCACCCCACTTTCATCGACGGTACCTGCTGGACCACCTTCATCGATGACACTCCTCAGCTCTTCAACCTTGTTGGCTCCCAGAACCGCGCCCAGCGCCTGCTTGCTTACCTCGGAGACGTTGCTGTCAACGGAAGCAGCATCAAGGGCCAGATCGGTGAGCCCAAGCTCAAGAAGGAGATCGCTCCCCCGACTCTTTACTCCCCCGAGGGTGCTAAGATTGATGTTAGCGAGCCCTGCAAGAAGGGCTGGCGCAACATCATTCTTGAGCAGGGCCCCAAGGCCTTCGCCAAGGCTGTTCGCGAGTACAAGGGCTGTCTTCTAATGGACACGACCTGGAGAGATGCTCACCAGTCACTCTTGGCCACCCGTGTCCGCACAGTTGATTTCCTCAACATCGCGAAGGAGACCAGTCATGCTCTTTCCAACCTTTACAGTCTTGAGTGCTGGGGTGGCGCCACCTTCGATGTCGCCATGCGCTTCCTCTACGAGGATCCTTGGGACCGCCTCAGGAAGATGAGAAAGCTTGTACCTAACATTCCCTTCCAGATGCTTCTCCGTGGCGCCAATGGTGTTGCGTACTCGTCGCTTCCTGACAACGCTATTGACCACTTTGTCGAGCAAGCTTTCAAGAATGGTGTCGACATCTTCCGAGTCTTCGATGCTCTGAATGACATTGACCAGCTCGAGGTCGGCATCAAGGCTGTTCACAAGGCTGGTGGTGTCGTGGAGGGCACGGTCTGCTACTCTGGCGACATGCTTGTGAGTAGTTTCTCGCCCCTGATGGTTTTCATAGCTAACAATTCGTGCAGGCACCTGGCAAGAAGTATAACCTTCCTTACTACCTTGATCTCGTTGACAAGCTCGTTGCTCTCGACATTCACGTTCTTGGTATCAAGGATATGGCTGGTGTCCTCAAGCCTCATGCCGCCACGCTTCTCATCGGCTCCATCCGTGAGAAGTACCCTGACCTCCCGATCCACGTCCATACCCACGACTCTGCCGGTACCGGTGTGGCTTCCATGGTCGCTTGCGCCAAGGCTGGCGCCGACGCTGTCGATGCCGCGACTGACTCTTTGTCCGGCATGACCTCTCAGCCCAGCATCAATGCCATTATTGCGTCGCTCGAGGGCAGTGACCTCGACCCCGGTCTTGTCCCTTCTCAAGTCCGTGCTCTGGATATCTACTGGCAACAGCTCCGCCTTCTCTACTCGCCCTTCGAGGCTCACCTTGCTGGCCCCGACCCCGAGGTGTACGAGCACGAGATCCCCGGTGGTCAGCTCACCAACATGATGTTCCAGGCCCAGAGCATTGGTCTCGGCTCTCAATGGCTTGAGACCAAGAAGGCCTATGCGCAAGCTAACGAGCTTCTCGGTGACATTGTCAAGGTCACCCCGACATCCAAGATCTGCGGTGATCTCGCACAGTTCATGGTCTCCAACAAGCTCACTCCGGAGGACGTCAAGGCTCGCGCTAAGGAGCTTGACTTCCCAGGCAGTGTCCTTGACTTCTTTGAGGGTCTCGTTGGGCAGCCTCCGGGTGGCTTCCCCGAGCCTCTTCGCACAGATGCTCTCCGTGGCCGCCGAAAGCTCGACAAGCGTCCCGGCCTGTCACTCGAGCCAGTGGATTTCGCTAAGGTGAAGAAGGACCTTACTCAGAAGTACGGTGGCCCTATCTCCGAGACCGATGTCGCTTCCTACGTCATGTACCCCAAGGTCTTCGAGGACTACAAGAAGTGGACTCAGGAGTTCGGTGACCTCTCTGTGCTTCCAACTCGCTACTTCCTCTCCAGGCCTGAGATTGGCGAGGAGTTTAATGTCGAGCTCGAGAAGGGCAAGGTCCTCATCCTGAAGCTTCTGGCTGTTGGTCCTCTCAGCGAGAACACTGGCCAGCGCGAGGTCTTCTTCGAGCTCAACGGCGAGGTTCGCCAGGTTGCCATCATGGATAAGAAGGCTTCCGTCGAAAGTATCAGCCGACCTAAGGTACGTCGATCATCCTTCTGCATTCAGATTCAGCATTTACTAACCTCCATCACAGGCCGATCCTACCGATACCTCCCAGGTCGGTGCCCCCATGTCTGGTGCTCTCGTTGAGCTCCGTGTCAAGGAGGGTTCCGATGTCAAGAAGGGAGACCCGATCGCGGTCCTCAGTGCCATGAAGATGGAGATGGTCATCTCCGCTCCCCACAGCGGCAAGATTGCCAGCCTCCAAGTGAAGGAGGGTGATTCAGTCGACGGCTCCGACCTGGTCTGCAGAATCACAAAGGCTTAATTGGTCTAGAGTTTCAGCAAGAGATGGTTTCTACTACGGTGGGGAATGGTTGTTTTCGCGTACGGGTTCGTGTTGGGATGCGACTGCTTTATGATTATTCTGGTTTGCCAATGATTCCTAAATACTACCACTCAACAAAACAATTGACCTAGTGTGCGGGGTGATATGTGTTGCATGTTTACAGTCTATTTATAATTTCGCTACATTGCTATGAAGACGACGTCATCACGTCCGCTGGGTATCTCAAACAAAACAGAAGGAAAGATCGCCTCCACAACATGTCCAGAACCATCCCTCGTGCCAGCGAGGGTGTTCAAAACAAGTCTCCCCATTCCCATGTTCATTCCGTGGCCGCGCAAATTCTGTCTTACCCACTTCCCAGCTGACACCATGAACAAGACAACAAACTCGTCTTCAAGCAGCAGCTCCTTCTTCAACACCGAAACCCTAGACGAACCTGGGTATATTGCACATGAGAGTCGAGGTACTTGTCTTCGCTACGACATGTTCATCGGCGATTTACGCATCATCCACAACGTATTGCCACTCGTTGTCACCGCTGGTGCTGCGACGGATGGGAGTGGAGTTGCCGTTGCCATCTAGGATTTGTAGACCTGAGGCGGTACTCATAATGGAACGGTGCCTGTTGCTGGCATTGCTGATTCGTCCCTCCGTCTCGTCATGGGTGGAAGAGACGGCATCCTGGCGGTATGCTTCGCCGTAGATCTGCTTGCGAGGCAGAGAACGGGCAAGGGAGACGTGATGATGGTAGCTGTAGCCGCTGATGTTGTGAGTCGCAACGGGAGGAGGAAGCCGTGGCATGCGTGGGTCTGAGGGAGCAGCGACATTGAAGCTGTCGCTGACGGGGATCAGATTGCTGAGTTGGGTTTCGCTGATGGGGCGCTCAGGTTGAGGTTGCTCTTCGCGATGACGCTGGTATGGACCATCTGTGCGACGTTGGAAGGTTGGGCGATGCTGTGAAGTTAGGGTTTGCTGCACATCGTGGAGCCTTTGTCTGGGTTGGCCAGGAGTGTGCTGACGTGGGTGTGTTGCAGCGTCAGGTACATCATAAGTCTTGTCCCTGGGCTGGAGATATGCCGACGATCGCGGGGCCTGTTGAGCTGAGGTCTGATAGGCTGCTGCAGTCGGCCACCGGCGATGCTGATTGGTGGAAGACCTGCGAGTCTGAGCATCATAGCTGGCCGGAGAGCCTAGGTAGGAAGTGCTCGTGTAAGCCGAGCTATCTGATGGTGTTGCTTTGCCACGGGGGTCATCATGAACCGCTCTGGCGCGGTGGTCAGTGACAGTGCTGTCAGCTGAGGGACGGGGTGTCTCACCAGAGAAACCAGCAGAGGCGGCCTTGTTGGAGAAGCTCGTGCCTTTAGACAAGGAAGAGGATGTGTTGTTGGGATGGAAGACAACGCGGGTGCTCTGAGAAGCCAGCTTCTCGCGCTCATGTCTGTCTAGCCTGGCAAGCAGGTCATTCCGTTCCCGAAGAACTTTGTCGTTACTAGGGTGCACCATGGTAGCAGGATCGGTCAGGAGGTGATTGAGATGATGGATGGTGCAATAGACGCAGAGCTGCTTGCCGGGAGCCTCGTGTCTGTAGTTGCCGTCTGGACAAGTTGGATTATTGCAATAGTAAGACTGGGAGGAGTGGCTGTCCTTGTAGGACTTAGACTTGGACTTGGAGAGGAAACCCATGGTATGGTGTAAAAGAGAGGAGAGGAAGACTACCCCTGAGCTTGAAGGTCGAAGTCGGGGGACTTGGGTAGCGCGTGTTACAAGAGTGCAAGTGAATGAACGGCTAAAGTCAAGGGAATGTGGCCGTAGTCGTTCTCATACTCAGTGAATGATTTAATGAAAGTGGTAGAGTGGTGCTTTTGTGACCTGTCGATTTTGGTAGAGGGCTGTGGTGGGTCGTGCTGGTGAGGTGAGGTTGTGGTGGTTGCGATTAGATATTTAAGATAATTTTCTTTTATATTATACTTTTGAGTTATAGTTAACTTATAACTAACTCTTATATAAGTCAGATCAATCTCTTCTAGATAAATTCCCTTGTTATAGCTTATATATTAATTTAAATATAAAATAACAAATCTATAAATAAACATTATTAAGAAGCTATTAAAAAATTTAATTATTAATATATGAAAGAGCTAGCATAATAAGCCTTATTATTATAATTAATCTTTAATATAACTTAAATAAGTTAATGCCTATCTTTCTTAATCTTTAATTACTTATCTTTAGTATTATAAAAGTACTTATAAAGATGAATTATAATAATTACTTATTTTAATTTTTTCATTATAATAGCTAAATAATGATATCTTTATATTCATATTATAACTAAAATAAGCCTTTTATATTAATATTTATATTAAGATAATTTAATATTTACCTTTAAATTTTGAAAACCTTTATAAAAGCTATTCTTTAAAGTAAATGTGTGACGAATATAACTCTTATTTATTTAATTATAAATCGTTAAACTAATTTAAAGCTAAGTTATATAAGTTAAAATAATAAGTTAAGTCTAGGTTATAAATAAAGGTCTTCTAAGAATAATTAATATATTAATAATATATAAATTAATTTACTTCAACCTTTATGTATTAATTACTATTACTTATAAATTAACAATATATAT